>JACEIK010000072.1:487298-537500 GCA_018107945.1 Datura stramonium | reverse complement strand
TCTCATTACCCTATTGGCGGATATTTCAATTATCTCAATTTATGCGGTATTATTTAAATTTTTTAATTTTAGTTATAAATTTAAATATAATTTTTTTATTATATAATTTATGTCTTATGTCATTATTTGTGTCTTTAAGCATAATTTTATTTTTTTCGCATGCAATAAACTTCTTACATTTATAACTTATGTCTTCTGTTATGATTTGTGCATTTGGGCACGATTTTTCTTTTTCTTTTTCAATGCAATAAACTTCCCCTACATCTATAACTTACGCCTCATGCCATGACTTGTGCTTTTGAGGCATAATTTCGATATTCTTTTTTCATGCAATAGACTCCCTGCATTTGAAATTTATATCTTATGCCATGACTTGTGCCTTTGGGACATACTTTTATTTTATTTTTCCATGCAATAAACTCTCTATATTTATAACTTATTCCTTGAGGTATGACTCGTGTGTTTGGGACATGATTTCTTTTTTGTTTCTTTTCAATAAACTTCATCTGCCATAACTAGAGCATTTGGGGCATATATTTTTTCATTCAATAAACTCTCTACATTTATAACTTATACTTAATGCCATGACTTGTGCCTTGGGGACATGATATCATTTTTTTTTCATTCAATAAATTTCCTGCACTTATGTCTTATGTCATAACTTGTGTCTTTGGGGCATAATTTTTTTTCCCCCATGCAATAAACTCCCTACATTTATAACTTATGCCTTATTCCATGACTTGTATCTTTAGGGCATGATTTTATCTTTTTTTCTCAACAAACTTCCTGTACTTATGCCTTATGCCGCCTTCAGGGAATAATTTCATTTTTTTCCCCATGCATTAAACTCCCTACATTTATAACTTCTGTCTTAGGCTATGACTTGTATCTTTGGGACATAATTTTATTTTTTCCCCATGCAATAAACTCCCTACATTTATAACTTATGCCTTATATCATGACTTGTGACTTTGGGGCATGATTTTATCTCTTTTTTATCAATAAACTTCCTACACTTATGCCTTATGACATGACTTGTGCCTTTGAAGCATAATTTCATTTTTTTTCCCATGCAATAAACTCCCTACATTTATAACTCCTGTCTTATGCCATGACTTGTGCCTTTGGAACATAATTTTATTTTTTTCCCCATGCAATGAACTCCCTGCATTTATAACTTATACCTTATGCTATTACTTGTGCCTTTGGGGCATAATTTTTTTTTCCATGCAATAAATGTCCAAAAATTAACTATGAACCCTATGCGAACAATTTTAAAATTATATAAATATTACACAACTTATACCTGAAGGAAAAAAATTATCAAATAGACGAACTGATAAATTAAATAACGTAAAACACACTGAAAAATAAATAAATTTCACAATAAATAGATTTAAACGAGCTATGAATGATCAATAAACGAAATAAAAAATAGAGAGCAGAGAGAAAGTGAAAGTGAAAGTGAAAGAGTGAAGGCGACGACAAATAAAGAGAGCAGAAAAACTCTAAGCATCTGGAGGAATAACATAAATAAGGGTATTTTTGTCTATAAAATCTCATTAAATGGTCCACAGGTAAAAATTAAAGACCATGTATATAATGAACAAAAATCAAAGACCAATCACTTTTAAGGACAATTCGTGCAAAAACTTGAAACTTTTCCTAGCGAAATTTCTAAAGAGGAGCCTATTTTTTAAACAAAATTATCAAGTGGGGCCAAAATATCAAACACCACCGTTATAAAGGCCATCTGTGAACTCAACCCGCATAATTGTATAAAAGAAGAAAAGGGAGAGTTTCTGAAATTCGATTTGTATCAACGATACAACAATTACTACTAAATATCAGTTTTCTTTTAAAGTTACTACTAATTTTGAAGCTCAGGAAATACATCCTATAAAATTTTGAAAAGATTACACTGCTGAAACTCTGTTGAATGTGAGGAAGTTGCTATACAAGTAGGTCATAATGGTTCCTCCCACTATAAAGGAGTCTCACAACCTTCCTGGCCTTTCTGTTTCTTGAACCTTTACGGAACTCAGCTCCATATTCTGCAATAGGAATGAAACCAGAGCCTCTTCCTCCATGCTGCAGTTTCATCGCCAAAATGCAGAAATTCATAAGAATACACTAAATCAAACAAGAGAGAGGTATACGAGTACTTTTAAGAGCTTACATATTACTACTTACTAGCAAAGAAAACAAAGGATTGACAATTTTCAACCATTATGCAATTGTAGTCTTATGGGCTAGGCTTTGATCGATCAAATAGGTGGTACGTCTTTAAGGTGATAATGACCTTTTCAACCTCTTTTCCACATTACGTCAGGACTTACTGCAAATGCAATACCTATATATATGATTTTTCAAGTCGGAAGCAAACACCATAGATAATATGTAACCAATCCCTACCAACAAGTGCACCGGAGTTCAAACTATAGATGAACCTATAACCCAGACCACTAAATTATGACAGGATAAAGTGGCAGACTCAATCAATGTACACGCCATAATGAACTGAAGATATGAGACATCTTCAGTCACTTTTTCTCTTCAAACTATAAGGAACTTTTACTTTGCCTGTGTTTCTTTCAAGCATTCGCCATCCCTTAAATGTTATTCAGAATGATATCCTCAATACCATATTTGTATCAATACCTTATTCCCACTTCATTTCTCCCTGCTTCATGCTGGTTAAGATTTAATTAACTTTTTTTATTTTAAAAGGAGTGGAGCCAAGGGCAGATTGGCTTATAGCCTGGGAAGATAGAATGCCTTCGTATTCAATCTTAATATATGTATACTTTATCTCACTCGCTGTTGCCAACAGAAGCTTCCAAAGTAGGATAGGTAAATTTCACTGCCTTTTGCTGCCTTGTTAATTTCTTTTAGAGGAGAATTAGTAGATTAAATAGGAATATAGAAATGGCAGAAGGAACAGTTGATTGAAGGAAAAATTGCAATGAGAAATCTAGTGTGCCAAGGTGTTGGAAATTTAAGATAGGACGAGCACTTTCAAATCACTCAACTCTCTTGAAGACGAGTAGGAAATAATTCCTCTTAATTTCTCTCAACTTGACTTACATAATATGACTATACTATCTATTACTTATAGGACTTTCCTAGCATATATCTAGTCTAATACATATGGACCTTAGATTTGTTTTCTCATCCCAAGTTCATGAACAAAACCATACATGCATCCTTACATTAATTTCCTAATACATGAGTTAAGAAAATTCATGTACTTTTGATTAATCTAGTTTATTTTTTCAACACTCCCCTTTAAACTAGATTTATCACTCCCAGAAACGTTCTGGAAGACATCAATCTTTAATGGCTTGCTGAAGACATCCACCCAACTTGGTGTTGTGACTTCGCAAACTCAAGCTCAAATTCTTTCTTGGATCTTCCTTTACTCCATCCATGTCTATCGCTTCTTGGATGCTAGCCAAACTTTTCATCTTTCTCTTTAAAGAACCTCAATGCTTGAGAAGCTTGATTGACAGCTTCATGTTTCGGCTTATTTCGTTTTTCTTCATAAACTTGCAAAGATCATGCAAGTTCATCAATGGTATTGGTGTCCAAACCGATGATGGCAACCACAAAATTAAACCGTGAACTTAAGGATCATAAAAATCTTATAACGACCTAATCATCTTCCAAATATTCCTCTAATCTCCTCTCCATCATCTTCATTTTTTTCTCGGATTTCATAGAAAAAAACCTTCTTAAACATCTCTCCATCAATCCTTTAAAAGATAAAGAGTGTGGCTTTTTCTATTCATCTTTCTCAAGACAGCAATATTATCCACCACCTCTCTATTAATGAGTCGTCTTTGTTGTGCAACTACTTCAAAAGCAACTGCTTTATCAGGGTTGACGCCCTTGTTGGGCTCCTTGCCCTCAAAAAAATCCTCCAAAAGTTGTTTAACTTTTGAAATCTTGTTAGTTTCCCCGACCAAAGCAATTTCATCAATCTCGTACTTCTCTAGCTCAGCTCGCTCACATCCATTTTGTTCTGAAATTCATTCTTTTGAATCTTCAAAAATTCTAATTCTCCACAAGGTCCTTCAAGACAAGTGACTCTGATGTCAAATGTTGGAAATTGGGGGACAAGGAGCGCTCTCATTCACTCATGTTCTCTTTGAAGACAAGTGGAGAAAATAATTTTCTTTGTTTCACTCAATTTGACTTACATAATATGACTATAGTGTCTAGTATTTATAGGAGTTTTCTAGCATGTATCTAGTCTAATACATGTACCTAAATTTTTAATTCTAGATTTTTCCCTCTTTCCTAGATCATGAGCAAAATCATACATGCATCCTTGCATTAATTTCATACTACATGAATAAAGTAATTTCTTTTACTTTTGATGAATGTAGTTTATTTTTTCAACAAAAGGAAGATGGTGGTGAAGATGGGGTTGCAGTTGGTTTGCTTTAGATAAAGACCTAATGCACTAAAAATTCAGTATACTGGGCAGAATGAGGACTTCACGGAGCATTCTTTAGTTGTTGGCAAGGACGATAGATATAATTGGACAACAATACCCAAAATACTTCAGTCTATGTTGTTGATGTATTGTTGATAGGATAAAAAAAAAGCTTGATTTCCTAGTTGAGTCCTTGTTACGACTACTTCAGAAATAAATCTTTTGAAGCAAAGAGAAATACCTCCTGTTCTGGTATGTATACCATAATTGGCTGGCAACACAACTTTGATAATACCTGATGTAGAAAGAAAAGATGACTATCAGCGTAAGGAAGCAATGTAGCTAAATGGAACAACAACGTAGCATGTAAGTGTCCCACTTGTGATGTGTAATGCGGGGTATTATGGATGCACTTCCTATAGAAACATTTTTCGAAACCATCTCTTTCCCCTCATTAACTAGAATGGAGTTATTTTGGACTTGCCAAGCATTATACAATTGAAGACGTGAAAAGAATTAATGAGCCAAAACAACTAATAGTCCTAAAACAATGACAGAGAATATCATAGAAACTTCCCTAAGAAAAAACTAAACATGGATTGCTGATGGTTATATGGCATTAAAGGAAAAAGATAAAAACACTTGGATATCCATGATTAGAAGAATCAGGGATAAAAATTTGCTTACCAATAGCTCTGACTCTCCTCCCCAGAAATCCGACCGTCCAATACGTTGGCAATATCTGACAAAATGAATCAAAGTACTGAGAAAGGATTCATATCTGAATCACTATTAGTATTATCATAAAGTACCTAAAATTGAGTGATGAAGTTTCATGTTCTTCAATGATTATAAAGCCTCACCGTCTCAAAGACTCCTCAACTGTAATGGCAACCAAGGCCTCTTCATATTTAAGACGTTCTTTCTCATCATCACAAATAGCCTCCTTTACAGCCATCCTTAATTCATCTTTTACATAAAGAAAAGCAGATTTTTCATCAACTTCAGGGAAATAATCACACAAACTGAGACAGAAGAGAACTGATAACTAGCCCCGCCGTATCACGAGTAACTTTTTAGAGATTACTCAATTTGTGGAAGTCCGTAGTTTCCTAGTGAGAAAAAAAATCAGAAATGAAATGGAACTTCATAAATTTGACTAGTTAGAGAGCTACTATGAGGTTTAACCTTGTTGGTATAACTAATGAGTAGAACAGAACTGATAACTTGCTCCAGTGTATCAGGAGTAAAATTTTTAGGGGCCGTTTGGCCGAATGCATTAGTTTCGTATATTACCAATACCTTGTTTAGTACATTTTTTAAACCTGTGTATACTAATTCAAGCATTAGTTATACACTCTATTTGGTATTATGCTATGTAAAATGAATACATGGCAAACTATGGTATTAGTAATGTGATGCTTTTCAATGTATGCATTAGCAAGGTTAAAGGCACAATTGTTCCTCAAAACCTTTTTCACATCCTTTCTATAGTATTTGTGGAGGGGCATTTTTATAAACAAATAATTTTTTAGAAATTATGCAATGCATGTTATTTTTAGTACATCAAACCAAACAATGCATAAGAAATAATCTCAGTATAACTATACCAGCATTACTAATATCAACGTTACTAATACACTCTAGTCAACATTATTCTTATACACCCTACCAAACGACCCCGTAGAGAATACTCAATTTTTGGAAGCCATAGTTTCCTAGTGAGAAAAAAATCATAAATGAAATGGAACTTCATAAATTTGACTAGTTAGAGAGCTACTATAAGGTCTAACCTTGTTGGTATAATTAATTAGTACGGAAACGATTGATGAAAATCTCTTGTGGACAATATTACCTGCATCATCTCTTTCATCTCGAGGGTGAAGTTTCACACCTTTGTTGAAAGCCATCCCTTTTACCTGTTTAGAAATAACACCAATTCCTAAGAGAAACAAATTATTACTTCAAAGTTCCAAGGCACTAAAACATTTTAGGTACAAACAGCATGAAGTACAAAATGGAAATACATTTATCTGATTTTTCTTCATGGTGCTCCTATTTTCAGATTTTTACCATATTTTGAAGAGAATCCTGAGCACTGTCCATAATCTGATGATAAATGAATTCTCAGAGTTCCCTCATGATTGATGGGATTATTAACTTCCAAGTCATCCTGATAAAAGGATATTGGGTTCAGATAGATTCAGTTTTCATATGTGGATCTTCTAAAATCTTTTCTTTTATAGATAAAGTTTGATCTTCTATTCTTTATGAGTTAGGCTGACAAGCCAAGTCTTTATCTCTCACACTTTCAGGAACGAAGACCCCATGGAAGGTTAAGATTGCATAGGTTTTTAATTTTTATACAAATGTGAATGACATGCTACAGGCCATACAAGATTATTACCTTCTGACTACTGCAAAATAAATAGTGAGAACCACTAATATATGTAACAAAAAAGAAAAATTGAAAAAGGGTGAGTGTCATAAATGTATGCTTATTTCTAGTTTTCAGTATCACTGTGGTGTAAAACTGTTCAAGGTCATTGACAACTGCTTATTCCTGCATCCCAGCATCTGAAGAAATCAAATCAGGTTCTGGGGGTTTTGCTAGCAGAGTGAAGGAAAGAATTTGTTGCATTCTGCCTGATTAGTAATGATTTTGTGTATTTGGCTCAACAGAAATGCAAGACTATGAATATCATCCTGAAACCTAGCAAAAGATGGTAATTTTGCTTCTTTATGGTCTACAGAAAATAGTCCTATAAGGTCAGTACTCAAAAACCTTCTGCAGAGAAGGAACACACTGTCATTAAAATGTCTTGTTAGTTTGCTTCAGTTAGTTTTATTCCTACTCTTGTTAGCTAACATCTTTCCACTATTCTGCATTCCTCTCCCTTTCAATTAATAAAGTAACGTGTTCTATGTAAAACCATGACCATTAGGCTAAAGAAGACAGTGAAAACTTTTAGGAAAAAGTTATGCAGTCAACAGCTCTACATGAAACTGGTGTTCAGACAGAGAAGGGAAATGCTTCATACCAGAGCACGAAACATGCAGCGGCCGTCACCTGTAATTTTCTGTACTGAATAATGTTCTACTTTCTTTAAGGCTGGCGAACCTCCACCTCTACAATAAGAAATTATAAAGAATAACACACACAAAATAGTGAGATCAAATTAAGCACTTGATTCTAACAAACTTAGAATTTAATTGGCAGTGACTTTAGGTATCCTCAATCCCTTCACTGTTTGTTGTTAAAGGTTGTATAGGTGTTTTATGTGCTTTAATGTACCTTTGTCCAACAAGTATGTCATGAGTGCGGGTAATTCGTGTGAATTCTTCAAAATACACCAAAAATTAGCAAAAACTGCAGATACTCATACAGAATACTTATACAGACACCTATATGATACGTGTATACAAGTCCATGTAACATAGGTTGAAGGCATTTATGTCACCAATGAATAGGCCACAAGCTCACAACCGTTTATATATAGCATGAATAAATTTACTCTTCATAATCAGATTTAACTTTGGGACCTCAAATTCACAAGCAAACGCAACAATGAAGAAATTTAAGCAAATTGCGTATGCAAGAACAGATAAAACCGTACGAAGGCAGCTCTCTTTACAGATTCAAGATTAAGCTTTTTTCTTATTGTACAGGCCAACTTGCAGCATCTCCACTAATTTCACCAGGTATATGCTACTCCCACAAGCGGCGCTCCCTTCCGGCTAACAGATGATAAGAAATAACCTAATGTTTTTGCTTCCACTGAAATTTAAACCTGAAGCCTCCCGTTCTCAACTCACTACATTGTCCATTGGGCCACATAAGTGCAATTCAAGATTAAGCTTTCTGAACAATAACAACAGAATTCAAGCTGTCAAATAACAAAAAGGAAGAGGAATTTACAATGAGGGTCCTATTCTGGCAAAGCATTGATGACCAGTGGCGCCAAACAAAACGGCAAAAGGGTTTCCTCTTTGATGAGGTCTGTAACTGGAAGCAGAAACTGAAGAAACTGGAGAAGTAGCCAGCTCAAACTGCGCAAATCCATGTCTCAGCTCATCAAGCACCACTTCTGTACCCAAAAGAAATTCAAATGAAATCATTATCAATCAATCAAACTACACATCAATTTCAAATTAATGGTTCTATTTATACCCAACATCATTCAGTTGTAAACATTTTTGCGAACTAAATGTTACTGTAACTGTAGGAGCTCAGTACCATTAGAGGGCACGGCCGCCATGAAATTCGAAGTCACTAACTAGGACAGGGAGCAGCTCTATTGGTTAGTGCTTACTCCCGTGTCACCGGAAGGCTATAATATTTATCCTCTCTTTTTTTTCTTTTTTTTCCCTTTTTTGGGTTTAAAAATAAGGAAGAAAAGTAAAATGTTTTGAAATAGAGTTAATGATAAAAACATATTTAAATTATTATTTTTTTAATGAATTTTATATCTCAAATTATTTTATATCTCAAATTATATATTATTTTATTTATCAATCTAATTATTACTTTTTTTATTACACAATTTGATGTTGAGTTGGTCAAATATTTATTTCTAAATCGATAACAAATATATGTGTGCGCCAATTCAAGACTAGCGTGTGTTCTAATACAAATAAATAATAATTTAGATAAATAAATAAAATAATTAATAATTGAGATATAAAATTTATAAAAATTTAATAATTTAAATATTTTTTACCATTAACTCTTCGAAATATAACCATCAGTATGATTTTGCTAGAAAAACTTGAAATGAACTTTTATATTTGGGTACATTCGAAATACGCATTTATATATGAGTTTAAGGGATCGATTGGTATTAGAAAAAATAATATGTGAATTAATTTTGATAAGTTTTAATTTTTTATTTGGTAGTGTTTTAATATTAATTTTTATGTATGGTAAATTATGATATTACCAGTTATTTACGTTGAAATTAATTATGATAATATTATTCGCATACAATCTATCAAACAACTCCTGACTGATAATAACTGATTGATTTATTTTTGTCGTATGTAGTAGTAGGTAATTATTTTATTTTTACGATTATAAATTATTTTTTAATAAAAAATTATCTGATGATTAAATAATATAATCTTTTTTGTTGTTTTTATTATGGATCTTGCATTTCAGGATGAATATTGGAAGATTTTTTGGATCTAGGTTTGATTATTCTTGGTAATTTTGTGTATTTTTTATTAGTTTTCTAAATGGTAATTGATCTGTTAATCTGTGTAGATTTATTTTTTCTTTTCGGATCTTGAACTCTGCATTATTATTTTTTATCAAAATTAATAGTATGTATAATTTTCAAATTTTTGAAGGGTAAACTATGTTAAACACTCTTATATTATTACTTAGTTTCAGCCACACCCCTTGTATTTTTAAAATAAATAGATATTATCTTATACTAATCTTTACTTAATACTGTTAAAAATAATTATTAAGAAGAAAAAACTAATTTTGTAGTACAAAATGAAAATCAAAATCCTACTAAAGATCTGTCATATTACAATGTGGTGCAAGAGAGCAAAGTCTGAAGAGCTGTGGTGGGAGCAAAGCAAATCAATGGCAGAGTAATACTAGCCTACCCCTAATTCACTCTAGCAATGCTTATTTCAAGATTTTCTAAAGTATTCAAATTAAATAGATATGTAAAAACTTAATATGAGTTCAGTAGAATGTCAAAACAATAATGGTTACTCATATAGCAGCGACGATGATATGCATATTGTGAAAGATGGTAATCGCAACAATTCAATTCAATAAATGTTCAAAAAGTAATTGAAACTATAGAACCTTTAAACTAGTTTAGTTGCAATCAATTCAATTTTTATTCTAAAAGTAGAATGTCACACAAGATTGTTATTTTGTAGTATTGAAAGCTTTTCTTGTAAAGGAGATTGAGGAACAGATTGTTTCTCTTCTTAAGTGATAGCTCAGTATTGATTTATCTTCTAGTCTATATAGTTGCATCTCATTTTATCAGGTATTGCAGTTTGCTTGCACACGATTTAAAGTTCAATTCCCGATTTTTGACAAGGTTTGCATTAACTTACCCTCCATATAATGTTGATGGAGTGCCAAACTAATATAATCAATGGACTAATAAGATATGAAACAAGTTGACATGAATGGCCCAAACACAACACCAGTTTACCAATTTTCTAAAATCTAGTGCAGGAGGAATTTTTATGTTATTTGGTTAAGTGACAACCATATTGCTAAAGAATCACAAAATCGAGTGTCAAAAACACCCTTCCTCCTGCATTAAGGTACATGTATCAGTTTTAGTTAAATAAAGGAAGTGACTAATTTATCAATTAAAGCTATAATTCCAGCAAATGAGTGAAGTCTCTTGGGTTAAAATTGAGAAGTAAATCAGCATCAAATGCTAAACATACATGTACTCTCCTAATTGCCATAAAAAGAATTTGAGCACTTTAGTAAGTGGTTTGTTTTTTCAAAACAAGGACAACTTTGTTCATATATTAAAGTATAAAATAAAACAAAAAAGAAAGAAAAATTAACTGAATACTAATGGTATTATATTTTCTGTAGGATTTCAATAATACAGGGGTAGTAAGTGTTTATTTTAAAAATACAGGAAGTGTGACTGAAACTAAGTGATAATATAGGGGTGTTTAGCGTAGATTATCCATTTTTGAATTCATTTTTGTTTCCTTTTTCTTTTTTAGGTTTCTTTGGTATAAGTTATATATCTAACATAGTTATAAAAACATTTTACATAATCAATAAATTTATGTTAAAAAATCTTGGCAGTTCTCTTTTTTAGTTCGAATAGTATTACGTTATAATAATTTTTCCCTACTTAGTTATAAATGAAGTTTTCTCGTGATCTTAAAAATCCATCTTAATCTGTTTGTATCCAAAGTAAGCATCGAAAAATGTTTGCATGTCATGGTCGACCATCACATTGATCATTCGATCTATGTGTGGCAACGGAAATAAATTATTTGGACAATCCTTATTCAGCTCCTTAAAATCTATAAATATTTGCAATTTATTTTCTTTCTTGGAATTATGTTGGCTAGCCATTTAGGATAGTTAACCTTTCAAATGGATCATATGCTAAGCAGTTTATTTACCTCTTTTTTTACAAACTTATTTTTGTAGTCTGCCATCGGTCGTCTTTTTTTATTCACGACGTGAATTGGATTTAGGCCCAATTTGTGAATAACGACCTCTAGTGGTATACCTGTCATGTCTAAATAGGACCAGGCAAATCATTTTTCATTAGTTCCGGAGTTAATCCAGTACTCAGGTATACTTTTCTTTTTGGTTCATGATCGAATAAAGCAATTCATTCGAGCTCCCTCTATCATTGATTTGCTTACCAAGTCTTTATCATAGAAACTAATGGTTTCCCTATCTTTTGGAACTTCTCGTGATCTCTTTTCTCTAGTCAATGTTACTATCATCTTTTTGGTTTACAGTGAATATGGATCCGTCGAATTTTGGCCCGCCCACAATCATGTCGATTACGTGGTTCTGCATCGTTGGTTTGACTGGTGTATCTGCATCTCAACTTCTTCCCTAGTTGTTTTTAGCCCGGTCACTCAGGAATTTCCTTAAGTAACCTTCTTTTAATTACATAGCCACCTCTTCTCGCAAATAGCAGCTATAACAACCCGTCCAGTCGTTATGGGGTAGTTAGGGCCATAGTACTCTATTAGAGTCCTCATAGTGAAATTGAGCTAATAAAAAACTCAAAAATGGGGTGATTTAAAAATTGAAACATGTATAATATCAGCGTTGATTTTGTGTTGTGTTTCGTTATGAAGTGACCTAGTAAACTAGACCTTTGTAGAAAATTTTGAGACTACGAGTGAATTTATAGCATCATTTTATAGCCAAGTGCATAATTGAAATGTGGTGTGATGTATTGATAAAAGACTTGTATTTTGGGGATGAAAAAGTGTGTAGTTTTACCAAGCTACTGGTTAACAGGGCACCGCTGCAACGGTGGGATGTCTGTTGCAGCGAGACCGCCGTAGCGATTGGAGTGCTGCCATAACAGTGGTTGTCAAATTTGCTAAAGCAAGGTATTGGTCGCCATAGCGAATCCACTGCAACGAGAAAGTGACCACTGCGACGAGTGACGCGAGGCAGAATGCTTGTATAAGTTAGTTATTTTGATATTTGCACCTAATTATCCTAAAGCACGAACTTGAAGAGCTAAGAAGCGATTTTGCCAGGGCTAGGGCATAACTTCTCTTCAAGGTAAGTTTTTTTCAGATGGATAACTACCTAGAATACTTAGAAGTTCATTAATATGGAATGATGATTAGAATCTTAAAACCCTGAAAGTTAAGATAACTGAATAAGTGTTGATAGTTATTGATTCCTATGCTTCTAAGTGATTAATTAATATTTCTTAGGATGAAATTAATTATTATAGTTCATAATGGTGATAATTTGAGACCTAGAAATTCATAAAGATGGAACTTTTAGCATAAAAATTGCTTTAAGGGGGATTAAAGGAGTAGAAACTCCATGCATTGTAGTGATGTGATCATTGTAAGACTAGAGTACGATAAGTCAACCTGTGGGTAATGAATTGAACCTTAATAATGGATAGAATTTGGTGGGTTTGAATTTTCAAGACTATAATTGAAGAGTAGATGATTAAATACTCTTAATTTGTTTATTTCTAGACTTTGGGCATCCGGGACATTAAGGAAAGAAAAGGCTCCTGTGAAGGAGCTTGCATATTCAAGTTTTTCAATTGAGGTAGATTACGGTTTACTTGGAGTTAGGCCTTTTCAGTCTCTCGTATGTAAATGTTAACTTATGAGCATGCCCAAATTGTCTTTGAACATACTTTGTGATTGATATTGTGACTTAGCAATAGTATGTAATAGATTGTGAAACTGTAAAGTCTCTGAATATAATTCATGATTTTGAAGTGCAATTGTGATAATCAATATGTACTTATGATGATTATATGTGTGATGATTGAATAGAGAGCATACTAAAATATGTGCATGATAATTGAATAATACTCCATTATTCTAAGAAGAATAACACGTGTTCAAAGGGAGCATCAAGATAAACGGTTTTATGATAATTAAATAATATACCATTATTCTAAGATGAGTGGCTCGCTCGAGGTGATCTGTTACACCCCGTAAAATTCTCGACACATAGATGGTCTATTCGCGTGTTGGTTAAGAGTATTTGAAAGCCATACATGCTAGAAAAAGGCCCGGGAAAAGACCGGACGAGAAACCCGTCGAACCATCGCGGAAGGAGCTCCGCCGAACCATCGCTTTTAAGGAGCCAGGGGAAGAGCCCTCCGCGATGGCTCGTGACACATTGGCCCCTTGGGTCTGTGCCCAAGTATATTGAGCCTCCACTTCGGTTTTATTCATTAATTCCACGTATAATTTCCGTAAATGTGAGAGAAGACAGAGGGTACGAAGAATATTATAAATTATCGCTCGATTACGCCGTCAAACGTAGTCCAAATTCAAGTTAATCTCAGATACCGAGGTATTTAGACAAATAGGGAGCATTCCTACTCTGATTTAGTTTCGCGAAATTCTACGACAAATCATCTACCTGCCAAGGTAAGTGGAATTGCTCCAAATTAGTGTCAATGTGCTTCTAGCCTTAAAGTGAATATTTCTCCCTTTCCGGACTTTTGAGAAATAGCAAAAGCTTTGATCTGTATTTCGATAAACCAAAGTTTAGGCTATAAATATATCGAAAGTGACGTTTTCTTTTGGAATATTGGTGTATTTAGTCCTATTTGACATATATATGAACGCAGCTGAGAAATAGCCGAGGTCCACCGAAGCCACCCGTTAGTCGAATAACCCGAGGTTAAGGTATGTAAAGCTAGTTTCTTCGGCAAGTTAGTACTCTAGCCTAGCATAATTCAGTGAACTCCGTAATAGAATTCTCTGAGTTGAATATCAATATTGTGCAAGTTCCGCAAACTGTGTTTGCGTTGTTATATCGCATCACCCGAAAGCTGGCAAAGCAACCGCCAAATGGCGGATAGCATTCCGCACTAAGATAGCCCAACATGATTAGCAAGCATGTTTCTAGAATTATATGAAATATTCGTAATGTGCTAGTAAAGTAAAATCGGCCAGATGTATGCATTTCCTGCTGCTGCATTAGCCATATAGTCGTATGATATTTTGGCTATAGCATAGCCATACAAGCCGTATAGTATCTTGGCTACATTAGCCATGCAATGATAAAGATTCCATTTAGTAGCAAGATGAGAATCCGCTTAAACATAGAAAGAGTTTAGAATAAGAAATCGTAATTCGTATAGTATTTTTCAAATTTTTAAATACGCTGCTATATTTATGTGCTTATTGATTGTCGAGACTTTGATTGTGTCACAGGGCAATTCCTTGAGCGTCCTCGCCGCCCCGGGTTGGTAATCGGTCGCCCACCGAGCGGGTGGGTTTACGCTACTCCAAGGGAGCGGCATGCCGTCCCCTGTGATTGGACGAAGACGGGTTTAAGCTTTCCCCATATCAAGCCGACGAAGACATAAAGACAGATTGCCCAGCGCATAAAATGTAGTGGAAACATCTGCATATACATAAAGCATAATACAGATAGAGTCCTCCCACTCCCCATTACGCTATTTATATCTGGAGGCCATAGCCTCGAGCCTGAGACCTGTGGGCCGGCAGAGGTGCTCGTAGTTAGTAGATGAGTATGACTTATTTTTTGGTCGGGTTTTGACCCGTAGGGGGTATATAGATTGTTTGTTTGGTTGGCACCATACGGCTTATGGGGGTTGATATTGGTTCTGTTTGCTATATATATGTATTTATGTATTATATATTAGTTAATAGATATGTATCGCCACGACGATGTGCACGCTCCGCCCTATCGCTACGTAAAAGTCTCGATCCAGCCTTATATCGTCTACAAATTCAACTATTTCCGGCTATTCAAGATTTTCTAGTTATGTTGTTATTATTCGCTTGTATTCAGCTGTTTTTGCATACTTAGTACAAAGGGTACCGATGCTCGCGGGGCGCCGCATTACTTGGGCTCAAGTAGTACTCATAGACGAGGAGGAGATCCTTCGTGATTCCAGACAGCTTATAGCCACGCCTCCTCACATCCGCAGCTTGATATTCGTGAGGTGTAGTTCATTTTCTTTGTTGTACAAGATGGGTAGGCCAGGGCCCCGTCCCGATCATTTTTATCGCACTCGCAGGCTTGTGCATCAGACATATATACATCTCCCCGTGGTTAGTTGTGCTTGGCCATGGCCGTGCGTTTTGTTTAATTGTTTAGAATTTCGATTATGTTGGCCGTAGGGGCCATAACTGAGCAGCAGTGGTGACCTTGCCTGGCCACGTAGATATTGCTAAAGATTCTTTATTGAGTTACGTATAACTAGACAAAGACAGGCCTTGTCGCCCGCATAGGTTCCCATGAGATATAGGATTCTGGTTAGCCGAAGTTTCACAAAGTGGCTATAGGCCCAATGGGCCGGAGGCCGTATTTGCACCGTTATATAGCCCGTTGTCTCCATAAATCTCAGGTAGAGCTAGCCAGGCACCGCATGTGCTTAGGCTCACCAGCTAGTAGTCTGTGTCCTACTGGGCACCAGTGCGCTCATACCCTGGCGGGGCGTGATACGATCTTTCGAGCTGAGTAATATAAATGAGTGACTCGAGTTCGATGAGAGCATCCGAACGGCGTAATGAGCGAGAACGTAATACCACGCCGCATGGGTGCTGAATTTCAGAGTCCCCGGCAGATGACTAGATTGGCAAATATAAGACTTCTAGTATAGGTGTATAGATGAATGACATATGTGTGATCCGATTTGATATAGAGTGAGATTGATGCGATACATGGTTGTACAACTATATTTCAGAATGGACATGATTCCAATGATTTGTTGTGATTTGCTTTACATTCTAAGCTTGTGATGTTCTTTTGTCTAATGTAGAGAACTATATAATTCATGTTGATTGGCATTGATATTGCTCGAGGTTGATGCATCTGGTTCGATATTACAGATAACCTCGATTTCATATGCTAAATGATTGAGCGTCTTACTTTTGTATCTCTTGCTTGTTTTGATTTATGTCACATACTTCTGTTACTAATAGGTTAATGTTTGTACCGATGCTATTCCCGCATTTCTTTTTGAGTGCAAACCGTATTCCGTGAGACTTCGTCCCGACCTTACATTTAGAGTTTCTAGTCGACCGATTTGATGGTGAGCCGATTCTATCCAAAGCCGCCGTGCATCTTGGAGTTGGATGTCTATTTTCTCCGTATAATAGCCGTGGTTTGCTTCATTTTTTGTTCATTCTTAGACTTCATAGTTAGAGTCCTAAAATGACTTTTGAATTTCTGGGGATTCAAGTAGATAACTTCCGCATAGTTTGATTTTTTAATTGATTCATTAATTACATTATTAGTTATTTTATTTTGAATGAAATGAATGCATAAATGGTTAGGTTAGTTGGTAAGATGTGGTTCACCTACCGGGAGGTTAGTGTAGGTGTAAATCACGATAATTTGGATCGTGAAAATGACATTCCCTTGTTCTATGCCCGTGCATTCTATGAAACTCGCACATTAGATTCGATCCCTTCGACTTGGATCAAACCATGGATTTTGGCCACTTTATGTCTTTGATGTGTCCGATAGTCGCCAATGTCTGATCGCATCTATAATCGAAGTAATATTTGAACACCTCGAGGCTTCTATATCGTCTACACCCGATATTGACAGGTGATGGATCTTTATTCGAAGATGCTCTTACTGCATTGAGGGCGATTTTTGTGCCTATCCCGTCTCGATCTTTTTATCGATTGAAAATATCGTTGTTTCGCCCTCATTTCATTTGGTTTCTGATCATTTTTCCTTGGAAATATAAGACTGCATTTTCCTCGGGTGGTCTCATGTCATGATCAAAGTTCTTCCTTGGATAACTTTAACCCTATTGATCCGCATGTTGCTAATGGTGCCAATTTCCGATCACCTTCTACTCCGAATTTTTGATTCGTACCTATTGTGCATATCTCGCCAAGCAGTCGCGCATAATTTCAATAGATTCTCCTTTAGCTTAAGGGATGTGTTTGAAGTTCATGGATTGAGTCCCTTAGTGAAAATTCGGCCGCCCACTCATCCTAACATCGAAGTAACAAAATTCTTTCTCTCTAAAATTGCACCATGAATTCCCGCAATAATTTTATATCGATTCCGAGCTATTTTTAAAGATGTCTATCTTCGTCTCGCACTCTTTCTTTGATCTAATATGCTTTTCACGAATGCATCTATAAGCATTTCAAAAGATTTAAATTAAATGCCCGTATATTATATATAATGTTATTACCCATTTGGATAATGTTTCATCGAATATCTTCAATAACACCGATTCAATTTCACCCGGTTGCATGTTGTTGCCTTTTATCATTTCATGTATGTGCACTTACGTGTTCCTATGAATCGATTCTTCCGTTGTATTTTCGGATGTCTGGCATCTTAAACTTTTTGGGGATTAGCTTTGAAGTCGCGCTAAGTGAAAATGGGAGTTGTACGTACTTCCTCGAGTCTAGCTCCTTTAGGATTGACAAAGCTCCAGGAATCTACTTTATTCGAGCATTGAATTTTTTTCTCATTTCCGATCTAAACTACCGATCAAGGTGTTGAGGCATTTCATTATCTCCTTTGAGTCACCGGCTTCACGATGTTCCCATTATTTTCACCATGATCTTCCATCTTGGTATTATTGGGTAACTCTTCTCGCACGGTTCCGAATCTTGCCCCATTTTTTTCTCTATGATTCCATTATCATTTTGGCCGGTTCTCTCCAAGATTACTAAAATTTTTAAGTCCGCTCCAACTACTTTTACTATGTTTGAATCGTTAGTATCATCATTTTGAGTCTCAGACCTCTTAGAGTAGTAAGAAGCTTGTGGAGAAGTCCCCTAATTCATTTGCCTCGCCAGGTGCTGTTAGCCACCAAACTGCTTCAAGTTGATGGGTGCGGCACGTTGTTATTGACATTTGAAAGTTCGATGTTTTTAGTTCCAACTATCGTTATAGTTGATCCTATGAATCCTAAAACTTTTGCAAGTTATTAAGTTTGTTAGTAATTGACACAAAATCAAATCGACCATACAATTATCTTTAGCCCCACAAAGGCGCCAAACCGTTTACCCTAAAAATAAGTATAATTGAATTTATAAGGAGACTATAAAAATGCAAGCTTGATTTGGTTGAAATAAATGAAGTAAAATGTAAATTGAATAATGAAATGACAATAAGTAAATAAATAGACCGATGACCGTAGCTCCGTGATGATATCCTTGATGAACAGAGAACTCGTCCGCCGATCGAGTAACAATAATTTAGTAAAGAAATAATGCTTCACACAATGTTAGAACTTGAATAAAAAAGAATGTGTGTATTCTCTGTCTCGGTCGATGTGACTCAGGTACAAAGATAGTCATTTTTATAGGACTTGCCGCTTTTAGGCTTTAAGCCCGATAATCATTGCGTATTAAATTGCCTAACGAGAAATAAATTGTATTGAATGCCCCGTGGAGTAACAAATGATGTTGCTCGAATGACCGCTTGTCGCTGTCTCGTCTTTACTTTTTATTTCCTCCCATGCTTTATCCGCATTCGGATCCGCTCCTCCGTTAATTTGTTATTTCCTGTTTTAATGCCAATCAAAGTATAGTTTCTCCTTGAATCTTTATGGAATGCTCATCATTTGAGACACATCTTCATCTTAGCTTGTCCATACGTTGGATTTATTTTCACCCTATACATTAAAATATCTAACTAAAACAAACTTGACTTAAAATGTCAAAATAAAAATTAAGCTTAAATTTAAAGATCTATATATTATGAAACAAATTAATGTAAATGTTACTACTTTAAAAATAAATTTTCACTTCTCTCATCTCTCATTTTTATTTACTATATAGAATAACTCCCCCAACAGTATTTGGCCTTAAAAGATTATAAGTTCATGCTTCTTTATTCCATTAATTCCCATAGCTCAAATACAAGAGCCAAACTTTGTATGCCTTTCAAACAGTATAAAGAAACAACAATAAATCTCTACCTAACAGGACCCAAACTTAACAAACATATTTGCACTACTAAAAAAATTGTCATTAAAAGTATGTTACGGCTTTCATTTTATAATTTTAAATTCTTTTTTGTAATTTGTTGCTACTTATTACTTACCCTTTCATATTAAACGAAGTAATAAAATTAGCTCATAAAATTATAATTTATCTAATTTATTTATATTTAGGTTAATTATTGACTGTTTATTTATATATTTAGCCCAATAAAGTTTGAATTGATATATAATTCAAATTGATTCACCGAAAATCTTATTAAAATATTTTTAAAAAAGATATTTTTTATTTTATATGTTATATTTAGTCATAATAAAAAAAAAATTATAAGATACTAAAAGATTATAAAAGAACAAATAAAGCAAATTAAAATTTAGTAAGAGCGAAACTTAATTAAGTTATAATCCGTATTTTAATCTATTTGGCTCAAGTAATATTTGAACGGATTAATAATCTACTCATTTATTAATTCAACCCATTTTAATTCGCCCAAATTCAATCCAATTCATCCACTTATTACCTTATATTAAAATATTTATAATTATTTACACACCGCAACACACACAAAGAGATACATAATAATTATCTCAATTATGATATCCTATATACAAGTGAAAAAACATTGCAAATACAGAAAATTAAGTCAACCCTCTTTTGCAGTAATTTATTAATATAGGCTTTAGAATGACAGTTAATAAACAAGTGCGTGTGTTGCAAAAACCTGTCCCAAATTGTTTTTAACTTTTTTGTAATGACTTGTTCCAAATTTGCCCCTCAACCGACCCCCCTAAAAGGCAGGTGGACGAACCCAAAATTTAAAGATTATGAAAATATCGTTAAAAGTGAATGTCTGTTTTTCCATACGCGACGCATGATATCAATATGAATTTGTCGGAAAATAGTGTTAAATAAGCATAAAAATTCAAAGATATCTTAATGAATATAAATTAAATGAGAAAATGTAGCATAGTTCATTGCATAGTTTTATGGTCTTGACTCTTGAACTTTAGTCTACATTTTGAGGTTTCTAGTCTAAATCTAGTTTCAGAAAGCTTTTATATGCATCTTTTTGAAAAATGAACAAAAAGAATGTAAAGAACAATCAAAAATGTGCATCGGACCTGCACCAAATCAAACTTTACGCTTTTAGGATGCACAATTAAATATATGATCCTTATTCGTGTATATAAATACATATATACACATAATTTTTTTGAAGTTTATTGTGCACGCACCCTCCTATCTTTGTGGTCTCGCCCTACAAAAATGAACCAAACGATGTGCAAAAATTACTTGATAAAAGGTGTGTTCGCAAGAAGGAAAATAGTTTTCCGTTAAAAATAAATTAATTATTTATTTATTTTTTATATTTGATACGTAAAAAAAATTATTTTAAAATTATTTGTATATAATTTAGATAAATATTATCGGTGATTGGGATGGAGTTATGAAGAGTTGGAGTCAACATGAGGTGTTTTAAGAAAAGACACACCAATATGTCACCTGCAAAACTTATCTTTTTCTATTTTCAATAAGGAGTTATTTGCTTTTATTTTTAAAAAACAATTATTTTTCCCAAAAAATTAAATTTAACAAATCAAACGTGAAAAATAAATAAAAAACATTTTATATCAAACACAACCAAAATGCTCACACACGGTTGAAATACTTCTTAACTTGTTTAAAAGAGTTTTGCATAATTATATCAATCTCCAAGCTTATTTTAATTGTTATGCAAAGGTTGCACGTTTCTAAATTGATCAAACACACGTGATTCTCAATATTTTAAGCTTGTAATTATCTTGGAGGAAAAAATTGTATGTAAAAAACAATCTTTCAATTCAAATTAGAGAAAAAGTAAGGATAAATATAATCTCTTGTTAGTATATTGATATGATTTTTGGATATCTTTATCACTTTTAAATATTTGATTAAAATATTTTAAAAAATATATAATTTATTCTATTTACGTATTTAGTGTCATCATGAAGTAGTAAGTGTAATTATATTTCTCAATCATTGACTAAACATTCTAATTTTGGGTGTGTTCCATAGTAAGGAAACTATTTTTTATGGAAAATGCTTTTTAGAAAAATAAGTGAATTTTTTATTAATTATTTTATTTTTAATACGAAAATAAAAATATTATCCAAAAAGCAATAAACAACAACAATAATAACATACCTATTGTAATACCATTAGTGGGATATAAGAAGAGAATCTTGCAAACCTTATTTCTACTTTTTAAGTAGATAAAGACGATGATAGACTCGACCAAAAGAAAAGCTTTTGAAGCAGTTCACCAAAAATATATGGCAAAAGAAAGGAGCAAGAGACAAAGTAAGAAAAAGCAAAAGACAAAAAAGAATATACCGTAACACCATGTATAATTTAAAACGACAAATTCGTACTTCGAGGTAGGACTAAGAGTATTTAATATGCTAAAAATAAGTGTTAGCGAGGTATTTAAATCACTCTATAATCGTATGTTAAGATTTGACGTCGATCAAATTAGAATCTAAAGTCGATAAAAGTCGCAAATTCCTTTCTTAAAATTCTCTGAAATTTAGGTAAGATATCTTGGAGTTTTTCTCTCAATCTATATGAAATTACAGAGGACCACGATCTATCAAATTAAAGGTCTATGAGTCTAATTTCAAACACATTAAACTCTGCTTAAGCACATGACTTTGAAATAGAGAGATAGTCGTGCTTTCGCGAGACCGCACCAAAGGTGAAGTGAGACCGTGAGAGGTCCACGATGGCAAGATGTCTCCGCCACCACAACAAAGGCGTTGGGAAATGTGTGCCTACCACTCCTCTATTTAAAGTAAGTTTGGCCTGGGCTTGCTATTATCTTATGCCATATTCCAAAAACCTTCACGACTGTGAACTCTCTTACCCTCTTCATGTCCCTTGGTTCTTAAGGTTAGAAATTAATTTTCAAGGTGGTTTTTGGCATCTGAAGTTTGAATCCTCCACGTAACTCGTATTTTTGTGCCGCTGGGGTTCTTTTCTTTAGTGGCTGTTCGTGGTGATTTATTGGTAAGTTATCATTCATTGTTGATTTTTAGTATGTTTAGGTTGTTTAAGAGGTTGTTGATGTTAGTAGATTGTTATTTTAGATTTTCTACCGCCGAATTCATAAGAATTGGGCCAAGAAGGTCGTTTTTCATGTTGTTTTTATCGAATCTTCTACCGTTTTGGTGGTTGGCTGTCGTTCCTGTGCAATACCTTGTGTTCACCCCATAAAATTCTCACACGTGAGATGGCCTATTCGCATGTTGGTTAAGAGTTTCTTTGAATGCCACACATGCTAGAAAGGCTCCGGGAAAAGACCGATAAGAAATCCGTCAACCATCGCCGAAGCGAGCCTGCGTAGCCCCTCTCGCGATGGCAACGTGTCACCTGGAGGGAGGCCTTCGCGTTGACTGGTGGACATGCTGGCCCCTGGCCCGTGCTCAAGTATATAAAGCCTAACCGGGTTTGTTTCATTTAATTTCGCTATAATTTCCAGAGAAAGCCGAGAGAGAAACAAAGAGGGTACATAAGCAGCTGATAATTTCCTTTCGATTACACCATCAAACGTGGTCCAAACTCACCAACTCCTGACACGATGTATTTAGCCGCAAGGAGCATTCCTACTGGGACTTAGTTTGAAATTCGGCCTGGCAAATCGTCGCGCTACCGAGCTAAGGTAAGTGGAATCGCCTCCAAATTAGTGTCAATGTACTCCTAGCCTTAAAGTGAGTATTTTCCTCCGACTTTCGAGAAATAAGAAGCTAATCGTCTTTCGATAAGCCAAAGTTTGGGCTATAAATATATCGAAAAGTGATGTTTTCTTTTAATAATAGTGTATTTAGTTCTAATTGATATATTTGTTTTAGAATGCAAATGGGAGAAATAGCCGAGATCAATTTGAGCTTCGTCCGTTAGTCGAATAATCCAAGCGAAGGTATGTAAAGCGTCTTTCTAAGTCAAGAATCCTAGCCTAGCATAATACAAGAAACTCCGTAATAGAATACACGAAGTCGAATATTGAGTTTTGTGCGAATTCGTAAACCTCGTCTTACGTTGTTATTATCTCATATTCGCCCGAAAGTTAGTAAAGCAAAGGCTAAAATGGCGAGATATCATTTCGTACGCAAGATAGCCCAATATGCGTTTAGCATGTTTATAATAAAATGACATATACTACGTATAAAAGCTAGTAAAGTAAATCGATGTACGTATATCCCGTATACAAGATAATGATAGTATCTCTACACAAGATAGCCATGGGCGCCGTATAATATTCCTGCACAAAGATAGCCATACAATGATAAGATCCCGTATTCGCATAAAGCGCATGAGAATCAATATACTTAAAAGAGTTCGAATAAGAAATCGAATACGTATAATATTTTCAATTTAAACATGCTTGTTATATGTGATTATCATTGCTGAGACTTGATTGTGTCGCGAGGGCATCCTTGAGTCCTCGCGCCCCCGGGTTGGTAATCGAAGGTCGACCCACCGAGCGCGGGTATACGTCACCCAAGGGAGCAAGACACACCGCAGTAGGGACGAAGATGGGATGAAGCTTTTCCCATATCGGGGCCGATCAAGATACAACATGCGCTTTTACCCTGCAGTTCTCGCGCCTGTAATGCATTTCACATGTATACGCTATTAGCTATGCGCTGACAAGACAGAGTCCTCCGGCTCTGCATACGCTATTTATATCAGAGGCCATAGGCCCGAGCTAGAGAGACCTGTGGGGCCCCAAGAGAGGTGCTCGTAGTTAGTAGATGAGTGAGTGATTTATTTGGATGGTTTTGACCGGTAGGGCATATAGATTGCTTGATCGGGTTGGCACCTTCCTAGCTTACGGGGACCGGTATTGGTTCCCGCTTGATATATATATGTAGTTTATATGTTATACGAGCTACTGCATGCCAGTTTCGCCACGTCGATGTGCAATGCCTCGCCTATTCACAAAAGACAGAAAGTTTGATTCCAGACATGCCAGCTTCCATGCATCCGTATATTTTCCTGTGTTTCAAAGCTTCTAGTTATGTTGTTTATATTCGTATGTGTTTACTTGCTTTCAGATACTTCTGTACTCGCGGTAATGATTACCCGTTGGGGCGCCGCATTACTCGCTCGTGTGTACTCATAGACGGGAGCCGAGCCCTCGTGATTCTAGCCAAAATAATTGAGTCACGCTCCTCGTCATCCGAGCTAGACAATAGATGGGCCTATTTCTTTTCTTTTGTCAGTGGCCAAGATGTGGCTCATGTGGACCCCGTCCCACTATTTTACGTATTCATGAGGCTTGCATTGTGTACATATATATCTCCCCGTGGTTAGTGGTGCCTCTGGCCATGTGGGGCCGTGCGTTTGTTTAGTCGTTTAGTATCAAGTTGATCAGGTACGCGCTGGGCCATATTCTCGATATGAAGTGGTGACCTCGTCAATAATGACGATAAGATCCATTATGTTGAGTTACAGGTAAATAGACAGCATGGTGGCCTTGTCGCCCGCATAGGTTTCCCCATAAGAGTAGGATTCTCGTTAGCCGATGATACAGACAGTGGCTATAGGCCTGGGGCCGGCCGAGGCCGTATTTGCGCCGTTATATGAAATTCGTCGATTCCGTAAACAGATAGAGCGCCTGTGCACCCGATGTGCGAGCTCACCTGCATTAGGCAATTGTGTCCTAATAGGGCACCAAAGCGCCATACTCTACACGGGGGCGTGACACCTTGGTGACTTGGGAGTGGAAGTTCGCTAGCTTAGATTCGTTTCCTCGTCTCTTCTGCATGAATTCCCGCTATCATTACTACCTAATGTGGTCAATCGTTGGACTGCCTCTAAGCACGCTTGGTATACTTGAAGTATATATTGATAACCTCGTTGTACATGGACACAATTTAAAGGAGGAGGTTAAGTTGTTCTTATTTAAATGAGACTCACATGTCGCGACACGTCACTGAGTCAAATCGTATGGTAATATTGAGTCATACTAAGTCTCATGCGGTTAAGATTTGGTGTGATTGCCTTTAGATTGGTCGTATAGCTACCGATATCAAGACCCTATTACTCTTCCTTCCTTAATTCGGGTAGTATTGGACGCGAGCATTTAGAGATGTCACCCAAGTTGATTTGAGGTCTAAGTTCATTTAAATGGCCTAAGGTGATATTTGTTCTTGCGATAAGACTAAGGGATATGTATGTGTCTCTAAATGAGTATATGTTAATTGGGAAATTTATGTTGTTATGTGATGCTTTATACCGTGATTAAGCATGCATTTGGTGCCTCGTGGCTTCAGGGATAACCGACACATAAGAATTGTTTCCTGGGCTAGGTTTGAGCCTGGAATGGGCTCTGGCCTATGGATTTGATGGGGCCTTCAGTACCGAGGTGAGACATGACTAGAGAGTTGTTCCGGTATATCTGAGCTCCTGGGATTATGATAGTTCTCCCAAATGCTGAGCTCTCTATGATAATGCATAACCTGAGAGTGGTTCTACTGGGTGTTGAATTTGGATTTGTATGCTATTCTTTGATATGCTTGTTTGTACGTTTACCTTAATGTGATGTTGTCAAGTTCTATAGCAAGCCTACTAAGGTTCCTGGCTGCTGTTACGACTTGTGGGTTAGTTATGATAGAATTGGTATCCCTACCTTTAACTTCTATCAATCTATTGTTCGACCGCTATCTTCTATCTCCAACTCTTATTAATTGCGTCTTTTTCATACTCTGGTACATTGTTGTACTTCACGCCCTAGTCATAGCGCCGTGATTCATGCCCTACAAGTACCGATCGGCAAGTAGATTGAGCTTGGTCACGAGTGAAATTCCAGCTGAGTTGGTAAGCTCCAGGTCTTTCTGAGCCGTGCATGTTTGTAGTATTGGTAGCCCGGGACCCCGGCTCCTGACAATTGACTTATGCTACTCATAGATGCTCGGGAGACGTTTACTATGGGTGTAACGTTTGTCTGGGGGCCGATGGGCCTTATCGTATAGATTGTTCCTAGTATGTGGCCTCGGGCAGCCCTATTATTATTCCTCGTTAGTTAGCGAATCAATTTCGTCTTCGCCGTAGTTTTCCCCCGATTTTATTATTGTTGTGATGCCCAACCTTGTCGGTTCCCGACCTCGTTATAGTTAACTCAGGCAAAGTGTGCTCGATCAGGTTTAACAAAGGTGCCGGGCCACGCCCTCTTCAGGTTCGGAGTGTGACATACACATTAAAAATAAGAGAATACACAATTACTAAATACTATTATTAATACCGAGAAATGGAAAGAAGAAGACTATTTCCTTTCCTTTCTCACATAAGGTGCACAAGATTGACAATAACTACCCTAATCTTTCACCTCCATATCTTTCTATCTACGACCATATTTTCAATAAAGTGAAAATGGCGATGACGCAGTATTTAAGAGGACACAATCTATATGAAATGCCACTTATAGGCGTATTTTCGCTACTTCGCTTACATAAGTCATTTTACTCATTTTTTAAAGAATTTATTTTTCTAAAGAAAATATTTTTAATTTTTTTAAAAATTGACATATAGAATTTTTTTTTCAATAACGAATAATCAAAAGATACAAAATCATGTAAAAGCAATTTAGGTTATTACAACAAAATGAGTTTGAATAAATATCATGAAAGAAACAAAAAAAAAATTCTATCTAATCCTTCTGTAATGAATATTTCAGAAAATAAAATAAATAATGAAATGATACAGGTGCACAAAAATCCAAAATTCAGTCACTGAGAAGCCCTCCAGCTTCAGAGTTCAAACACATTAACGGCCAGACCGAGAAAAAAGCTGCAATACAAGCACACTGGTAGGTTTTTTATTTTTTCAACACTCTTCCCATTTGCCCTTCTTCCCCTTTTTTTTCTTTTTTTTCTTTTTCCTTTTTTGTCCTCCGCATAAGAAGTATCGAAAACTCGAAATCAAAACACTCAAATAAGCTGCTTCTTCCTGCATAGCTTTTATCTATATCTATTTACACACTGATTTTTATTTGTTGTTTGTTGAATAAACCCAAGCAGAGGTCCCCTTTTCTCGCTTTCTCGACGATCTTCTCGATGCTCTCTGTTCCTTTAAACTACTAATCTCTCTCCATAAACTTCTCTTCTCATCGACTCCTCAGATCTCTCTCTTTCTCCATCTCCGGCCGAATCTGGAGCTCTCATTCTCGGTTTGTTTTCTCTCATTTTGATCGTTACTACGGTTTAATTTTTATTGATTTATTTAGGCATGTGATTTACTTAATTAATTCACTAATCTTGTTAGCGTCGTGCTCTATTTCGTAATGTTCATGCAATTAAATTTTCTAATTTTTTTTAAAAAAAATTCAGTTTGTTTGTATTTGTGCACCTATGTGAGCTTAGAATAGTCGGTTCCAGTGTAAAATTAGTCTAATTATGATGAATCCTTGTATTAATGAATGTCATGCTATTATTTTAACAGTATTGAAATGAAATGTGTCTGAATAGAGCAGAATAGATTTAGAGGATTCGTAAAGTGGGTCCTCCACTAGTTTTTTAGATTGAGGTATAGTTGATTGGGTGATTGATTGATCTGTTGATTCTTGTGTTGATGTGAATGCACTTTATGTTGTGGAACAGTACCAGTTACCTCGAAAAATGCTGATCCTTGATGTATCTGTTAATTTGGTGTTTATTTATTTATTTTTTCGTGTATGTTAGTATTAATTTTAGATGTCTTTTCCTGCATCTCTAGCTCCTACAGGGGTAACTGTTTGTCATTGATTTAATAGCTGTATATAGTTCGATTTTGAGTTTATTGTTGAAGGGTGCATTGTAATTATATCTTTGATTAGCCTCTGAATATGCTTCTCTTCATAGCTAGGTGATAGGTCTAACTATGTTTAGTGAAATTTTTGTTTGCTAGTTTTGTGTATGCTTAAAAGTATCCAATTGAAATGTGGACATTGATTTAGTTAATTGTTTTCACAGAGGAGTCACTTATGACTACAATCTTTTAGATTCTAAAATTTGTGAACTTTCCCCTCTTTAAATGAAATTGATTAGGTTAACCTATTTGCAGATTCTGGAGAATGGCTTCAACTTCACATCCTCCTGTGGCGTTCAGTGGAAGTTTGGCTTCTAAAACTTCAGCTTCAGACTTTCTTCGTAGCTCAAGAAATGGTGTTTTTGGTGTGCCATTGAAACCTTAGGGAGGGCACGATTGGGTTCTAAAGAGAAATTTACTGCTCTCTGCAAAGGTTAGAAAGGTAAAGAAGCACGAGTACCCCTGGCCAGAGGATCCTGACCTTAATGTCAGGGGTGGAGTCCTCAGTCATTTATCACCTTTCAAGCCATTGAAAGAAAAGCCAAAGCCAGTGACATTGGATTTTGAAACTCCTTATGGATCTGCAGAAAAAATCATTGATGTAGGTTTCATGACCTAATGCCATAATTCTTGTCTCAAGATTATCTCTTATATAAAAATAGAACATTGAACATTTTGTCAATTGTAACTGTTTCTCGAATGCAGGTTCAAAAGATGGCAAATGAAACCGGGTTGGATTTCAGTGATCAAATTATCTCACTCGAGAACAAATATCAACAGGTTTGAATGACTAAAATGGCCTTCCACTTAATAAAGAACAAAACAATTGGTTTGGTTGCTTAGTGTACTTTAATTAAGAAAATGTTATGTTAAGTGTGTTCTAGGGGTTTCACAATCTTTCTTTTTCAGATTATTTTGAATTTCAGAATTGATACCATGAGAAAGTAATCTCACCCTCGCATTAAGAAAATTTAGGCATTACTGTGCTATTTTGTGAAAAGTGCTATCCATGAATAAAAGTATTTTAATATAATCATTACCAAGAAAAAGAAAGAGAAAAATTTGGTTAGCCTCTTTGTCATTAGAATTTTTGTTAGATTACTAGAAATGTGTCTTAATTACGTACATATTACCATTCATGGAGAAACTAATGTTGGTCCTTTAATGGATTCCATTCCAAGTGCATCATTATCATTTAATGCTCTGTAAAGGATGTATATTTTTCAAACGCATGCTAGGGGGAACTTAAGAAGACAACAGGAGCAATCTGGGAAGGTCAGGAAATAATAAGATTCGATCTCTAATAAAGAATCTCTGTTTTTGTGATAAAACTGCCTACTGTTTGATTTTGTGTTGGATGCTGGGATAAAGGATAGAAAATATTCGCATTTGTGGAACTTGCCTTTTTGTTCTTTTTTGATGTTTGTACAAGTTATAAATTTGAGACCATTTTATTAGCGTTAATCTCAAAGGTGAAATTATCTCGGCTAACAATATAATGTTGCTGGTAATTCTGACATCTTTACTGTCTTTTTCAGGCTCTGAAAGATCTATACACGCACCTGACTCCTATACAAAGAGTGAATATTGCAAGGCATCCTAACAGGCCAACTTTCCTCGATCATGTCTTTAATATAACTGAGAAGGTCATGTAAATTCAATTACTTTATTTCTTACCGATAAACTTAAAAATTGCGCTCTGTTTCTATTCTTCTTTCCATAGGTAATTACTGTTGGAAATTCTAATAATGTAAAATTGTAATTGCCTAACTTGCAGTTTGTGGAGCTTCATGGTGACCGAGCTGGATATGATGATCCTGCCATTGTCACTGGCCTTGGCACAATAAATGGTAGAAGCTATATGTTCATGGGTCATCAAAAGGGACGAAACACAAAGGAGAACATACAACGTAACTTTGGGATGCCTACACCCCATGGGTATGTGTGGTTCTATTATGTTTGAGCTTGGAATATTTTTGCATGAGTTTAGATCCACCTCTTTGTAGTACGAGCTTACAATAGTAAGGAAAGAATACTTGTTAAACAAAGTTATAGGAAGGCTCTGCGGATGATGCAATTATGCTGATCATCACGGATTACCGATTATCACTTTCATTGATACACCAGGGGCATATGCTGACCTCAAATCAGAGGAACTAGGCCAAGTATGTATACAACTTTGCTGTAGCATGCTTTTCCCCCATTGGTCAGTGCACCGATTAGTTTGTATTGCTTGCATGCAGGGGGAAGCCATAGCTCATAACTTGAGGACTATGTTTGGTTTGAGTACCAATTATCTCTATTAACATGGGAGAAGGGGTTCTGGTGGAGCTTGGCTATTGGTTGTGCTAATAAATTGTTAATGCTGAAAATGCCGTCTTCTTCTATGTTGCCAGGTGCCTCTAAAACTGTTGAGTTTTACTATGAACAAATTAGTGTTATATGATATAATATTTAGATGGGAAAAGGGTCAAATATACCCCTGAACTAATCAAAATAGGTCAATTCTACCATCTGTTACATTTTTGGTGATGTCCTCTAAGTAGCAAAATAGCTCAAAAGTACCTTCTCGCTAACGATTGCTCCAAAACAAGGAAAAATGGGCCAATTTTTGCCCTTGAACTATTTAAATAGAGCAGTTTTGCCTTTGTTCTTTTTTTTTTTTGGTGGGGCTGAGGATTTTGGGTGGAATGTGTGAGACATATAGTCAATATATAAGGATATAAGTAGTATAAACACTTCCCATTGTAACAAATAAAAATGATGATGTATTACTTTTGTTTTCTTCTGTTCCTTATACACTAGGTAGGAGTTTTTATTTCTAAACATGATATCACGTACCTTTTTCTTACATAACTATTTAAAAGTTTATAATAACATGTAATTAATAAAAAATATAAAAAAACTAAAAAAAATAAAAAAAATAAAAAAAATCAAATTCAATTATACCTTGGTACGCCAGATTACAATTGAGGGCCGATATAATAGTTTTGAAAGAAAAAGTATAATAAATATTTAGTTGAAAAATTAATGTAGGGTAATTAAACTTTTATGTAAAACATAAAGTTGGCATTATATAAAAATTGTCATTTAGAATAGTCAAATTAATCCTCCCAAGGATCTCCAATATAAGTTTATGCTCAGTTTCTTTACGATTAAGAGCACTTGTCCCGAACTTTAAATGGAGGGAAAAATTGTCCTATTTCGAATTGTTCAAGGGCAAAATTCGACCAGTTTTTCTTGTTTTGGAGTGACTCTTAGTAAGAAGGGTATTTTTGAGCCATTGCTAGCTGGAGGGCATATTTGAGCCAAAAGAACGTAATCGCAAGGGCATTTTTGAGCCAAAATGTAATGGGGAGGGTCAAACTGACCTATTTTGAATAGTTCTGGGGTATATTTGGCCATTTACCTTCTTAGACGTATGTAGATGTATGTGTATACTGCTAGTAAATTGGGCCATGTGGTGAATGACCATCATTCTGTCTTTTATAATCATAAGCTCTCAAGAAACTATCCTATCAATTTTATAGTTTCAGCTTCTCATCCGCGGTCCGCCTAAGTCTTGGTGGATAGAGTTACCAAGATCTGTGCTGGTATGAGGTAGGTGAAAGGTAGAAGGTACGGAGTGGCTGGAATAATCAAGGTGTGCAGAAGTTGGCTCAGGCACTATTAATATCCAACCAAAAATATGAATCAATAAATAAAAAATAAAATCACAGTTTCATCTTTTCTTCAATTTTGAAGGTGGTAGGCCATGTCTACTTCTGAAACAGATTTAATACATAAACTAGTATCTATAACACACCAGATAGCCAATAATTGAAAAACATAATCTGTTTGGTTTGTTGTAATGCTGAACTATTGAATCTGTATTCCTTATGTTCTTAATCTTGGTGGACTACACAACCCTATTTCAAATCAATAAGCTCTGTGGAAAAACAAACCTGGGAGGGCAATCTTCTTTCTGCCAATATGACTATTAAAAAAGGCAGTACAGTTGGTGAATATCTTGTTGTAATGCACCCTTAACTTTAAATCAGGTTGTTTGGTACTTTTATTTTGTTATTTTTGATTTACCTGGTCAGACCCACTTTTCTGTATACTGTTCTTAACTGTCATAGTAAATAGTAATTTATGCTTCACCTGACAAATCTCGCTTGTAATTCTGCAGCCCAGAAGCATGTGCAGCAATTTTATGGAAGACCGCAAAGCTCCCAAGGTTGCTATAGTTGGAAAAATTAGAAGTGTTAATCAAGAAAATTGTGAAAATTATTGCTGAGTATGCTTCATTTCATTTTTCAGGCAGCTGAGAAACTCAAGATAACTGCTCCAGAGCTGTGCAAGCTTCAAACTGGCTTGATGGTTCTATCCCTGTAATATTACTTCATTGCTGTATCTGCCTAATTGATCAAACTATCATTCTTCTTCATTACTTACATATTTCTTCAATTAATTTCAAATTTAAAAGAGAGGAGAAAAAGAACATGTGAATTTCTCATCTCTGAGTTGCTTTCAGTTTCTAACCCTTGCAATCTCCTAGCGAAGTCATAATTGATGTTTCACATCTTATCTAAAAACAGAGTGATGTTTGTTAGCATTTTCTTTTTTTCTTTTGAATTACATATTGTTTCATATCCGTCTTGCAACTATTTCACATTTGCAATTTTGGGTAATAAATGTCATTGAGACAGAAGATAGATTCACTTTATCTGTGGCAATAATGATTTATATTGTGTTGCAGGAGCCTCTTGGTGTGCCATGCTGGACCATATTGGACTTCGCAGCAGATAAAAATTGTAATTGAAAATCAATGGATGTAAGTATATCAACATCTTGATTTCTCGAAATTATACTTTCAGCTGAGTTGCTAAAACACAATCCATCCTTGTAGGAACTTATGAAAAATGGACACCCAAGAGTTGTTATGCATTGGGATGCTCAAGTTCCGAAAACTTGGTGGCTTCCAGGAGGGAGTACCTGTTGATCCACAAAGGAAGGTCAACATGAAAAAGAAAGAAGTGGCTCTTCGTCCATCTGGTATTCCGGATGCGGAGTTGACGCGTGAGGTTGAAGAATTGAAGCAAAAGATCCTGAAAGCAGGGAAATCGCTCAAAGATTCCAGAGTCCATCTCTAATGAGAGATGATAGAAAAATTAAGAAGAGAAATTGATATTGAAATGTTACGGCTGTTAAAGCTTTAGGTTTGGAGAAAAATTGGGTCATGACGCAAGAAGAAATTGCAAAAACAAGGAACTCAAACGACCAGTCAATGAATCCTGGTCTGAAGGAAAAGCTTGACCAGCTTTACGATGAATTCAACAGAAACATTTCTCATGCTCCAAATTATGCTAGCCTAAAGACAAAATTAACATGTTACAAGAAATGCTCAAAGCCCAGAACTCTAGAGAAAAATAGCAAGGTAAACAAATTGAAGGAGGAGATCAATAAGAGGTTAAAAGAAATCATGAATCGTCCTGATTTGAAGGAGAAGATTGATACATTGAGGGCTGAAATCGAGAGTACTGGGGTATCAACAGCTATGGATCTAGACCAGGGGCTAAAGGAGAAAATTGTGCAACTGAAGGATGAAATGGAGACAGAATTTGCTGGCGTTTTCGAATCCCTAGGCTTGAATGTCAATCCAGCATCATTTCCTGATGCCAAGAGAAAAATTGTTGAATTTAACAATGAAATTACAATGGTTATGGAAGATGTTGTGAGCTCCACAGACTTGAAAAACAAAATTGAGTTGTTAAAGATAGAGGTAGCGAAGGCTGGAAAGACAGCAAATGCTGAGTCAGCAAAATCTTGTGCCCAACAGCAAAGAGCCAAAGTCTTGCAGAGGCTATGAGTTTCCCAGAATTGAAGGAGAAACATGAGAAGCTGAAGGCAGAGATTGCAGAAACCGTTGAATATCTGAAGGATCTAATGGAAGTTTGCTAGCAGATAACGATGGTTACAAGTCAGAAGTAGAAGAAGGAAGACGCAAACCGTAGCTTTGCCTGATGTGAGTTTGTACAATTTCTCCTCATTTCTTGGTTTGTTAAGCTGTTTCTCCATGATTGAATAACTTTAGACTCTTTGCAGTTCAACCATGATGGTTAGCTACTAGGTATGTAAAAGATAAATTTAAACTACTCTTCAGCATGCAGAAGCTGGAGCCTTTTTCTTCATGTACCAATTTGCAACTCATTCCTCAATCTAGGCTCTGCTACATTTTTTTCTGGATTTATTTGTGTGTTTCTTTAGAATAATTAACATTTGTTTTAAGAGCTTTTTAAGTTAGATTGAACTGTCTGATTTGACATTGTTTAAATGAAATACTGTATAAATTATGTGTCTGAAGAGAAGGTTAGAACATGCTGCAAAATACCTACTGTTTGAGTTCTCATAAATGTTATCTTTGATATACTTTTTTATGTCGGGAATAGATTTTGCTCAAAGATTAAACAATCAAGAGAGCAAAACATTTAACTGTAAGCAAATCATTGTAAGGATAAGGCAAAATACTATCCTGGGTTCAAAATTTGTACATGTTGAACTCCTATAACAACGTTTTTTTTTAAACCTTTACTATCAAGGCCTATTTTCTTTTGCTTTTTCATTTTTTCACTTTTGCATCTCCAACTTAACTATCCTAAAGCTGTGGGGTTGTAAGTTTTTTTAAAAAGGAGTTAAATAGTCGTCATACTTTCTTGGTGTTTGATACAATCAACTGAGTCATGTAGATTACTGATGCAGCACTTCGTTCATCTATACTTTTTTTTTAGTACACAAGATGCTACTTCAAGAAACACAAAAGTGTGTATGAACTTTAATAAGGATAACTAAGGGTTCGTTTAACATCGAATGAATGATGGGAGATTACGTTATTCCAAAACATTGGCTATGTTATCTGTGGGAAACTAAAACCCAGTAGAGTAATTGTCCCATTATTCAAGTGTGTTAGTACTGTTTTAGTAAAAACAAAATCAGCAATTGTTCTCAAATACATCACTTTCATGCTTGAAACCGGCGGTAACATAGAGATGCTGGGAAAAGGCAAGTTATCCGAAATACTGAACCTTAAATCGTCTATGTCCCAAATGAGTTGAACTTGCAATACCAACCATTCCCTACTCGACAAAAGTTATTTTATGGTCAATTACAAACATCATTTTAGTTGTATGACTCTTCGCACAGGAGATTAATAAAAAATAACACAAGAGAACGGTGAATACACCAAAAATTTTATTCATCATTTTCTTCTACTCAAGTTGAATTAAAGATTAGACAAGGCTCAAATGTCAAATGTCAAAATAAACTTAATACACAAAGCTATTACATTGCATAATCACAGCCACTTCTAAAAACTTTAATACAAAAATGGAATAACAGCTTTTCTTTTCCTTGGATAATCTTCTCCAAATTTCTGCAAGTACCATTCATGATTAAAACGAGCTCTAGGAACCAAATTAGCAAATGTGTAGAGAAAAAACCCAAGCCCAGCCCAAGACCAAGTCATCAAAGCCCAGCCCAACTATCTTTACTATCTCCCAAATAATTCGGGCAGCTCACATATTCAAAAAGCCCACCTTTCGGTATCTTATATCCACCCCCTTGACTCTTCAGGCCCACCAACACCTTATCGGCCTAAACATTCATCGCCATACCGCCGGCGAAAACCGCCAGCCCGCCGACAACCGGAGCCAGAACCACCTGGCCTGGCATCGAAATCGGCGTAGTGGAGACACCCACCTAGCTTGTACATAAGCATTCAAGAGATTAAACCTAAAGCCAACAGCGCAACACTCAATGAAAACCACCCGCAGGAGAACCGTCCTTTGTCTTGCGTCGATAGGCATTGAAGTAGAGCTTCAGCGGGTAAATGATGGTCCGATTTGTGTAGTGGAAAAGGTAAGGAGAAATGAGGACAAAGGATAATGGGTTGGTGTGATTTTTGCCAAAGGGAAAGAGGAGAAACGTGAGCCAGAGGGTGGGGCTCTCCATTAGAAACCAAGCTAAGGGTGGTGAAATGGCGGGTCCCCAACCGGGCCGGTGGTGTTTTCCATAAGGGGCGGTGAGGAATTGGCAGGCGAGGAAGGTAGGTGGTCCGATAAGGAAGAGAGAGAGGAGGCTGTAGTGATGGCAGATTTTGATCTGCGAACATGGTGAATTTGATTTGCTTTGATAGGATTTTCGAATTTGATTGGTAGCCAATTTCGATTTATCAGTCCAAATGATGATTAGAACTCCACTTATTCAACTTCGGTATGGTTCTAAATAAAAATTGATTAGAAAATTATTTTGCAACTCCACACACTGACATTAATTGTATGAACTTTTTTTGGCCTCACAAAGTTCGTGAATCCAAATGTGTAAAATATGGGTCTAGATTAAGGGTGGCATGCTAGGTTTCAGTTAGTCTATTCTCACAAAATGGGATTTGTGTGATTTACTGAAATACGTTTTGATAACATTTTTAAAAATAATTCAACAACCAATAATAAGGCGAAATTACATTATATCAATATGATAATCAAGCCGCATACTAACAACAAATAAGTGAATGTAAATCACGACAAGAAACTATAACAAAGAATAATAGTCTACTAATGAGAACGACAAAGCTACCTACTAATTTTCTACCTTAGCGATAAAGTGTTCTCCACACCTTACTATTTAAGGTAAAGCTCTCATAGTTCTAACGTGTCATACCGCCTAATCCCCCTCTCCACAACTTTTTCTGGCCTACCTCTACCTCTCCTAAAATCATCCATAACCAACCTCTCACACTTCCGCACTCCGCACTACGCATCTCCTCTTACATGTCTCGAACCACCTTAGCCCGCTCACACATTTTTCCTGTCAAAGTCACTCCCACCTTGTCTTGATATCACTTAATTCTAGCTTCTTCTAAAAGATACCTAAGTTATTTCATTGCCAAACATCCTAATTTCTCCAACTTTCATCTTCTTAACGCGCAGAGCTTCGACACCAACACCTTGGTCTATACAAATGTATTATTTCTTTTCTTTTTAAACATATTCTTTTCCTAATACTTCATCCGATTCAAAATAATGAATTTCTTCCCCTTTTTTTATGTTTCAAAATGAATGGCTTTTTCAAAATTCAAAAATGTATTAATCAATTTTATAAAAAAATTACCATTTTCTTTAATGATTTTATAACCTATCTTTACTTATTAAAAAAATTGGAAAGAAACAAAAGGGTAATGTAATATTTGACAAATTATTTTTTAATTAATGTCATTATCTACTTTCTTAAGGGCGTGTGTCATACTTCAAAATTTATTTATTTTAAAATAGTTGGAGTATTATCTAAGTTAATCTCTTTGTTATACTATCCCAACTAAGTGAAATTATGTGAATAAATTATTTGTAATGAATTAAGAGGCGTTTGACAATTATTCACTGTTTTTTTTTTTTGTATTTTTCACTTTATTTTAAAATTAGTGTTTGATAATAAAATTTTCAAATTCAATTTTAAAAAAATACTCCAAACTTGATTTCTAACTCCGGCTTCATAAATTTTAAATAAAGTGTTTTTTTCTTTCTTTTCCCCTTAAAAAAATTAAAATTAAAATTAATTTTATATTTTTTCTTTTATTAAATTATAATTTCAACTTATAAATTTATAAAATACTAAAATTTATGAATAAACGCCTACTTAATATTACTCAAAGAAATAGTTAGAGAAAATAGGGTAGTGGGATCAATGGAATGATTTTAACTAATCATTAGATTTATTAGATTCATAACAAGAAAGGATCTATTGTGGGTTAGATAACTCAATTTGTTTGTGCATTAAATCTATTTATGTTACACTTAGTTTTTGCTACATAATTTGAGAGTAAATTTCATGGATGCATTCGCTTTGTATTTATTATTCGAAAGTTATTAATTTTTTATTTTTTTATATAAAAATTATTTAAACTTTGCTATATTTTTCACAAAATACCTTTAATAAAACTTGATTGAAACTCTACCTAAAATGTGATAAAATAATTAAAATATATCTTTCCGATCTCTGTTTTGGCATGATCCATCACGTCGAAAGCTCAAAGAGAGACCAGACCATCTTTCTCTGCTTTATTTTCTGGTGTTGAATCTCAGGCCGGCTCAATAAAATTATATTATATAAATACAAAAGTTAAAAATAATAAAATGTGGCTCAAGAATTTAATAAGTTAATAGAATAATATCGAAATAGTATTGTGCTGCATCAATATTATTTTATAATCGATTTGTGCTAACGATTTCTTTTCGACAGGGATTATTTGTCTATATTTGCACTGAAATTTGCTTGTTAAAGCTGTGACTTGTAGAACCAACTATCTATCTATATATGCAATATGTTTTCCACACATAACAACTCCATGGTGAAGGTCCAGCTGAAACTGTTTTCAAGAATCCAGAAAGGTCACGACGAGATGAAAATCCACATATCCATTTTCATGATATCAGAATATGAGTAGACAAAAGATAGAAATCAAATCAATCAACCAATTCAAATCTGCCCCCTTTCAATACTTCACCAAGTCCAAGTAAGGAAGACAGGTTCTACTGATTTTGGGCCTCTCTTTTACTTGCATTGAAATGAAATATTCATTTGAATCAACATACCAATGCAGAGTCCTTCCGTTTATAGACACTCAATCGGGATTAAGTGGCCTATCACACAGATCATCTTCCATGGAACAGAAACTGTTCCCAGTTTTCACCACCACCATAAGAATTCGTAACTATATGCACGACTTTGTACTGTTTATTCCAAGTGCTGCACTAGAAGCTTTGTGTTGTTTATGTTGGCAATCTGAAGAGTGAGACAGAAGTTTGTTGTTGATTTATCACTTGTAACTCCCCTACTGTCCCCGGTTTATGCATCAAAAGAAATCCATCACAGCTGGATCGAACCTGACCTAATCGATTGACTCGGGTTCAAGCTCGTTTCCAATCTCAATCAGCTTTGTTTTCATATGCTTTGCTGTATCAGGTCAGTTCTTGGAGAACATTTGTTTCCATGATTTACAGACAGGCTTGAAATTCTTGTAAATGTATCTTGGTGGAATCCTTACTAGCAAGTTAAACATGATACTTGTGGAAAATAAGAAAATGCAGTAGTTATAATGCTGTGATTCTTGTCTACTTGTTTGTTCCTCTGCTTTGTTTTCATGCTAACATTGTCTTTTTCTGTTTAAGCTCTAACATGTCTTGTGAAAATATTTCTATGAGACCATTTAATTAAAGAATATTTTGATATCTTCCTCGTATTTTTAGTTTACAGTCATAGTAGTCTTTATTTTTTTAAAATTATGAAAACTAAAACCACATAAATAAATTGAAATAGAGGAAGGAAACAATTTAGGTTATACTTCCCAAAACAAAAGTAATATGCTAACTCCCTCATTTTAATTTATTTGTCTTACTTTTTTTTTTGTTCGGTTTCAAAAGTTAATGTCTTTTTCTTATGTTGGCGAAGTCTTTTTAATTTTAATTTTCATTATATTTAAGACCCCAAAATTAAAGAACATTTTAATTCATTTACATATCTTTAATTTAAAACTTACAGCAATTCAATAATATTTTTTACTTTTTAAACTCCCTAATAAATTAATATCAAAGACCAATTTGAAACGGAGGAAATATTTGTTATGAATAAAAATATAATTTATTATGTTCATTCATTTTATGATTAAGTCTAACAAAAAAAAAGGTTCCGGCAATGAAAAAATTATAGGACAACTTAAAAGTTAGTATCGTTTTCTTGAAAAATAAAGATTTCTTCTCCTATAAATAGACCTTATCAAGTGATTGAGGTAGAAATTTGATAATTACGAATTTAATTGAACTTAGTATTTTTTGTTCAAAGTATTTTATTAGTAATTATGCACCATTAAGTGGATCATTATTTGAGTAGTTCTCATAGTGTTTTAATTTTTTAATTTTGTTTCAAAATAAGTGAAATTTAAATATCAAATTAAAAAAAACATAAAAGGTGTTTATACACACTTTTACACAGTTATATAAAATTACATGAAAAAAATAAAATATTTAAAATATTAAAAATTACATCTTTTCAAGATATTTATTAAGAGTAAATGGGTAAAAATACTTTTTTTTTTTTTAGAAATATGATTTTCTTAAAAGTGTGCATGAGCTAAAAACACCAATTATCAAACGGAGCTTGTATCAAATAAAGATATAAATTTCAATTATTTATTTTCAGAAGAGATATTATAATGATATTCACTCTCGTAATATTTTCAATTAGTAATTATCAAATATTATAACTTGTTATTTGAGTAATTCTCAATCTTTATATTTTGAAACGAATAGAACTGTCGTCATTTTTGTTAAATAATTTTGAAGGTTAACAATGTTAATTAGAGAATTTAACTTGATATGTGTAAGAACTAATTAAGAACAATTGAATGAACCCCAATATTAAGCGTTAGGGTGTATTTGAGATGTGACAAGATACTTTACCACATAAGTCTCTCGCTGAATAAAGTTTTTTATGTGAGATTTAGTCACGCTTTTCAAATGTCGTGTACAAAAACAAATTATAAAAAGACCTTTTAAAATATTTATCATAAGAGTGTTTATGATTTGATGAAAATCATATCAACCGCAAATCGAATCAAATCAATTAAAAAAATTAATATTTAGTTTGAATTGATTTAATTTGATTTTAAATTTTAAAAATTAATAATATCTAATTTGGATTTTTAAAATTTTAAAATTAACTTAATTAATTTAATTTAATTTTAATTAAAAATCAATCTAAAACGAACTATTTATACACCTAATTGACCATAAGTTTAATAGTGTGATCCTCATTTATCTAGACTAATATTAGCGTCGTATGACCGACTTATTAATATTATTATCATTAATTTGTTATAAAATGAAATGGAGTTTACCTATTTTAAAGAAAGAAAAGACTAACTATAATATATAACTAATTAATTATACTGATACGGGGGTCGTTTGATGGTAAGCAGAAGTAATTAATTCAAATATAAATGTATGCATAAAATAATGGTGGCGCATAACTAATATAACGAATCATTTGGTTAGCAGCTAAATAATACGCTTATTAAGCCATAAAAAAAGATATATTTTTTTATGTGGAACATAATGTGAAATAAAAATATATATGTTGATAATATAAAAATTAAACTATTAAATAATATTTTAAAGATGTTTTAGGGGCGAATTTTGAAATGAGTGTTGAAAATGCATCGAAGGCGCGTAAATACAAAGGAAACGTAAGTCCGAATCTTCTAGGTGTTATTTTGAGATGTAAACTCAAAGAACTTTACAAAATTAGAATTAAAATTGCTTAATAAGTTTTCTTTAAGAGAAACATGCTCTAAACTGTTGTAAGAGAGGATCTAACAGCAAAAATCAAAGGAAGTAAGTCAAATGTAATATATGCATTAATTTAGAACAAGAAAAACTCACTATTTTACTCCCAAGCAAGATAGAATCACTAGTCTGTCCTTGTGCAGTACAAAAGATTCTACTTCTTCATATTAGAGCAGAAATTCTTTTCATCACCCTACTTTCGTCGTGTCATACACGTATAAGCTGGAGTTCTTGAATCAATACTTCACTGTTCCTCAGCTACAGCATCAGTTTCCCAAGTTTTGGCATTCTTTGATCACTCTGGTCCATATAATTTGTCTAACTCTGTCACCATCATATGCTTTTTGACCAAACTGTCATGGAAATCTTCCAAAAATCCAAACTTCCATATTTGTCTCAGAATCACAGTTGACAAAAGAAAGAAATCCGCCCCAACTCTACCAATTTTATTAATCACTTTACCATGTTTCGGAAGATAGGTTCTACTGAATTTTGTTGCTTCAACTTGCATTGAAATGAAATATTCCCTTGAATCAACATACTCAATGCAGAAGCCTGTTAACGACACTGATTTAAGTCCCAGTAAAACTTAACTGGATCAAACGGACGATCACCCAGATCTTCCCAGCTTTCATCAAAACCATAAAATCATTAACAACATGCACTACTTCTTTTGAGACTTGTTTCGTCCAAGAGCTAATGCAAGTGATACCATACAAGCTTTATGTTGGCAACCAGAAGGGCAACGAGGGATAGTGAGACACAACTTTGTTGCTGGATTTATGAGTTGTAGCTTCCCATGGTCCGATGGTTCACTCATTAATAGAAATCCATCACAGCTGGAATGAATCTTGGTGTAACTTATTTAGTCCAAGTTCACGCCATTCACATTCCTAAGTTCATTTCAATATCTATCAATTTTGATTCTCTTATGTCTTCCTAATCTTGCCTATATCACTAATTCTGATTTTCGCTTCCATGATGAAGAAACTGACACAATTTGTTTCTTAAGTGTTGGCAGACAGGAATGACATTCTTATGAATGTATCTTTATGGAATCTTCAACTAGGATGTTAAATAAGATACTTTCTGGGAAATTAGAAAGAGTATGAATATTGTGACTCTTGTCTACTTGTTTCATTCCTCTGCATTTACCTTCGTCATACTTGTTCTCTTTTAAGCCTGCATCTGAGCGAATTCACTGTCATCCTAAAGATCCAACTCTGTGATAGATTTCTGAATGAAATCAAACTTAAAAATAAGTTATTTATCCCTTATCCCTCGCACTAAAATGAGCCCTAAAGCTTTTGTGATCTGCGTCGGGCCGCTACTTACAACTTCCATTGTCTTCCGGAAAGCAAGTAAAAATTTTTGTATATAATATCGAGTTTGTCGAATCTTATCCTCAAACGTAAAGTGACAGACGTTTATGCTACTTCTCCATTGAAGGAGGTGCAAATCGAGAAGAAGATGAAGAGCAAGGTGAGAAAAGAGGCGCAAGTTGCCTTCGCTCTCTCGTTTCTGGTTTTATAGAAAATGGAAAGGAGGAGTTAGTTACAACTTCCTAACTAACTAACAATGAAATTATGTCGTTACCCTTCTAGCAATTAACTTATAACTAATCCACACACTAGCTAATCAATCTAACTACCCAGTTAACCTTTAACCAACTAACAAACTAAGAGATGAAATATACTTCAACACTCCCCTTAAGTTGGAGTAGGCAATTCCTGTGACAACTTGGCCGAGAATGATCGAGTGTTTTGGACCAAAGGAGGGCTTTAGCAGATGTCGCAAGCCGTCTTGTGGTGGAAATGTGATGGAGTGCAATAAGTCCCTCTTGAAGCTTGTCACGAATAAAATGGCAATCCACCTCGATGTCTTTGGTATGCTCATGAAACATGTGATTTCTGCAATATGTATGGCCGCTTGACTATCGCAAAACACATGAATCAGCAAGAACAGTGCATGCATCTGGGCCATCGATTTTTGCAAAATATACAAGTTCTCCTACCACCGGCCGTATTGCTCTATATTCTCGCTTCGTAAGACAAAGACACCGTTGCTCGCTTCGACTTCCACCCAATGACATTCGTCACCCAAAACACAACATATCCACTTACCGATCTTCTCAAATCGGGACAGATGCCCGCCCGAATCACAATGAGCAAGAGGTAAGGTCGAGTTAAGAGATAGAAATGATCCGTGTAGCCTAGGGTCAGCTTTTATGTATCTCAAGACATGTATACCGCTTGCAGCGTAAATTAGGTGCTTGCATATAATCGACTTAAGTATTGTACAATCGTAAGAAATGTCGATTCTGTGTGAGAGAAAATTTAGCTTCCCTATACTTCCCGTAGTAGCTAGGGTCCTCAAGTAATATGTCACGCTTCCCCGCCTGTTTGGATCAAGAGGGTGAAGATAATCGCATTATGTGCAATACAATAAATTCCTTCAATAGCTCACTAGCAAATTTCCTATGGAGATGAGTACCCGCCAGTTTGTAAATAATTTCCATCCCTAGAAAGTAATGGAGCCTTCCTAGGTCCTTTATCTTGAACCGACCATGGAGAAAAGACTTCAAAGCTTCAATTTCCACTGTGTCTGCCCAGTTGATAAGAATATCTACATAGAATACAAAGATCACTGTCATTCTTCCGAAACAAGGAGTGAATCACCACTAGAGTGGGAATATCCCCAGAGTATAAGATGCTGCCAATTTCTCATACCATTGTCCTGCTGGCTTACTTCAAACCATACAGAGACTTGTTGAGTCCGCATACCATTCCGTCATCACTTACCAACATTCCCCGAGGCAATGCCACATATACACTTCTCATGCAAATTCCCATGAAGGAAAGCATTGTTTACATCTAGTCAATATATCCTAAAATTTTTAACAATTCAATTAATTAGAGTCCTTATGGTTGACATCTTAACAACTCGGTGAAAAAGTCTCAAGAGTAATCTATACCACTTGTCAGGTGTACCCTTTTCACAACTAATCTCGGCTTTATACCTTTCCACAAGCACACACTTTGTGTTTTATCTTATACACCCACTTACAACCTATGATTTCTTCTCAGGTGGGAGGACCACTAAGTCCCAAGTGTTATCTGCATAGAGTGCTTCAAACTCAAGATCCATTTGAGCTCACAACTCGATGCACACGCTTCTCATAAGATGAAGGTTCATGATCATGTAAATGTCCCCCTCGCTGTTATCGGATCTGGTGAGGTGGATGAAGAGTAAGGGATGAAGTATGTAATGAATAGGTGCTGTGGATAGTGTGAGGTTTGCTGGAGGATAGGCAAAGTATGTAGGTATAGTCTTTTAAGTAACTTGGGATGCGTGTGGTCTACTAGATCTTCTAGGTGCTTGGGTGATGTTTGGAACTATGGTGTGGCTAGGGACTATTCCGAGGTATTGGTACTAGATTCAGTGTGTAGTGGCATGTACATTACTTTTTGTGTAACATCACTAGATGGCAAAATAAGTGGTATTGGCAATAAGTAGTGACCGTATTGGGAGCATCATCATTCGATCATAACCGCACTAAAAGTGTTATTAGTTAAGTTCAAATTTGTAGAATGAAAATTGAGCTTATGCACTGAATTGAAACTAGAGTCGTGAAAACAAAGCAAAAGGAAAAATATGTTCATAAAACAAGACATCTCTGGAAATATGAATTCTATTAGTGTGCAAATCCAGAACTTTATAACCTTTTGTATTGAAAGGATAACCTAAAAATATGTGAGGTGTGGCTCTGGGATCAAATTTGTCTTTGTGAGACTTGGTAGCAGTAGGAAAGCAGAGGCAACCAAATGATCTTAGGTGTGAGTAGGTAGGTAGTTTGTGATACAATTTTTCAAAGGGAGTGCTGCCATGTATTGAAGTTGATGGTAGTCTATTGATGAGGTAAGTAGCAGTTAGTATACATTCCCCCCAGAACTTCAGTGGTATTTTGGAATGGTATAACAGTGACCTGGCTGTTTCCAGTAAATGCTTGTGTTTTCTCTCCACAACACCATTTTATTGTGGTGTATATGGGAAGGTTCTTTGATGCAGAATTCTTTTATTCTGCAGAAAGTCACAGGTTTCTTTATTGATGAATTCCAATCCATTATCAGTCCTCACACTCTTGATCTTGGCATTAAATTGGTTTTCCATCAAAGAGGCTAGGCCTTTGATAGCCTGTAATGCATTACTTTTACAATTAAGGAGTTGTGTCCAGGTTGATCTGCTAAAGTCATCCACCACAGTTGGGAAATATATGTGGTTCTCATGAGTTGGTGTGTGGTATGGTCCCCATAGGTCAATGCGTAATAGGTTTAGGATTTTGGTTGAATGAGAAGATGATTTCTGAGGGAAAGGTAGTCTAGTATGCCTGGCCATGGGACAGATTGTACAAGAAAAAGGTTGTTTGGCAGCAAATGTAGTTGGTATTGTAGTTATTCCTTTCATTTTACTAAAGGGTATATGTCCCAGTCTTGTGTGCCACAGATAGTTTACATCATTTCCATGAGATGTGCTTATCATATGAGAGTAGACTTTACATGAAAGATTTGCAGAATCAGAAGAATCAGAAATGAGAGAGCTATTTGCACAGCAAGTATCCTTATTATTTGAGTGACTGAATCTTACAGATGGTATATCAGCAAATGGAATACAAGCTTGTTCATTCTTATCAGAGAAAAAACTTGTGCTAGTAGAAACAGGAAGAGAACAACAATCATTATAAGAAAGTAAATGAGAACTAGCACAACCAGACAAAGGGTGATGAAGCTCTGAATTATTGTGACACTTTGGGCAAATGAAATATAATCCATTGCTGACTCTACCAATTTCCAGAGGGCTCTTCAGTGAAGGGCCCTGCATGAAACAAAATGAGCTGTTAAAGCTAATTATGCCTTCAAGTTGTAATGCCAAACAATGGACTGATATCAGATTAAACTTGAAACTAGGCACAAATAACACCTTTTGCAAAGTTAACACTGAATTCAGACATGCTTCTCCAATTTCAGTCACTTTCACCTTATAACCATTTGGCAAAGTTACTAAGAAGGGATAAGAAAGTGTCCTAATTTTGGTTAAAAGGGATCTGTTGTAAGTCATGTGGTTTGTGGCTCCTGAGTCTATGATCCATGAACCAGCAGATAAGGTGGTGCATTTACATGATAAGTCACCAACATCAGTCATAGAAGAGTGGCAAGCTAAAATACCTGCAAGACTTGCAACACCTTGTCCACTTAGAATATCTGTAGTTTGGTCTGTGATTGTCCCTGGTGTGCTGTTACTCTTCACATTAATGCTCCCTAAAAAACTCATCAGTTTCTCTTGTTGAACTTTTGTCAAGCTAGGCAGGTTAAACTCATGTCCATAGCTGTGAGCTGCATTTCCCTCACTGCTTGCAATGTTTACTGCACCAGAACTTCTTCCTCTAGTGAACCTGAAGCCTTGAGGAAAGCCATGAATTCAATAGCATTTGCTCTCAGTGTGTCCAGTCTTCTTGCAGTAGTCACAGAACAAAATGGTTCCATCATTATTGTTATATGAATTCTCAGATCTATTAAAGTTTTTCCCTCCAGTCCTTGGCACAAAATTAGTTTTGAAGCCACCTGAGCCAGTCCTTGGTTATAGCTGTTGCTACTGCTACTTGCACCAGAATTATAGCTGTTGCTACTGCTACTTGCACCAGAATACTTGCCAACTTCATTAGTTCCACTGTTTACATTCAGAGAAGTAGAATCCAAGTGAACTCGACCATGAGGTCTAAGCTCCCTTTGCTTTTCCTCCTGCACTAAGATGGAGAAGGTCTGTGCCATGGTAGGGAGTGGAGTCATCATCAGAATGTTACCCCTTACCACTGTATAGACTTCATTTAGGTCCATTAGGAATTGGATGAGCCTTCTATCCTGCTCAGCTTTGAGCATCTTTGTTTTACCTCCACATGTACATGAGCAAACACACTGCACATGAGCATCCAAAGTACTCAATTCCTCCCACAATCTTCTGATGTTGTTGTAGTAGCTGGTGATATCCAGATTTCCCTGTGACTGATCATTGACCTCTTGTTGAAGTTGATATAGTTTGGCTCCATTAGGTTGATCGTATCTATCCTCCAACTCATCCCATAACTCCTTGGCATTGTTTACATATTGCAAACTGTCACTTAGTTCTTTCGAAAGAGAATTTAGAATCCAGGAGGTGACGATGTCATCACACCTCTCCCATTGAGTGAAGTCAGGTGAGTTAGCAGCTGGTTTTGCGATTTTGCCATTGATGAATCTTGTTTTGTTTTTCACAGATAAGGCACGAAGAACACCTCTCTTCCATGACTTGTAACCAGATCCATTAAAAACAGTGGAGATTAAGCATGATGTTGCACTCTCTGATGGATGCATATACAGTGCATCATTCATGTCTGGTCTGTGATCTCGATTTTGATTTAGTTCTGGATTTTGATCCATGGATTAAGGACCAGTGAACTGATCGAAATGTAGAAGGAAAATGAAAAAGAAAATGAAGAAGGAAAAACTAACAGATCTGTGATCTCAGATCGAAGTAGAACAAATGGAAAATGAGACTGACTGATTCATGAATAACTGCAGCAACTTGCTAAGTTGATCAACGTGCGATTAGTAGTGCTCTGATACCATGTCGAACTTATCCTAAACGAAAGCAACAGATACTATACTACTTCCTCCATTGAAGGAGGCATAAACTGAGAAGAAGGTGAAGAGCAGTGGGTGAGAAAATGAGGCAGTAAAATTGCCTTCTGTTTCCTCTGTTTTCTGATTTTATAGAAAATGGAAAGGAGGTAGTTAGTTACAACTTCCTAACTAACTAACAATAGGAATTTACAATGTTACCCTTCTAATAACTAACTTATAACTAATCCAAGCTAACACCTAGCTAATCAATCTAACTAACTAGCTAATCTTTAACCAACTAACAAACTAAGAGATGTAATATACTCTCAACAAATTCTAATTTTGGTCTTATCTTGCTCTGCTAACCCTTCTTTTACAATTAAATTAACAATGTGAGAAACACATCTAACGTGCATGTATTTTTTTTCTAAAATTAAATCTTTCCACTTTATGCACTTCATCAAGTAACCAAGGCAAGTATCGTTCGAACTTGCATTGTCTACTATGTTACACCCCTATACTTGTATTGTTTAATCTGACATACGTAATGTGTGGTGTATGAGTTGAATGATCACGTATTGTACGTCATGAAAAGATCAAGGATCGAAGGCATAATTGAAATAACGAGCGAATGAATGAAGCGGCCGAAGGCCAGGCCAAATGGCGAGCCGCATTAGCGCCATGCATCGCGGTAGACATCACAGGCAGATTATATATTTTTAAGACTTGGCTTATTTTTTTTCATAACTTCAAATATTTCCTAAGTTTAACAGCCCGTTCTCTCTTTATTCCCTTACGGTTTTAGGAGAAAATTGAAGAGGAAATCAAGGAAATCCTCCGTGGAAACACAACTCAAGTGAGAATCAAGTTAAGAAAATCGTGGGACTCGTCTAGAACGCGTTTGTTCCATTAATTTCGGTTTTGGTTGACTGAATTTTTCAAGAGGCAGCATCTGAAAAGAAGGTATCTTCCTTAAGCAAAGGTAAGGGTTCATGAGCTTCTCCTTGTTGTTAATTTGAATTCTTTCATTGTTATTGAAGAATTTCTTACAGATATCGGGTTTTCCCATTTTGTTTTCATAGTGGACTGTTTTGGATGAATTGATGGGTTAAAAAGGTTGGGTTGGCTGAATACAAGCAGTAGCTTAGTTGAAGGAAGAGGGAGGAGGTTCGCGAATTTATGGAAATCATTTTTGAAGTATGTAAAGGCGCGCTCACTTTCAAGCTATGAATTCAATTCAAATCGAATTTGTTCAAAATTGTTATATTGATCCTACTCTTAGAACTCTCTAGACTTGATTACTTGCTTTGAATGTTTCTCCATAGTTGTCATGATCCGTTTCTAAATTCGCATTCAAAACATTTCATAACTTGGCAATCTTATTTCGAAAATAGAATCGCCACCTAATTATTACGAAAATTAGAAAATCATTTTAAAGGTATTTTAAAAAAAACCAGAGTCTGAATAAGGGTTCTAGTAATTTTTTAAAGAAGGTATTAGTTATTTTGGGAGATCCGCAAATGCGGTTAACCAACGAATTTGAAACAATTTACGGCTAAAAACATGTATCTTGCTTGCAAAAAAGATTTCTTTTCAGAAAGTGCCTGGAAAAGAAAACACCTGATTATATTTGAAGAAACATGAAACTTTCTTCCATGAAATAATTAATGTATTTTTTATTAATCCATTTTCAAGCTCATAAAACTCTTTTTTAACTAAATATAAGCACGAACTCTAAATGAATCTTAGTAAAAAAAAAAAA
>JACEIK010000072.1:415694-426656 GCA_018107945.1 Datura stramonium | reverse complement strand
ATAAAGAAAAGTTGAAGAAAACTCGTGCCTCTTGTGATGTGTGATGCTAGTGGGGTTGCTTTTGGCTCTGTCTTGGGCCAACAAAGAGCAAAGATTTCCCATCCTATCTACTATGCTAGTAAAACACTCAAACAAAAAAACTACACGGTCATAGAACAGGAGCTACTAGCTGTGGTCTTTGCATTTGAGAAGTTTCGAGAAAACTTTCTTGGAACCAACGTGATCTTCAATATAGACCATGCCGCTTTGAGGTACCTGATGTCTAAAAAGGATGCTAAACCCAGATTTATTAGGTGGGTGCTATTGCTTCAAGAATTCGAGTTTGAGGTCATAAATTGGAAAGCGACTAAGAATCAGGTAGCTGGTCACTTATCCAGGTTAGAGTCTGAAGCTAGGGTTGAAGAGGAGATTGATATTGATGATGCATTACCGGATGAGCAAGTACTAGCTGCATCTCAGGATTTGATTCCCTAGTTCGCGATTTTGCAAATTATTTGGTTAGCGACATGATCCCAGCCGACCTGACTCCCCAGAAGAAGAAGAAGCTCTTATTTGATGCCCGAAGATACTATTGGGATGAACCATACTTATTTCGCATTTGTGCAGATGGGATCATTCGTAGATGTGTGCCAGAAGTAGAAATGTTGAGCATCCTAGAGGCCTGTCATTCATCTCCAGTTGGGGGTCATCATAGTGGTATTAGAACTGCACATAAAATTTTACAATATGGGTATTATTGGCCCTCTATTCACCAAGATTCATATGATTATGCCAAGGAATATGATCAGTGTCAAAGGCAGGGCGGCATTACCCATAAGCATGAGTTTCCATTGGCCCCTATTTTGGAAGTTGAGTTGTTTGATGTATGGGGTGTGGACTTCAATGGGCTCGTTTGTTAGTTCATATAGGATGAAGTACATCTTGGTGGCAGTGGAGCATGTATCCAAATGGGTGGAGGTTATTGCATTACCGAATAATGAAGGAAAAAGTGTTATAATATTTCTACAGAAGCACATCTTTGCTAGATTTGGCATTCCCAGAGCAATCATTAGCAATGGTGGATCACACTTTTGTAACCGCCTCTTCAGAACCCTGTTGGAAAAATATGGCATCCAACACAAGGTGGAAACACCTTACTATCCTCAGTCAAGTGGACAAGTGGAAGTTTCAAACAGGGAGATAATGACTATTCTTCCCAAAGCAGTAAATACTAATTGGACATATTGGTCTAGGAAGCTCGATGATGCATTGTGGGCTTACCGAACAACTTATAAGACCCCCATTGGTTCATCTCCATATCAATTGGTCTATAGAAAATCATGTCATTTACGGTCGAATTAGAGCATAAGAAACTATAGGCTCTGAAAAAGTTGAATTTGAACTGGAATGAAGCAGCCAAGCTGAGACTTGACCAGCTCAATGAGTTGGGTGAGTTCCGACTTAGAGCCTATGAGACTGAGACCATTTATAAATAAAGAATGAAGATTTATCATGACAAGAAGATTGCCAAAACGGAGTTTAGCACGAGTGATTTGTCCTACCGTTCAACTCAAGGCTTTGGTTGTACCCTGGAAAGTTGAAATCTAGATAGATGGGACCTTACAGAGTGGTGCTTGTGTCCCCATACTTTGCAATGGAACTTGAGAACAAAGAGGGAAAAAGGTTCAAAGTAAATGGAAAATAATAAAGCTATATCTGGGAGATATGGAGGAATTAAGAGGAATCGAGGCTGTGTACCTTGATGATGCCTGAAGAGTCGCAAAAGTTACGTCGTGCCGCAATGTTGAATCAAGCGCTGCATGTGAGGCAACCCATGGATGATAAATTCTGAGTAGCCGCAGGTATGTTCCCTTCCCTATATACTTACATTCTATGCTTTAGGGATGAAGCATGATTTTTAAAAAGGGGAGGGGTGTACTTTTATTTTATGGGGATTTTGATTCGTCCGAGGGTTTTTCTTGCCGTGTTTCTTTTCCCTCGGAAATCCTATCTAGTAGAACCGATATGTTTAGGATTTTATTTTTGTGTGTGATTTTTGTTTAATTAGAAAGTATCTTAGGAGTACTCAGCCAATAAATTGCGCTAGTTTTGGATTTGTAAAAAAATTGACCCTGTTAAATTTTTTTGATGAATTAGTTGTGTACTTGTGATTGCATGCATGATTTGTATGGATCTTTTTATTTCATTTAGTATATTAGCATGAGTAGTTTTTGTTAAGACATGAATGAACCGGACAGGTAGAGTGAATATAAATCATGTACCATAAGTGAGTCAGGTCTGATACCTAGTTCAATACTGTGTAAAGGATCTAGAACTTGCCCGGTTGGTCTTTGCATAGGTTTTAAGATGGTTGGTTAGGAAAGGATCATAGGACATTTTTATCCCATTTTAGCTTAAATAACCCTACCGAAATCATATGAATCCCTAGATCCAAATTTTTGAGCCCTAAATAGATCATTTTTCTTTGGTTAACCGATTAACCGTTTCTATTTTTATAATGAAACTGTTTTGGCCTTGGTCTTCTTGGACATTGTGAACCTCAACATACGCAAAATGCTTAAGTTGAGGGTGTCTAGAGTAGGGGTGCATAAAGATTAGGAAGGTGAAAAATATAGAGAAAAAAGGTGAAAAATGAGATGTGGTGTGACAAAAGAAAAGAAAAGAAAAGTTGAAAAAAAAAATACAAAAAAGAGAATAATGCATGAAAAATTTTGAAAACACACCACACTCATACAAGTGTATAAATAGGGTGAAAAGGGAGGAAAAAGCAAGAAGAAAGAGAAAAAAGGTGAAAAAGTAAAGATTGGAGCCACATGTATGTAGTGCCAAGGAGGAATTTTAGTCACTCAAAAATTTTCATATCTACCTTATCCAGCCCGAAAGCCTATATTACAAGCCAAAGCAAGTCCTATAGTGATCCTAACCTAACCATATGACACACCAAAGTAGAGAAAATAAGGGCAAGTCTATGGTATCCGATATACAGTATTTGGAACTTCTTTGTGAGAGTGAGAGTCTCACTTGTTTAGTCCCATGTCATATATATTGCTATATCTGTGAGTGGGGGACTTTGTTCGCTATGAGGGTACATGGTTTGTGTTTAAATTTATGAATGGTTTGTGTGAAAATCATTGGTGATGTGACTACCTGTTAATAGATAGATGACATGTCTTGATCCCTATTTATCATATTTTGTGGTTGCTTGTAGTGCATGTGCTAATATTGGTTCACGGGAAAAGGTTCAAAAGCTTTTGGAGTTATAGTGCAAATTTTGTTTGATATTGGTTATAATGTCCTAGGTTATTTTCTAGTTAAGCGTTGTGTTTAGTTTTTCTTTTTCTTTGCCTGAGGACATGCAAAAGTCTTAAGTTGAGGGTGTTGATGTGCTGTAAGTTTACAATACTTTTGACGCTTAAAACTGAGAAAATAGCATGGACTTAGGTATGTTTAAATGGATATAAGGCACTTTCACTCTGATTTTAGAGAAAATAAGTGTTGGAGCAAAGATGTGCAAAAAAAGCCTCAAAATGCAGAAAATCAGCCAAAGTACCAGCCTTAATACGAGCCATACATTGATTGTAGGAGCCGTACTGAGAACTGTGATGAAAGTCAGAAGGCTGAATTGGGAAGAAGACAACCTACGCCTCTCAATACGAGATGTACCACAGTGGTACGAGCCATAACTGGAGTCGTGGAAATATTCAGAAGAAATTGCACAAAAATAGACTCTTGGTATGGATGGACTCAAGAACTGTGGAATCAATGTACGAATCGTACCAAGAGCCGTGGTGAACTTTAGAGGATTTTCAGTACTTGGCAGAACTTCATACACTATAGACAGTACGAGTCATGGCATGAAGGTAACCACAACACTCGTGAAGAATTCCAGAAGATGTCAAAGTTCTCAGAGCCAAACCACGAAAGCAATGTATGACTCGTAGGAAGCAGGTATAGGTCATACCAGGACACCAAAACTTAGCCAGATTTGTAGTAGCCAAGAACTTACGGATAACAGGTACGATCTGTACAATCCTGCTACGGATCGTAGGACAAATTGTGACATAGTCGACACCAGATATAGAAAACTCTCTGTTAGCTTAGGAAAAGATTTCTAATGTCTGTATAAATATCCTTTATGTTTTATTTTAGTTAGAGGAGGACAGAACTGAGTTGTTAGACGTGTGAATAGTTACTTTTGTGTACTTTTATCGAGTTTTGAGGAGCAATTCTTGGGATAAAATTCTTTATTTCTCACATTGTTCTTGAGGTTGTTCTTGAATAATCAAATCTAATTTTCTTCTAATCGTTCCTATAAGTATTCAATTATGTGTTTGTCTATGAATGCAAATTACAATCTTACAACCATGAGAGGCTAAAACCTCCACAACTAGGGGTTATGGGAACCATGGTGGATTAACAAACTAGGATTGCACAAAAGTGATTCAAAACCAATGCGAAAAGCTTGTATTGTTTTCTCTTAATGTTTAAATGTTTCTTAATGGTGTACAACGTTAGGACTTGCCCAAATTTTTTACTTGCTTGAACTTAGAGAGATAGAGATTAGGAAAAGAGAATTACAACAAAGTTTTGATCTTTATGATCATTGTATTAACTTGAGCTATAGTCTCAAGAGAGTTAAATTTGAAACATATTGATAACGGTTAGTTTGAAATTGCTCATGAGACCTGACCCGGTGATTGAGTATAGTCATCCAATAGGGATGAACCAATCATTTGGATGAACCCTATTTATCAGTTCTACAAATAAGAATTGGGATTGATCACGTGTGTACATCCAAAGTAGTTATGAATCCATGGGGAACACTTATCCTAGTTGTTTTCAAATCTTGATTTAAATCACAATTTTAATCTTTGCTTTAACATTATTTTCTTGAAACCCCAAATTGGAGATAACTCACCAACAAGATCACTTACCGGTATTTGTCTAGATCTTCCATATTCCCTATGGGTTCGACCCCCACCTCTTAGTTGGGGTCTTTGTTGACAACGTCCACTTCATACTTTGTCAGGAAGTGTGAGCTTGAGCCTTATCAGGCCTCATACTCGACCTCATTATTAGTTAAATAACAGGCATACCATAGTTCATCTTTTTATTCCCCACCTATATAATGTAAATGACATTATTCTGAATCGACCCTTCGCTTACTTAAAGTAGAAGAGGTGTTCCCGAAGATAGTATTCACCTTTCTTATCATTAGGGAAGCTTATAGAGTCCCTCTCTTGAGAGAGGCTTTATGATTGTTATTAAATTAGATCCCCCTCTTAGGAGCTGAGAATACGCTATTTTCTTGACCACGAGGTGGCGTTAGAGATGTGGCCTCAGTTCTCGACCAGTCCCCACAAGAGATAATGACAATTTCTCTGAGTGTGAGCTTTGAACTTCAACATTCACTGGTATTTCTCTTGAGACCAAGTATAATAATCTGGGTGTTGCGTACCTTTTCTCTCTATTAGGTAACAGGACATCGATTGAACTATCTTTGATTTCTATTGACTTCACAAGCATATCCTCAATGCAAAATCATTAATTTGCCTTTTTGAACATCTTGTTCTCAAGTCTTGGGTGGGAAGCACCTATATTCTTTAATTTAAAACTTATCACATAAAAACAATATGCATATATCAACGTTAATAACACAAGGATTTCCCTCTCTTGGTCATTAGAATCAATCCGCAACTACGCCAAGTAAACTCGTTATTTTGATTGGGGTCTAGTATTGGAATCGATAAGATCTGTTCAATTTCTCAATTCCAGTGGTAGCTTAACTCTGCCTTGGGACACTTTACCTAGCACACAAGATCAGGTTTCAAGTTTCCTTATTAATTAGCCTTACATGTTCTAAGACTCTTACGCGAGAAATTTGGCCATGTTTTTTGGATTAAGTGACACTCGTTTGATTAAAAAATTGATAGTTTATAGAAAAATTATTACCAGAGCACTATTGTGTGAACATTCCAAGCCATACTAATCTTGGCTTTCATGNATACTAATCTTGGCTTTCATGGGCGTTCTATCCTTTTTTGAGACCAAAGTTGTCATTATGCCAACCTCTTCCCCTTAATTATCATGTTTATCACATGTTAGGTGGATCGACTTTGATCGGTTGCTTACTTTCTACTACTCCTTTTACGTAATTGTCCTTGGATTATTCTCCTAATAAATCCCTCAGGTGGCCATTTTTAAGGAGTATATACACCTCTTTTTATAGATGTCTACGGTCCCCGTATCTATGCCCATGTGACTCGTGATAATCACACCAGAGATTGTGATCCCTAGAGTTAGGGTCGGATCTTATAGGCTTCAAAACCTGGGCCTCCTTTATCTTCCTTAAGGAATAGATTAATTGTGTCAGTACGATAGTAAAGCAATATTTAGTAAGCTTCAGAGCTTCTTCAACTGCAAAAATTGGTTTAGAGGACTTAATTACATTTTTTGTGTGACTTTTTATAGCCTCTGTCCTTGTCATTCCATTTATCAATATGAGGTCTATCCACTATTTAAATACCCTGACTCGAGCTTGGCATTGGCTGGGTGTATATGGAGAGTAGTAACTTTGAGTCTGACTTTTTACAAATTTCATATCTGATTTCCACACTCTAATCACCTTGCCATAATATCGGAAAAAAATCACCCTCATCTCAAATCTTTGACTCGTATCTATTATGCACATCAGCCCAAGTCATAGCTTCAAACTCTCCTTTAGCTTTAAAGAGGCAATCAAACTCTTAAGGTTCAGGCTTTCATAAGAGCCAGTCCTCTGGAATCATCTGCAATATCATCCTTTTGTTTATAGAACCTCGTGACGAAGTCCAGGAGTAACTTAAAATCACTCTACTCGATTTTGAAGATGTCTTCCCTTCTGAGTTTCACCTTCTTAGCTCCAACATGTGCCTTGATAAAATAATCTACAAGCATATTAAAAGAGTCAATAGAATCTTTAGCTAATAAAGAATACCACACAAGTACCCCACCGACAAAGTCTCCCCAAACTTCTCGACCAAGACCGACTCAACTTCATCCTTGGTCAAGTCGTTCCCCTTGAAAATTATGGTAAAAGCTATAATGTGCTCGTGCAGGTTTGTCATGCCATCATATTTTGGAATATCCGATATTTTGAACCTTTTTAGAATAGGCTTTGATGTCGTGTTGGCCTGATAAGCTAGTTGAGAGTCGCTTTGAGAATCTAGCCCCTTTAAGACCGGAGGTACTCCCGGAATATCATTCATACAGTATGCAACTCCCTTAGGCCCAAGTTGAGTTTATGCCTAAGTAATTCCATCATCAGCATCGTGATCTCAGAATTGTTCCCCGACCTATCAGCCCTACATTCTTCTGGGCGGGCCTTAGTCACAAAATTGATTCCTAAATCTCTTCATGTTGCACGCTTTATTGACGATGTTTGACTATACTTACTCTAATATTGTAAGAAACCGTCATAGACAATGTTTTTTCAGCTCCATTACTCTTTGGTCTTGTACGGCCATGTGGTCCATTATGGACCTGTGTTGAGTGGTTAGAATTTGCAAAGCCTCCTTGAGGCGTCCATGTCAATCCGACCCTCATTACTTGATGATTTGCTTTTTTGGGTTTTCTCTCTCCATATCCCTATGCGTATTCACGTTCTTTAGATCTATGACTTTTGGGTCTCCCTTAATCGCCTCAGTAGCTGGGGAACACTCTTCTTTAAGATCTTTCTAGTCTCGAGCAACGTTAAGGAGTAGCCTTCCATTGCATTACCATCTTTCTCATTTACAATGTCATGAATTATATCTAAAAAACAAACAAATCTAAGTCAGTGAATAAGTGAAATAGCAAGTTAAACCAACACCACAACTGGCCTGGCCTCACGGCGAGTGTCAAACTATTTACCCAAAAAAAGATACAGTTGAATTTATTATGAGGTCAAGGACACACGGGTCAATTTAACTTGTGAGTTAGATTCTTAGAAGATGAATCTGTCAATAGATAAGCTAACTAAGGACAACAATGCAATAAAATAAGTAAAAGGGCCAGTGAAACTTAGATGCTTGCTGTTTTAGATGAGTTTGCAGAGACAACTAGGCATGAACGGATCCATAATCAGGAATGACAAAGCCTTATTTCTCGGGAGTTAAGTCTTGGAAATAAATATCAGTATATTGCTTAATATTGTCCAAAACTTCGGCCCCTTATAAGTGAGTGAAAACTACTATTTATAGGCAACAAACATAGCACTTTAACCAATGAGAATGTTCCGCTCGACCCTAAAGTACTATGTCCAATTAAAATATTCTGCCTATGAATATCATTACACATGCCAGCTAATATTCCCATGTATTTGCATAATTTTATATGAATATGAATTACATGGCTTCCTTTTTTCTTTTATTATGCTTTTGGACTAGGGATTCCCTTTTTTTTTCTTCGATAATAACCACCCGATCTCAGTTATGAAGTGAGATCAAGTAAATCGAGTCGTCGATTGATCTGATACTCAAGCAAAAAAGCCCTCAATGGACGCTCCTCTCAATCCTCTGTGTCAAAACATTTTTCGGCTTCATCCTAGTGTCAGGTCTTCCTTTATTGTAAGCAGACACATGTATTAGGCATGTTTTCCCAATACAAACCTATAGTAATACTTTATATATGGTTTTTAAAATATAAATTTTACATAAAAATATTAGTTAATTAGACTCCCATGCTCCATATTAAGCCTCATGATTTAAAACAGAGGGAGTACATTGGTTCCTAATGGTCTCCCGACCTAGTTTAGCTATGGATGAACAGGTTAGGTAGAGGACTGTGTGAGGTTTCATTGTGAAAGTAATCATAAATTTTGAGAGATTTAGAATATTATGTGGCACAAAGCAAATCTGAAGGGTGTGAAACGTATTTACCAAAAAAATTTGACGGCATTGATTGTAAGTGTCCTCATTAAATGTCAAATGTGGAGAGTAACATGCAGTTGACCCCAGTAGACTGTATCCAAACATGTGGGCTGCCCATTGGATTCTGCTCCGCACGCGTAAAGGCTACCTGCCTTCATTACCCACGGCAAAAAAGTCATTCGCATAAATGCCCTTATTTTTGTGTAGTTTAATTTTTTTCTCTTAAATTTATGGTCTTTAATTTTTTTCCTTCGACTAAGCAAAATAAGAAGTGTAAAAAATGCTCTTAATAGCAAACAAAAATAAAAAAAATTGGCAAGGCATGAGTTTTTACCCAAATTATGCCTTGAGGCATAAATTCTGTTACTCAAATTGTGCTTATGCTTAAAATGCTTTTGCCTTTTCGATGCATAACTACCTGCATCTGTAACTTATCCCTTGAGGCATAACTTATGCATTTGAGGCATGATTTCATTTTTTTCATGCAATAACTCCCTAAATTTATAACATATGCCTTCTATCATGACTTGTGAATTTGGCGCATGATTTTATTTTTTTCAATGTAATAAACTCCCGCGTACATCCATAAATTATGCCTTCTATTGTGACTTGTGCCTTCGAGGCATGATTTTTTTTCATGCAATAATTTTTTACATTTATAACTTATGCCTTCTGCCATGACTTGTAACTTTGGGACATACTTTTATTTTATTTTTTCATGCAATAAACTCCCTGCATTTATAACTTATGAATTGTATCTTTGGGTCATAATTTCATTTTTTCCATGCAATAAACTCCCTATATTTATAACTTATGTCTTAAGGCATGACTTGTGTGTTTAGGACATAATTTTTTTCTTCCAATAAACTTCCTGCATTTATAACTTATGACTTCTGTCATGACTTGAACATTTGGGGCATAATTTTTTTTTCATGCAATAAACTCCCCCAACATCTATAACTTATGCATTCTTCCATGACTTGTGCCTTTGGGGCATAATTGTATTTTTTTAATGCAATAAACTCCCTACATTTATAACTTATGCCTTATGTCATGACTTGTACATAAACTCCCTACATTTATAACTTATGTCTTATGCCATGACTTGTATCTTTCAGGAATAATTTTATTTTTTCCCATGTAATAAACTCCCCATGCATCTATAACTTATGCCTTCTGGCATGACTTGTGCCTTTGGGGAATATTTTATTTTTTTTCTCCATGCAATAAACTCCCTACATTTATAACTTATGCCTTTGGGGCATGATTTCTTTTTTTTTTTTCCATCCAATAAACTTTCTGCATTTATAACTTATGCCTTCTATCATGACTTGTGCATTTGGGGCATAATTGTTTTTCAGGCAATAAACTTTTCTCTGCATCTATAACTTATGTCTTCTGCTATGACTTATGCTTTTGGACAATAATTTCATTTTCTTCCCCATGTAATAAAAACTCTCTGCATTTATAACTTATGCCTTATGCCATGAGTTATGCCTTTGAGACATAATTTTATTTTATTTTCATGCAATAAACTCCTCCCACATATATAACTTATGCCTTTTGATATGACTTATGCCTTTGTGGCATAATCTTTTATTCCATGCAATAAATTAAACTCTTTGCATTTATAATTTTTGTCTTTTGCCTTTTGCCTTTTGCCTTTTTCCATGACTTGTGCCTTTGGGGCATATATTTTCTCATGCAATAAACGTTCAAAAATTAACTATGAATCCTATACGAATAATTTTTAAACTATAAAATATTACACAACTTATGCCTAATAGGAAAATATCAAATAGACGAACTGATAAATTAAATAATATAAAACACACTACAAAATACATAATTTTTAGAATAAACAAATTTAAAAGAATAAAAAAAATGAGCTATGACTAATCAATAAAAAAATAGAGAGCATAGAGAGAGAGAGAGTGAAGGTGAAAGAGAGAAGGCGATGGAAAATAAAGAAAGCACAAAAAATGTAAGCATCCGGAGGAATAACATAAATAAAGGTATTTTCATCTATAAAATCTCATTAAATACATTTCATGGATAAAAATTAAAGACCATG
>JACEIK010000072.1:380612-415075 GCA_018107945.1 Datura stramonium | reverse complement strand
ATACCAAAAATAAACATTATTATCTTCTCTGCCCTTTCACTTCATCCAAGAAAAATGTATTATGACCTGTTGGTAAATATATTGAAAACTACTTGTAGCAAATAAAATGAACAAAAATAAATTAGAAATATTCAGGTTGAGGCGTAGATATCTCACTCTGTTTAAGGAAATTCAAGTTCACTGTGGTGTTATCTTCACCAATCAACAGTAATACTCCTGACTTGTCCCCTACAAGATATAATATTTCAACAACATCATATGACTCAAACAACTCCGAATTAGTTGAAGAGTATGAGGCTCCATCGAAAGAACACCTTCCTTCAACATAAAATTACTCTCTTTTTGTATAGTGAAATAGTTGGAGACCTAAAATATTTTTTTTGTCTCAACTCTCTCTTTCACTACTACTATAATATTTTCCCACACTTCTCATCTTCCTCTTCTATATATCCTACAACATAAGATAAGACCACCACCATTTATACGTGAAGAACTCTTTCTTGCAATGAATTGAAAGAATGTGGGGTAATAATGTAGGTAAATTATGGGAGAATTATGCCTTAGAGGTTACATAAGTTTTAAGACATAATGAGGCAGAACAGTGACATAGTGTTTATGAGAAAGTAATGGTCATATTCATCACAATAATGTGATAAATAAAACATTACTAAAATACTATAGTGTAATATTTTAAAATACTAAAATGCACATGCTCCTATAGTCCCCACTCATTTTAATATTAGAGTAAGAGAGTTTACCAATTTAGTTGAAGAGAGACTATTACACATAATGAAGGTGTTCTCTGCATTGAATCTTCACTTAGTAAAACAATAATCTTTACTCCATAATCAGTAATAGTCTCAGACTTAAACTATGACTACTTAGAAAAAATAAAATATTATGCTTATACATAATAATCAAGGAGTTGACATAAGCTTTATTAATCAGCACATTAAGGCCTTGCACTATCCCGATTTCACAAGTGTTTTTGAGAACAAGCCTCATTCTCATAGAAAAAGGCCTACTTTCACACTCACATAGGTGAGATTTGTCAAGGGTGCTCATGTAATTTTTATACCCCACTCATTCAAGATACAAATTTTCATTAATTGTTTTTTAAAACTCAACCTCCACAAATTATTATAGAAAAAATGCACTTACTTCGTAGAAAGGGAATAAAATAAGTATAATAGCGCATTTCACAATAAGTCATCATATGATTTATTTTTTTCATTAAACCTGGTCATAGGATCTCTAGTACTTGGGTTGAGTTTTTCTCATATATGACTCAGAAATTTATAGACTTCAGACCCATCTCCCTAGATGTACTTCAAAACCTTTATCTTGTCAAGGCTTTGGTTAGTTCATTTGCAAGATTATCACAAGCTTTTACAGAATTAGTATTTATGGTATCACTTGTTTAATACGATCTCACAATAAAATATTTTCTCATCATGTGTTTGAATTTATTATTGTAATAACTTTATACTCTAACAACAATGTTGGTACGATCACAATAAATCAAAATTAGAGAAATTAAATTTACAATAACAACAACTTACCTAGTATAATTTCACAATGTGAGGTCTAGGAAAGGTAGAGTCTACGCAAACCTTACCTCTACCTTAGAGGCAGAGAGACTGTTTCTGATAGATCCTCGACTCAAGGATAAACAAATCAAAGTAAATAAAGTGATTGATATAATAAATCTCTAAATCAATTAACTTTTTCACTTATTGAAGCTCAATTAATAGTTCAGCTTCCATGGTATAGTTAGCCATAATAATTTTTTAAATCTCCAATAAATAACACCAAGTGTTCTCGTTCAAAAAATCCTTAAAGTATAGTATTTTTTTTAATAAAACAAACCATAAATTTCTGTACCAAGTAAATGTACATGGCTTGCTTGTACCTGCTAACTGCTTCTTACACAAAATAAGGTTAAGTGCAATCAGTTATATATGTCTTATTTTTTTATTGAGTTAGCATACTCCTTTTTTTTGAATCACATTATTTTTGCACATTTGAATCCAAAGGTGTTGCAATATGTGTACAATCAACAAAGTTATACTTCACAAAATTTTTTCCATTACATATTTTTTTTTATATTTTTCATTTCAAGAATGAAATTTATCTCACTCAAATATTGCATGTCAAAATGGCTATCAACATGTTTTTTTTATAATTTCTTTGATAACACCCATGTTAGAACCAAAAATCTCATATGCAACCAATAACATGTGAATTACTGTATTCCAAGATTAATATATCCATTTGTAACACTTTTTTTAAAAGCATTCTCAAAGATGCAAAAATCACATTTTTCATGACGTATATTTTTCTCATTTCATCAACCTCCATTATTTTAAGAATTTAACCAAAATAAATATTCGTGATAAGTAGTATCACTTTATTCATTAAATATTAGGCAATTTTTTTAATCTTTCCTCCACTTGAGTTGAGTAAGGAAAAAATATTTTATTCTTCCATCTCTTCCTTTTCATTTCTTGAAGAGATCCAGTGATATTGAAGCATAGCGATGTTGAGATCTCCTAATTTGATATCCGAAAATTTTTAAAATGTAATAAGAATGAATCTCCTTAAAATTGTTGGTGAATATACTAAAACTTACAGTTGAAAATAAAATGAATAAAAATATTCAGGCTGAGTCGCGGATATCTCGCTCTCCTTAAGGAGATTTAAGCCCAATGCAGTGTTATCTTCACCGATCTAACAGTAATACTCTTGACTTGTCCACTCGAGAATACAATAGCCCTTCAACGTCGTATGACTCAAACAACTCCGAATTAGTTAAAGAGTCAAAGCTCCACCAAAAGAATACCTCCTTCAGCATAAAATTACTCCTTTTTGTATCATGAATTAGTTTGAGTATTAGAATATTTTTCTTTGTCTCAACTCTCTCTTTCACTAATTTTACAATATTTTTTCACACTTCTCATCTTCCACCTCCATATCTCATACAATACAAGATAAGACCACCACTATTTATAGGTAAAGAATTCTTTCATGTAATTGAAAGAATGTAGGGTAATAATGTAGGTAAATTATGGGAGAATTATATCTTAGAGGTCACATAAGTTTTAAGGCATAATGAGATAAAATAATGACATAGTGTTTATGAAAAAGTAATGGCCATATTCATCACAATCATGTGAAAAAATAAAAAATTACTAAAATACTATAACGTAACATTTTATAATATTAAAATGCACAAGCCACAATATGACCATTTACTAGAAATCAATATAGAAATTTATTTAGGATTTTTTAAGAAATTAACTACAATTCAATAATGGATAGAATTATTTTTTATATAAATTTTGAATATAATTTTTTATAATAAAAAGTAAATATATGAATTCTTAAAAAAGAAGCATTAGGCGCCCTACTTTATAATATATGTAATTTTTTTTGGGGATGAATATTCTTTTTTCATTTTTTACTTAATGTTCAGTATTCATTTTATAGACCCTCGAGTAGTTTGAATTTTTCATGCCCCACCTTGTGAGGCGTAACTGGCACCTAATGGCACACTGGACTCTGAGCTGACCTAGTTGGATACATACACCTCTGGTGCATACCAGCAACACGTAATCAAGAAAACAATCAGCTATATCTCATCTCAAAACACAGTCTTAGGCCAACAAGGCCGCAACATAAACCTGCGGAGAAACAACAGCTAACCTGACAGTTGCAATAATAACTTCATCCTATGCGGGCCAACAAGACCACCATGCTGACTAAATCATTACAAAAGGAAAGCAGGTGCACATATACATATATATTAGCCGACAAGGCTACTAATAGATAACACAACTAGGCTCCACGCGACTGAACAACGCATATCTAACAAGTACTGTAGTCTGCAAGCCTCTAAGAGTAAAATATTGGTTGGGACAGGGCCCCGGTCTACCCAAAAACTATACATCAAAAGACAGGCAAACCTCTACTCTTATGGAAACTTCGGAGGAAAGGAGCTAGCCAATCTGCTGAGTCTGAACGACTATTAAGGAGGTCCCGAAACCTGTCTGTCTGAACCTGCAGACAAGCATGCAGCACCCCATGCGTGGGCGTCAGTACAATATGTAACGAATATGTAAAGCAGTAATAATAAACTGAATAGAAGTTGATAGAGGAACTGAAAGTAATCAACAACAAGGGCCAGAAGTTAACCTGAATAATCTCACAAACATGAGCTGCAACTAGCAGGCAAAATATACAAACAAGAACCTAACCTGGCCCCTATAAGCCTGGAAGGTACAAACAATACAGAATAACCCACTTGGGACCCTATAAGCCCGGACAAGTGTAAGCAATCTATACATTCCTATCTCTATCACTATAGCCCCGTAGGCAAGCTATAACTAAGGCATACTTGACCTTTGAGACTGTATCCGAGGCTTCTGGGCGCCTGTAACTGCAATTGAGCCATCTGGGCTCCTGTAACTGTATCTGAGTTGTCTAGGCTCCTGTAAATGTATCTGAGTCATCTGGGCTCCTGTAACTGTACCCCGAGCACACGAGGCTCTACTGAGGGTCAGTGATGCCACTACGACATAAAGAAAGTCCATAAGTGAATAGACTTCAATATAGCTCTATAGGCCTTAATCTGGTTCTTCCAGATGTCATATAGCTCCTATGAGCAATTTGTAGCCTCGTAGGTAGATATACTTACATCAACCCTTCTAGGTGGCATGTACGTGGGCATCTGTATGAATAGCCAAAGGCATTGGCCCCACGTTTGACAGTTGTTAAGATCATTATATAGGATATTACATAGTCTATCAGCCTTCTAACAGCTAGGGTCATTTACTGAGCAACCTATATGACAAGTTGTATGTCGAATGAAGCTATACGATCACCGGCAGTAGGTAGTTCACCTTGCAAACTACCACCCAGTTCATTAGGCAACCCTGGTGCCACTGACTCGTAGGTAGGACTGTTTTACCAAGATTCTAACCTTGTAGGCATCAAGGTATCCATGACTGATAGGCGAGCTTTACTACATATATAGGCGTCAAAATAGAAAGTTATATCGCCTAGCTGCGCCCTATGCTGCCTAATTTGACAAAGTATGCTCAACAGCCAACCACAATCCTCTATGGCCTCGGTAAGGCAGGAAAACATTACTAGGCCTTCTAGACGGTAAATAAATAAGCAAGAAATCTCTATGTCTCTCTTAGCGATAGTCAAAACTGAAAATAGTCCTTCCTGACAAGGGATACTACATTGCAAACTCAATTCTTCTCATAGCAGCTAACCACAACACATAATCATAAGTTACTATGAAGGTACAAGTCGTATCAACTATACGATGAGAATAACTTGCTGAAAGAGGTTAGCCTTAACATACCTCAATTGCCGAATTCTGCTCAATCAATCCTGCTTCGATCAAGAACTCGTAATCCCTCTGTATTTTAGCTTTTATGCCAAGGGAATAGGTTTTTTATAATTCAAGAACTAGGCCAAAAATTATATCCTACGAGACACAACGACAATTAGTCAAAATGAGTTCAGTTCAACAAAATCTTACGAATTCTTATAAATTAGAAGGGTAGAATACTTACTATCACTTGTAGACGTTCTATCCTTAGTTAGAGATGATTTCTATGACTTTTACCCGCTCTGGCTCCATTAAATCGGGCCAATTTCAAAGATACAACTCTGTAGATATGTTTTTCGTAGGCACAAGATTCACTGCCCAAGAAGAATTTACAATCAAACGTGATTTGATAGAATATTTGGTTTCTATTTTATGAAATTCTCGTGAACAAATTGCCAAGGTTGAGATTTGTAATTAGGGAAATATTTAAATGAATTACATCTGACACTTAAAACATATATACAGGGAGGTGGTGGAAGGGGTCCGTGGTGTGCCCCCCAAAGCACTAGGGTGGAGGTACGACGTGCCTCTCCCTTCTCAAGGGAGAGGTGCGCGACGCGGTGCTCATAGCGCCCTGCCACTAGCTCCGACCTCCTGCTCGCTCGATAACGCACACGCGCGTTCCACCTTCAAGACTTCTCTCGCATGTGTTGTACTCTAAACTCTCTCAAAAAGCACATGCATATGTCGGCTAAATGAAGAAATATTACGGGGTGTAACATCACTCCCCTCTTAGGGATATTCATCCCCGAATGTAATCTAATCTCAAGAGATTCAATTCTTAGGCTTTTCCAGAAATTTCGACAGAGTCTTCTCTATAATATGGACTATCTGAAATACCTAAAACATAGAAAAAGTCCAACATAGGCGTCTCACAGGACGCTACAATCAACTATATACATAGCTCCACAACAAGTAAGTGAGAAACCAACAACAATGGCAACAAAACAACAATATAACATTTGAGAACTTATCATACCACAACTATACAATCAGAGTCTATATACTATCATCATAGAGTCTAGAACAAGTGAAGGTATCTAGATTTCATGTCATCCTCAGCTTCCCAAGTCATTTCTTCTACATTTATTTTCCTCCATAATACTTTAACAGAGGCTACATCTTTGGTCCTCAATCTACGGACCTGGCGATTTAATATAGCTATTGGAGTTTCCTCGCAAGACAGCTCTTCTGTGACCTAAACATTTCGACTGGGAAAACTTGAGAAGGGTCTCAAATGCACTTGCGTAGCATCGATACATGAAAGACTGGATGAATAGATTCTAGCCCCGAAGGCAATTCTAACTCATAGGACACTTGGCCTATCTTCCAGAGGATCTAGTATGGCCCAATGAATCTAGAGCTAAGCTTTCCCTTCTTGCCAAATCACATAATGCCCTTCATAGGAGAGACTTTTAGGGATACCTAGTCATCAACACAAAACTCTAAGTCCCTACGTCATACATCGGAATAGGACTTCTGACGACTCTTGGAAGTCAATAAGTGCTCTCTGATGAGCTTAACTTTCTATTCTTACTGATGTATCATGTCAGGTCCAATCAACCCTGTCTCACCTACTTCAAACCATCCTATGAGAGATATGCATTTCCGCCCATACAAAGCCTCATAAGGCACCATCTTGATGGTAGAGTGGTAATTGTTATTATATGCAAACTCAATAAGAGGTAGGTGTTCATCCCAACTTCCTCTGAAGTCTAGCACACACGCTCGTAACATATCTTCGAGTGTCTGAATGGTGCGTGCTGCTTGGCCATCTTTCTGGGGATGAAAAAGCTATATTCAAGTTAACCTGCATTCCCAAACCATTCTGAAATGACTTTCAGAATTTAGCTGTAAACTGTGCCCCTCTGTCAGAGATGATAGACACTGGGACACCATGCAGTCAGACTATCTCTTTAATGTATAACTCAGCATAATCTTTGGCTGTAAATGTAGTCCTGACTGGCAAGAAATGGGTTGATCTCGTTATCCTATCAACAATGACCCTAATAGAATTAAATTTACACCTGGTACGCGGTAAACCTGAAAAAATCCATATTAATTACTTCCCACTTCCACATAGGCACGACTATCTCCTAAATTAGCCCGCCAAGTTTCTGATGTTCAGTCTTTACCTACTGGCAATTGGGACACTGTGCTACAAACTCAACAATATCTTTCTTTATACCATGCCACCAATAGATCTCTTTTATATCATGGTACATTTTCATCGAGCCTGGGTGAAGAGAATAACGGGAATAATGTACCTCTACCATAATCTGCTGACTAAGCCCTGCACATTTAGAATGCAGAGTCAACCCCTAAATCTCAAGACTCCATCCCCTATTATCTCAAAGGCCAATAACCCTTCTTGCTAAACTTTTCTTTTGAGCTATACCAGGCTAGGGTCTTCATACTGTCGCTCTTTCACTTCCATTACCAGAGATGACACTACGGTATTTTGAATCACAACCTACTATCATTTGAGTCTATCAATCAAACTCCTAAACTGGCCAACCGGTGCAGCTCTCGATCCAATTCTCTCTTTTCTGGCTTCAAATGCGATAGGCTACCCATGGATCTGCGACTAAGGGCATCGACTACAATGTTAGCCTTCCCTAGGTGATACAATATATCTATGTTGTTGTCCTTCAGCAACTCAAGCCAACGACATTATCGCAAGTTCAACTCTTTTTGTTTAAAAATATACTGGAGGCTCTTGTGATCAGTGAAGATGTCTACATGAACACCATATAAGTAATGCCTCCAAATTTTCAGAGCATGAACAACTGCAGCTAATTCTAAGTCATGGGTGGGGTAGTTCTTCCCTGCAGCTAATTCTAAGTTATGGGCAGGGTAGTTCTTCTCGTGTTTTCTTAGTTTACTCAAAGCATAGGCAATTACCTTACCATGTTGCATCAGGACACATCCTAACCTAATGCCTGAAGCATCATAATATGCAACATATCCCTCTGAACCCTCTGGCAAGGCTAATACTGGTGCAGATGTCAGTTTGTCTTTCAACCCCCGGAAACTCTATTCACAAGCCTCAGTCCACTGGAACTTAGTTATTTTCTAAGTAAGCTTTGTAATGGTGTTGATAGGGAAGAGAATCCTTTTACAAACCTTCTATAATAACCAACTAACCCCAGCAAGCTGCGAACTTTAGTTGGAGTGTGGGTCTGGGCCAAGTCTTTACGACCTCTATCTTCTATGGGTTAACCTAATGCCTGCATCTAACACAATATGACCCAAGAAAGCCACAAAATTTAACCAGAACTCACATTTAGAGAACTTTTCATATAGCTGGCGATCTCTGAGGACTTGGAGGACTATTCATAAATGATCTCTATGCTCCGCTTCTGAATGTGAATATACCAGGATATTATCAATAAAAACTATCACGAACAAATCTAGAAATGTCCTGAATATGTTGTTCATTAGGTCCATAAACACTGTTAGGGAATTCGTCAATCCGAAACACATAATTAGAAACTCAAAATGGCTATTTCTGATTCGGAAGTCTGTCTTCGGAATATCTTTCTCTCGAACTCGTACCTGGTGGTATCCTAACCTTAAGTCAATCTTCGAGAAGTATTTCGCCCCCTGAAACTGATCAAACAAATTATCTATTCTCGGAAGGGGATACCTATTCTTAATAGTCACTTTATTCAGCTACTGATAATCTATTCACATTCGTAGTAAGGCATCTTTCTTCTTTACAAATAAGACCGGTGCACCCCATGGTGAAGCACTAGGCCTAATGAAGCCTTTATCTAACAAGTCTTTTAGTTGATCCTTCAACTCTCTTAGCTCGACAGGAGTCATTCTTTAAGGAGGAATAGATATGGGTTGTGTATCCGATAGCGTATCAATAGGAAAGTCAATTTCTTGCTCTAAGGAAATACCAGGAAACTCATCTGGAAATACATCTGGATATACATCTGGAAACTCATTAACCACCGAACTAGACTGAAGAGTCAAGGATTTTTCCTGCATGTCCCGAACCCTAATAATAAGATAAATACATCCCTTCGCAATTGGCTTTCTTGCCTGAAGATAGGATATAAACTTACCTCTCGGGGTAGCTACAGTGCCTTTCCATTCCCGCACTATCTCCCTTGGGATGTGAAATCGGACAATCTTTGTCTAGCACTCAACATTGGCGTAACATGTGCTAGCCAATCCATGCCCATAATTACATCAAAATCGGTTATTTCTAGCTCTACTAGGTCTATAGAGGTTTGGCAGCCAATAATTTCCATCGTACAACCTCAATAAATTGTCCTGGCGATAATAGATTCACCAACAGGTGTAGATACATAAAATGGTCAATGGAGAAACTCTGGTACTATAGAAAACTTCCATGCCACTAGTGGGGTAACATAAGACAAGGTAGAGCTTGGATCTATCAAAGCATAAACCAAGTAGGAGCAAGCATTCAATGTACCTGTCACAACATCAGGCAACGACTCAGAATCCTGTCCCCCTGTAAAGCATACGTACGATCCAGACCACTGCCTGAACTGGATGCCCCTGATCTACCTCTACCTCCACTCACTGGAACTGAGGCTTGCATCGTGCAGAAGGTATAGGAGCATGAGACCCTGCTGAATACCTAATCTGCTGGTCTCGATCACTCTGATCTCTAGTTGGACAATCTCTCATCATGTGACCCTCCTGCCCACAAGAGTAACAAGCAGTGGAGCCATATCTGCATCTCCAAAGATGTTGCCTACTGTAAGTACTACAACGTGGTATAGCTGGACTCATCTGATATGGGCCTCTCTACTGTTGTGACCCTGACACTCGTGAACTCTCGCCGGGACCTGACTATCCACGACGATCTGATCTGCTGCCCTGTCACTGCTGAGATGAGAGCCTAGATGGCCTACGTGATAAACGTGGCTTATGCGCACCCTGAAAATCACCGGGTCTAGCCCTTCGACGCTGCTCTAGATTTTCCCTTTTAGCCCATACTGACGCAGTATGATATCTTCTATATTCTAAGAAAAGGCCTGAATTTGCGAGATATCTGTATCCTCTTGTAATGTAGTTGTAATAAAGGACTCCACATACTCTGGTGCAAGCCCATAATAAACCGATGTACTCTGGCTAGCATGGTATCAACAAATGTTGGAACATATCTGGCTAAGGAATCAAACCTCAACGCATATTCTCAAACGCTCATCCTGCCCTACTCTAGATGTAAGAACTACTCGACTCTGACCTGTCGAATCTCTCGAGGAAAGTAATGATCTATGAAAGCTTCAAAGAAATTGGGCCATGTGGGTGGAGGATATGCATATCTACCTTTGGACCTTTCCCAACTCTCGTATCACAGAACTGCTATATCTCGTAGCTGAAACACTGCTAACTCAAGTGAATCTGCGGATGGAGAATGCATGACCCTGAATATCCTATGTATCTGATCGATGAAGTTTTGAGGGTCCTCTCTACGGTCTATACCTGTAAACTGTGGAGGACTCAAGGCAAGAAACTACCGAACCCTCTAACTTCCAGGCCCCTCAGTAGGCTCGACAGAAACGTCGCGCCCCATTTTTTTCGAGAAAAGCGGGATTCAACATATGACAACTCTTAAAGGATTATTTGAATGAAGAGTCGCCACCTAACGATTTGGGGTGCGTTAGGATACCTTACTAAATTAAATTACATAAAAATCTATTTGAAGAGCTTACGTCACCAGATTCGGGTAAGGGTTTAAATTACCACGAAAGGAAGGTGTTAAGCACCTTTCAAGGTCCACAAATGTGGTTCCCGGCCAGATCCATTAATATGTGGGGGAATTAACTAGTGATTGGAAGCAAGATCTATTTTAACCTATTTTATTTAAAAATTAAATTAAATCGGTAAATGTAAAAAATAAAAAAAAGAATTTATTGACAAGCAAGACGAAAGAAATTAAGACAATATGCATTTAAAGACCGTTATTATTACTATTTTAACAGTTGCTACAATTTACAATTGATTATAATTAAGAAAGTTGACCCAAAATACAACATGTTACAAATTCAATAATTTATATGATAAGAGACATTGACAAATAAATATAAAAATTTAACAAACAAATAAATGAAATTTGGAAATAAGGGACCGAACCTCAAAGAGGCGCCTACGTATCCCCGAGGGAAATCAGGCAAGACGTAGTTCTACAATTAAAAGCGGGGTCGTTTTAACCTAATGGGATCACCCTGTGCAACTTAAATAATACTTTGCAATCATTTGGATTGCTTGTATTATTCAGTGAACACAGACTATCATGTCCCACTATCCACCTAATTAATTAATTATTAACTTAAAGCGCTCTAGGTGAAGAAAAACTAATGGCCTAGCATTTGCTTACCCATCCCAAACTTAACGACCAAGAGGCGTTGGACAACTATTTTGGATTTTTAGGTGGTCTAGAAATTCTTAAGGTTTTTTAAGGGGTTAATCGTCCTACAAATAGTAAAAACTCTAGAGAAACATAATTAACATACAACAGTTTCATGTAAGCCCCTGTAGGAGCTCCTATAGATAGGATAACTAACATGGAAGATCCTAATAAGCATGAAATCTAAGAAGGAAAGTCAGACTTTATACGTAGCATAAATGTGGCACAGTTAGAAATAATTTCTAAACGTGTAAACAAATTAATGAGAACAAATTTTACAGAACATAAAGCAGCAGTTAAATAGGAAGTATGTTTTAAATAAAACCGATTTTTAATATTATAGGAATGGTTTCTATGTTAAAAGAAAATAGTCAAATAAGTAATCTTTGTAAACATTGGGTTTGTCCTTATAAATACAACAAAGATTTACTGATTACGTTGTTTTCTTTTTTTTCAAATACCATTAGCAGAAAATGTGATTACGGACATGTTTTTGGACGCTACTATAGAATCAAGTGAACAAATCAGTTAGTCAGACATCAAGCAATGCCTAACATATTTTAATTCATTTGCATAATTTGTCAAGTAAAACATATTCAACGTGGACAATTATCTATAGGCATATTTTCTAAGATATTAATATGTCGAAACCTATTATACATACACGATTTCTAGGTTGAGTAACAAGGGGTTTGCACACATTATTTTATTCCTATATACATATTTTATAGTAAAATAATCAAGTTTGTTTTAATGCATAATTTCTAGCGAAATAATCATATTTCATGTTAATCCTATGAGCATGATTTCTAACTTTACATATATTATTGAATAAATTAGATTTCTATAGGCATGATTTCTAATGAAGTATGTATTAGTCATATGGACATGCTTTCTAGATGAGTTTAACAGTTAAGAAAACAGTAAAGAAGCATAATCCCACCCCCATAAACCCCTTTCTACTATCATCAGCATTTGTTTACATTATTACATACTAACATAAAAAAAATAACTAAAGAAATAAATACATAGATACATCACGACATATAAAATAAAACTAAATTGATTGAGCTACAACCCATCCGATCTCGACAAACTCTTCATTCCAATTCAGGGGTAACCTGTTAAACAAGCTACACGATAAAATTTGCACATACACATTTTTATATTTCAAATCCCAGAAACACAATTATTTAATTAGACATTTTTATGAAAAACATTTATTCGAACATTATGTTACCTTATAAAGACACATATTGAGATATAGAGAACATACATAATGTATAAAATTCATATTTATTATAATCTGATGCAAGAAACAAGTTCACATAGTACAATATCGAGATTAAAATAGAGAAGTGAACTAACCGGTTAATTAGTAAAGGAATAAAGCAACAACCAGCGGTTTCGAAAAGGTTTTTTCAATAATTAAAATCCGAACTCAACACGTCAAGATCACAAGGATCTCATGGATCCCGAACAGTGCTCGTGTTAAAGCGGGACAGAAGAATTATGAATTTAGAAGGAACAGAGCAGTATTTTAGAAGTAAAGTAATATTTTATGTCTATCACAGTGTTCGAATGAATAAACAAAGGGAGGAAGGCTGCTTTATATAGCTAATCCAAAAGAACTCGATCAAAGGGAAATAATTCAAAGAATCCCTTAAAGACTTAGAAAGGAAGGGAAATAAAGGAATCAAATCTTAATTAAATAAAGTTGGAAATCAAATAGAATATTTACCATAAATAAATAATTTTTTATAATTATCAAAACAAATAAAGGGAAAATCAAATCACTAAATCAATTATGGGCAGATTATAAAACAACAGTATGCAAATAAAATAAAATAAAAAAATCAAGATCCTTACCAAATTAATTAAACGAACTGTCACATGACCAAATTTGAACGTAAATATTTATTTACCAAAAAGGGTGCATACAAAATCTCAAAGAATTCTCTCAATCAAATATAATAATCACAAGACAGAATATTTTCACAATATTGATATGTTGACTGGTCAAGGAAAATAAATAAAAATAGAAAATGACTTTCCATAAGATGCTAACTACAAAATTACTCCTAATATGTAAATTATTATGAATTACCCTATTTATCCTTTAATTAAATCTGTAATCAAACAACTAATCACGAGATTTTACCAAGCATAGATTTATGATATGAATATATAACCTAATTAAAGTAAACACCATAACAGTAGCAAAGTAAATTGCATGCCTTGACAGAAGAGTACTAAGTAAGTAAGCAAATACATATATATACTAGAGTTCTAACAGAGGGTAAAACGAACGACTAAACAATGATATACATATACGCATGTATTTGTACATATTAAAGAGTAAAAGATAAAGAACATTGATATATGAACCTACATGCCCACTCAATGATTTTTCCAAGAGGAATCGTCCAAATTAGAGTGTGCTAGAAATAAAATCTTATAAACATTTAGGGTTTTTCAAGATATTTTAGAAGCAAACACATATGACAACTGAACATTTCTAATCAAGAAACTTCCAGCAAACATAACTAATTTTCAGATCTGATAGATACAGGTAAAGGCAATACGGAAAGAAAAGTAAATGTCAAACATTAAATATATCAAATACGGGTAGATACGCTATTTTGCGGTGGCATAAAAACTCATTGGAGTTCACCGACCTGAGAAAAATGAGGTTGCTGTATAATAACCAAAAAAAGTGAAATGGAGGATGCGATTGCTGGTTTAAATTCATTTTTTTAATCGATTTTCCTGTTACACCGGAGAAAGAGATGAGAAAGGGAAGTGAGGGTCCGTATCTGTTGCCAGAGAAGACGAGAGGAGAGAAGACGAAGGGAGATATGGTGGTTGGTTTTCGATTGTCGACACCTGGGGGTTTCAAATTTCGCCGATGAGGGTGGTGCGACTCGCCGACATTAATGGGCTAGAGGTTGATGGTGTTTCGGGTTCCGGTTGGGAGAAAATAAGAGAAGAGGGTGTGCAGGCTTTTCTATTATTTTCCAACAGATCTGGGTTGTGGCGAGAGACGCGAGGAAAGGGAGGTCTGGTTGGGGTATGACTGCGGCGTTACTGGAGGTGTTTCGCCGGAAGTGATGGCAGGGTGGCGTCATTGTTAAATGATGAGGGAGAGGGAGGAGAGGAATGGGTAAGGGTTTGCTGCGCTGAAAGGTGAGAATGAGGGAAAATGATTAGGGTTTGAGGGGTGGGGAAGTAAATAAGAAAATAAAATAGGTTTTCAATCTTAACCATTGGATCTAAATGGATGAACGCATGGAATTAGATTTAGGTTATGGGTCGCTTAACGGGTCGCGGATTGGGTTATTGGGTAGGATTAAATTAAAATTGAACTAAATTTAAAATGTGGCCAGATTTGATAAAAAGGCTAAAATTGAATGGAATTAAATGAAAAGTGGCTAGCTTTTCAAATAAATTAGCTGAAATTGAAATTAGTTGCTATTAAATTACTAAAAATACTACATTTGTAAATAATTTAATAAATAGATAATGTAATAGATTAATTTATCAAAATTATATCAACATAAATAATTTATAGAATTTAAGTAAAATCAAGTAATATTATTATGTAAATAATTTATGTAATTTAAGTAACATTATGCAAATACTATCATGTAAATAATTTATAAAATTTAAGTAAAGTTATATATAATTTTAAAATAAAAGCTTGTTTTATTAAATTCATGTACACATATATATTAACACGAAACATACTACATATGACATAATTACCTAATATCGAAAAATTAATAAACGAAAACCAAATATAAACAAAATTTAAGAGTTACGATAATTAGTTATTTAAATACTATTAATACGAACAAAATAATTATGTAAAAAGATAATTTTTAAAAGCACATATAAGCAGTGTATACAGGCGTAGGGAGGTCAAAATTGGGTGTCAACAACTGACCCTTCTTTGCTTGGGAATGAAGGATGAATTGGTGAACAAAGAACGTTGACCTAGTGGTCAATTTTGTCCGACTGAGGAATGATCTCGATGGGGCTGAATGAAAAGGGAATAAGATTCGTGGAAAAATTATGGCCGAGATTTGGTATCAAGTTGCCTACATATCTCGGGTTTACGAAAATCAGGCCTCGTGTAGTTCTAGATTTAGGGATGAATGAAATCCCTAAAATAAATTGGTAATACGAGGCTTGAATAAAGATGGAGGTAGCACGAATTGACAATATCCAGAATGGATTGTGAAAAGAACATGCGGGCATATGACTCAAAATAAATGCGATAAAAATAAAGATACGTTGGAAAAACAAAGTGCGATATGTCCTCATTCGTAGCTCGTTCATAGCTCATTCAACTTCGGAATTCGCGTAAACAGAATAAATAAAGTATAGTCATCAAACACTTTATAAAATAAGCCGATATAAAAAATTAAACATGATGCAAATTTCCTTTAGACGATGAGAGTTCGCCTCGAGACAATAAGGATGACGTCTCTAAGCTATGATGTCTTGGGCCATGATACGCAAAATAAATTTCCTAGGCCATGACATGATGTCTGCAGGCCATGAAAATGACACCTTTAGACTATGATGCCTTAGGAGCATGATAAGCAGAAAATAAATTCCCTAGGCCATGACATGATATCCGCATGCCATGAAAAGATGATGCCTTTAGACTATGACGTCTTAGGAACATGATAAACGAAAAGTAAATCCTTAGGCCATGAAACAATGCCTTTAGACCATGACTCCTTCAGATGAATAGAAGAATGATAATTTAAAGAAAGAAAATTATTCGAGGGTCTAAATAACTCCGTTGATAGCTCTAGTTTATTCGGGCTCAGTGCAGATAAATCATAGGGCTCAGAATGCAATAATGGGCTCAAATGCATAAAGCGGGCTTGAAATGCAAATATGGGCTCAAATGCATAAAACGGGCTCAAATGTATATTGAAATGCAAGTACGGTCTCAAAATGCAAATAACGGGTTCAACATGCAAATACAGGCTCAATTGTATATCATGGGCTAAAAAATGCATATCACGGGCTCAAAAATACAATAGCAGGCTTAAAATGCGATAGCAGACTTAAATGTATATCCCGAGCTCAAAAATATATATAAAGGTTCATCATGTATATCAAGGGCTCAATATACAAATACGGGCTCAATATGCAAATACGGGTTCAAATGTATATATCATGTATATCACAGGCTCAAATGCATATATCATGTATATTACAGGCTCAATGTGAAAATACGGGCTCATATGTATATTGAAACTGCAAATACGGGCTCAGATGTATATTGAATATGCAAATACGGGCTCAAATGTATATCGAAAACGCAAATACGGGCTCAAATGTATATATCATGTATATCACGGGTTCAATATGCAAATACGAGCTCAAATGTATATCGAAAATGCAAATACGGGCTCAAATGCATATATCATGTATATCACGGGTTCAATGTGAAAATACAGGCACAAATGCATATATCATGTATATCACGGGCTCAATATGCAAATACGGTCTCAGTTGTATATTGAAAATGCAAATACAAGCTCAAATATAAATACAAAAATGCGAATGCGGCTCAAAACTACAAGTGTAACATGTAAATCGTAGGGCTCTTGATGAAAGAATAGAAAGATATAACTAGGGGCACAAAGGGTAGAATGACTTAGCTCTGTGTCGCTTTTGCGACAGGATGTCCTCTATTGCTGCCTTTTGCATTTCGCTATTTCTGCGCTGAAAGAAAAATTGTTAGTTTGTAAAGGGGAGGTTGATTTGCACATCTGTCTTATAACTTCCTCATTTCTGCTAGACATCTGTTGCTGAACTCCGTCTAGGTATATGCTCAGGAACAATGTTTAAATAAAAGTGTACTTTGAAAATAATTTAGCAAAAATAAAAGTAAAAGTTGAAATATGTAAGAAAACCTAGTTAAATCATAGGCCATGACATATTTTAAAACCATACAATGTCCTTTTGGAGCATCGAACCATTGTCTTGACTCTACCCCAGTGTAGAACATGACATAGACTTCCTTTGCATGTGACATAAAGTTGTGAATTTTTGAGGTCCCTTCAAAAATTTTGCCCTAGTTTACAACTCATTAACCATATCACCATAGAAACTTGGTAGAAACGCCGAGACACTTTTAACAAAAGGGAAGAAGAAAATTTTATTAAGATATAGACCGAGTCCCACAGGGACGCCTACGTATCCCTCTTAAACGGGAATCAGGTCCAACGTAGTTCAGATTACAAAGAAAAGCATAAAGCAAATTCCAATCTAAATATAGTATTTCTTAACAGCGTCCGAGTTGATAGGCTTGGGACAGATCTCACCATCCATCTCTGCTAAAATAAGTGCTCCTCCTGTCAACACTCTGTGGACCATGTAAGGACTCTGCCAGTTAGGCGAGAACTTGCCTTTGGCTTCATCTTGGTGTGGAAAAATTCTCTTTAAAACCAACTGCCTGGGCGTGAAAAGTCTTAGCCGAACTTTCTTATTAAAGGCCTTAGTCATCCTATTCTGATAAAGTTGACCATGATAGATTGCGTTTATCCTCCTTCCATCAATGAGTTCTAACTGCTGAAATCTGCTTCGTACCCATTCTGCATCGCTCATTTCTGCTTCTTGAATAATCCTTAAAGAAGGAATTTCTACTTCAGCTGGTATTGCTGCTTCATTACCATACACCATCATATACGACGTAGCCCCAGTAGACGTTCAGAGAGTGGTATGATATTCCAACAAAGCAAAGGGCAGCTTCTCATGCTAGTGTTTGTAGTTATCGGTCATCTTGAGCAAAATCCTCTTGATGTTCTTATTCGCGGCCTCCACAGCTCCATTCATCTGTGGCCTATACACAGTAGAATTGCGATGCTTGATTTTGAAACTTTCACATGTTACTCTCATCAAGTCACTATTCAGATTAGCACCATTATCAGTAATGATAGACTCGAGTAAATCGACAAATAAGATGATCTCGAACAAAATATGCCACCACCTTCTTTGTGACAGACTTGTGAGAAGTAGCTTCAACCCATTTGGTGAAATAGTCAATTTCAACCAAGATGAATATATGCCCATTAGATGCTGCAGGTTCAATGGGGCCAATGACATCCATTCCCCAAGCTACAAATGGCCAAGGCAAGCTCGTGGCATGAAGCTCGTTGAGAGGAGATCGAATCACATCTGCGTGGGTTTGATACCGATGACACCTTTGTGCATATTTAATACGATCCATCTCCATAGTCAACCAGAAGTAGCCAGCTCTCAAAATCTTCTTCTCCAACATGAAACCGTTCATGTGAGGCCCACAAGTTCAGTGTGGATCTTCTCAATCAGATTTGTTGCCTCCTTAGAATCCATACATCTTAGAAATCCTAAATCTGGGGTCCTCCTATTAAGGATTTCTCCGTTTAGGAAAAACTGGTTGGCCGGCCTCTGAACCGTGCATTTTTGGACATTTGTAGCATGTTTAGGATAACTTCCATTCTTTAGATACCCTTTGATGTCAGCATACCATGGCTCACCATCATACTCTTCCTCCACATGAAAATAATAAGAAGGTTGCTTATGGATATGAATAGGAATGGGATCAATGTAATTCTTATCGGGACGCTGGATTATCGAGGATAATATAGCCAATGAATCTGCGAATTCATTCTGTACTCATGGAACATGCCGGAACTCAATCTTGACAAACCTCTTACACAATTCTTGAACATAGTGTAGATAGGGCAAGATCTTTGTGTTATTCGTGGACCATTCTCCCCTCACTTGATGTATCAAAAAATCTGAGTCTCCAATTATCGATAACGACTTCACGTTCATGTCGACTATCAGTCGAGTACCCAAGATGTAAGCTTCATAATCATCCATGTTGTTAGTACAAGGGAATCGAAGCTTAGCTAATACAGGGTAATGTTGTCCAGTCTCTCATACCAGCATGACTCCAATACCCACTCCTTTGAAATTTGCTGCTTCACCGAAGAACAACCTCTACCCATCATATTCTTCGGCAGTATCCTCGCCTATGAATGCTACCTCCTCGTCAGGAAAGTATGTCTTCAGAGGTTCATACTCATTGTCCACAGGGTTTTTCTCCAGATGATCTGCAAGGGCCTATCCTTTTATGGCTTTCTATGTGACATAGACAATGTCAAACTCGCTCAATAATATCTGTAATTTAGCCAGCTTTCCTGTCGGCATGGGATTTTGGAAGATGTACTTCAACGGATCCATTCTGGAGATCAGATAGGTCGTGTAAGCTGATAAATAGTGCCTCAGTTTCTGAGCAACCCAAGTCAAAGCGAAACACGTACTCTCAAGAAATGTATATCGAGCTTCATACGGTGTGAACTTCTTGCTCAAATAGTATATTGCTTGCTCTTTTCTCCCTGTCTCATCATGTTTCCTCAAAACATAACCAAAGGCATTTTCCAACACGGACAGATACAAAAGCATAGGTCTTCCCTGTTCCGGTGGAACTAAAACAGGAGGCTTTGATAGATAATCCTTGATTCTATCGAAATATTGCTGACATTCAGGAGTCCATTCTTTAGCAGCATCTTTTTTCAGCAATTTGAAAATAGGCTCACAAATAATCATTGACTGTGCAATAAAATGGCTGATGTAGTTGAGTCGCCCCAAAATGCTCATGACTTCCTTCTTGCTCTTCGGCGACGGGAGCTCTTGGATGAATTCAATCTTAGTTTGATCTAGCTCAATACCTCGACGACAGACGATAAATCCCAACAATTTCCCCGTAGGAACACCAAATGCACACTTTGCCAGATTCAACTTCAGATTATACTTCCGCAATATGTTGAAGAACTTTCTGAGGTCGGCCAAATGATCTGAACTTTTCTTTGAATTGATAATGACATCATCCACATAAACCTCAATCTCCTTATGGATCATGTCGTGGAAGATAGTGGTCATGGCCCTCATGTAGGTGGCTCCAGCATTTTTCAACCCGAATGACATTACCTTGTAGAAATATACACCCCATGGTGAAAGAAAAATAGTTTTCTCAGCATCCTCATCATACATTCCAATCTGATGATAGCCAGCGAAGCAATCCACAAATGACTGTGTCTCATGCTTGGCACAATTATCAATGAGGATGTGGATGTTCGGTAGCGGAAAATCATCTTTAGGGTTGGCCTTGTTGAGGTCCCTGTAATCCACACAAACTCTGACCTTTTCGTCCTTCTTTGGTACTAGCCCGATATTGGCTAACCAAGTAGGATACTCCACCACTTTAAAGATTCCAACGTCAATCTGCTTAGTCACTTCCTCCTTAATTTTCAAACTCATGTCAGGCTTGTATTTCCTCGGCTTTTGCTTGATGGGAGGATATGCTGGATCAGTAGGCAACCTATGCACTACTATGGAATAGCTGAGTCCGATCATATCAACATAGGACCAGGCAAAGAGTACTGACTCGGGTCTCTTTGGGTGCTTCTGCATCTTCCAGGGTTACCACCTCTGTCTCTTCCAGATTTTCCTTGGGCTTGTCTTCAAACTCCTCTACTTCTCTGACAATTTCAGCCGGTACCTCATCCTCTTCGGCTTCTAATGAGTTGCCTATATTATGTCGTGTAGTTTCATTACAAGCCATGGCCTTAGATTCAACATGTTAAATACTAGAAATGCTAAAAATATAAATAAAAACAAAATCAAATATATGAAAGAAAAATAATTTTATTAATTGAAAATTTTGATCAAAATTTTGACATAGTATTCAAGAGAATTTTTACGACTTTGAAAAATACATATTTTATTTTAAAAAAATAATCCTTTTAATCTACCCAGATGCCCGACGAGCTCTGGATGGAGTGGCTGTCCAGTTGGTGACCCCTCTTTGAGCTCCAGCTTCCTGCGGTGGGGCCCCTCTTTCCTCCTCATTAATAATGGCTTGGCAACTATCCTCATTCGGCTCCTCTAAGAACAGATTCCTCAAACTAAGCAACACAAAATCTTCTTCGGCCCACTTGATATCAAGAAAACCATCAGACACGAAAGTTTGCTAAAGTGAAGGCAGTGGGTTTGGCAACAAAAAACTTCTGCTACCCAAAGGATACTCCCAATTATTCAGCTCCTCGGCAGTGGGTTGGTATCCCAATCGAAAGGTGGTTTTTTGTGTCTCCACACTCAGAGGTTCCCTCATCCCTTGTAATATGACTCCAAGGCCCCTGCCTGGCTCAAAACCTAACCACAACAGCATACTCGGAATTTGGTCACTCCACCATCTTCCTTCTTTGATGACACCAACAAGCTCTAGAGTGTGGAAGCTCTCCCCATCCAAACCTCTTCTACCTTCAATGACTGGGATAACGGGAGCAGCATAGATAAGACGACTTTCATCCTCGTGGACCACGACCTCTTGGTGATCCCAATCAAACTTCAAGCATTGGTGCAGAGTTGAAGGAACTGCCCTTGCGGCATGTATCAATGGATGCCTCAATAACATATTATACGAAGCTGGGATATCCATGACTTGGAATGTAATGGTAAAAGTGGCAGGGCCAACTAGTATATCTAGATCAATTTCCCCCACGGTATCCCTTTGCGACCCATCAAAAGCTTTGACGTTCATCTTCCACAACTTGATTCGGGCGAGATCAACTTCTAGCCGGGTCAAAGTGTTCAGGGGGTAAATGTTTAAGCCAGAAGCCAAGTTGATCAACACTTTGGTGATGAACTAATATGTGTGCTGCATCGTGATATGTAGCTCTTTGTTATGAGCTACACCCTCTACAGGAAATTCATCTTCGTGGAATGAAATCTTTTGAGATTCAAATACTTGACCCACCATGTGAGCTACTTCGCTGCTGGATATACTTGCAGGAATATATGCCTCACCTAGCACCTTCATCAAAGCTTTTTGGTGTTGTTCAGAGCTTTGCAAAAGGGACAAAATGGAAATCTGGGAAGGGGTCTTGCTCAACTGCTCTATCATAGAGTATTCTTTTGCCAGTACTTTCTTCCAAAACTATTATCTTCAACCTCCATCATTGGTTGCTTTCCTTTGTTGGGTCCTTGAGCTAGAGTATTGGGAGTGTATATCCGTCCAAATCGAGTCACTCCTTGCACTGCATCTTCTTCTACCACTTTATTTCCTCGTGGGTATTCTCCTTGTAGCTCCAAGGTACCGTTTTGTAAGAGGTCGGAGCAGCTCTTACCACTATAAATGGAATTCTTGGTGCAGCTACCTCAACTTCAAATGGAGGACGTCTTTGCACTGTTACAGACGGGCTTGAAGAAGAACCTGCCTTGTGCTTGATTACCCCAATGGTATTCGATAAATATTCAACCTTATCACAAGAAATTATATTCACTTGGTGGTTTGACAGAGGATTACTTTTTACATTTGGCGCTGGGTCTTTGGGATGAATGACTTTTGTCTCAATTAGCTTTTGTATCTTGTCCTTCAATGATCTGCAGGACTCTGTGGTATGCCCCTTCATGCCTGAATGGTACATGCACACTTTGTTATGGTCATACCATTTGGCTTGGGTATCAACCGGGAGGGCAGGTGTAGGCTCAATGTAACAAGCTTCTTTCAGCCTCACATATAGTTGATCGATTGGTTCTGCTAACGGGGTATAGGTTTTTGTCGGCCTCATTTCAAAGTGGGCCCTAGACCTATGGCTTGATGAGGAAGATGGTCGTGGATAAGAAGTTTGTGGGTAAGAAGGTTGTGTGCTATATATGGGATAAGTGGGAGCATGGTAATGTGAAGGAAGGGTTTGGAAATGGGTCGGAGGGGGAGTTTGATATGGTGCTTGGTAAGAATGGGGAATTTGGTATGGTGATGGAGTTTGGTACTGTGGTGATGGAGCTTGATATGGTGGAGGTGGAGTTTTGTAATGTGGGGTTGGAATTTGGTAGTGCGGGGGGTGGAGTCTAGGGTCTATAAACATAATTCTTCGGCCCTTGAGCCATCATAATAGTACCAACTTCTTTCTTCTTGCGGTTTTCTGAAATATCTCCGGACTGCAAGGCTTTGTTAGCAGCTTGCAATGCATTCAAGTTGATAATAGAGAGAAACCCTAAGATTTTCGTCCCCTCAACTGCCTGTAACCCNATGGTACCATCTTTGATACCGTCTTCAATTTTTTTTCCTAATTTGATGATCTCCACAAAGCTTTTCTCACTAACCAACATCAACCTGTCATAAACTTGTCCATCTAGAGTCTGCATGAAAATTTCTTTCATCTGTACCTTCTCCATTAGGGGTCGCACTCTGGCGGCCTCAGTCCTCCAACGGGTTTCAAATTCTCTGAAAGTTTTGGTGGACGTCCTCTTCAAGTTTCAGATGTAATGCAAGTCAGGTGTATTTTCTGTATTGAACCCAAAATGCTCCACAAAGGCTGTTGTCATCTTTGCCCAGGTAAACCACTTCTTATGGTTCTGCTCTACATACCAGCTAAGAGCATCACCGGTCAAACTTTTCATGAATAATTTCATCCTTATATTCTCATTTCATCCCACTCCTACCAGCTTGTCACAATACAATCTCAAGTGTGCCCTTGGATCACTGGCCCCAGTAAACAATTCGAACTTGGGAGGTTTGTACCCCTCTGATAGCTCGACATCGGGGTGTATGCATAGGTCTTCGTAATCTAGAACCATTATTCCCTTGGTGCCTTTAACACTTTGCAGTCTATTGTTCATATTTTTTAACTCTTCAGTAAGAGTTTGAATCAGCCTATCCTTCTGTAAAGGATCATATTCCTCCAGGTGGTGAGTCACAGGCGTTGTCTCTACATAGATCGGGTTGACATGGGTACGGGCATATGTTGCATTTATGTTGGCTGGGGATGGTATTTCTTAGGCTGGTGATGGGTAATGGGAGGCAATGGGAGCTGGTTGGTATGGATATATGTATGGAAGGTATTGGTAATATTGGGGTGGAGTATGATGGGTATCTTGCGGTTGAGATGTGGGTTGTGATGACATAGGAACGCTTGTCGGTGCTTTTGAAGTTGAGGTGTCAGCTTGAACCCCGAATGACGCTGCCTGGTTGTTTAAACTGGGAACCTAAGCTAATTCTTCTTGAAGCTCAAAGATTTTCTGCTCGAGCCTCATTATCACCTCATTATAACCTAGAGGGCAGACCCCTTCGGTATTTTCCCTTTCATCCCTAGATGTACTGTTACCACTCTTACTTGCGGTGTTGTGATGCTCATCCATTTTATTCTTTCCTCTGTTGTTGCAGCTAGGAACGGGAGGAGGAGAAGGAGGAGCCCCTTTGGACCTTGTATAATAGGCTAGATTTGCACAGATCAACCTTTGGGAAAAGGTAAAAATAAGACAAGCAACAAACAAAGCCAAAGTTAGTAAGAGAGGTTAGATATCATGCTTCTTAAAGTAAAGATTGAACAATTGATAAACATGTTGATGCTTTCCTAATTTTGGAGCCTCTTTTATGCCAGAGGTAGGCCTAACGAGTTTGAGAGAGAAGCATGCCATTAAGTATTGTCATTTTTCTCCCAAAAAATAAACCTAGAAGGAAATGAAACTTTATTAAAAATAAAATTGTTGCGAATACAAAAAAATGACTAAAGAAAAGAGAATTAAACTAAATCTTAAAAACTTCTTCGTCTGGGTCTGCTTTCTTTGGGTCTTCCAGTACTTTATCAAAACGATGCCAACTAGACAGGAGATAAGCCAGTGCTCAATTGTTTCCCAAGGTTTTCTCACTCAGACATTCTTCCCCATGTTTGCTGAATTCATCGTGCAACTCTTATATCAATTCTTCTAAACCTAGGGCACAGTTTCTCCAGTATACCAATTCTTTACCCAGTTCAGCTATTTCTTTGGCGTTATTTTCATGCAATTGCCGGTGAACAGTCTCGGAATCTTGAACCTTTCTTTTGAGACACTGGTAGAGAGTCTGTTCTTGGGCTTCCTTATCCTCCACATGCTTTCCTCGTTTAACACTTGATATCGCAGTACTAGCCCAATCGTCATGTAGCCACTCGGTGTACCCTGTTACGTAGCTTGCCTGATATCGGTCTGCCTCTATGCTCTTCTCATCGAGGTAGATCTTTTTATTCCACGCTTTTGCAATGTCCAGAGCGTGCAGAAAAAAATTGTCTTTATCATCTACCTGATATGCATCCATGTCAGCAACCTTGGGTATTATTTGCATCATTCCTACTTGATGCATTGTCCGCGTTGGTGAGTACGGTTGAAGACCTTGAAGTCCTATCAAAACCAAATAATACCGAGACTTGGTATATACCACGAAGTTAGATCTCAAAAACCAATCAAACATCCATTGCACAGATTCTTCTGTCAGATCACTCAACATTTGACCCGATTTTTCTACCTCATTAGGCCTTTTTATCGGCTTAACACCCATAGTGACCCTGTAATGATGAGTGACAATGCGATCAATTTTTGTAGGTCGAGGTATGGTTGGATATCTATGCACCTTTTAAAGATGTTCAATAATCCAAAGTTGAAGCAACAAATTTCATCCTTCAAAATGTTTGAACCCATTTTTGCATTTTTCCAAGGCTCGATAGATGTCGGCCACAATATTAGGACAATTGTACAAGGTCCTTTGTCAATACCTTCACACAAGGCATGAACGACTGAAATAAGATGGATATCGATGTCTTCCTCAGCTCCTCGTGGGAAGACCACCATCCCCAGGAAATAAACGATGAATGCAAATATCCTCTTGCTGATCCACAAACTTGGATCGGGACTCTCTATTTCATAAATCTCGCGAGATGAATTGTGACCAAACCTGTTGAGCAGATAAGTTCCCAGCATCCTTCCCTTCATTACATAGGACACCATGTTGCTACCTTGCAACTCCAATTTGTCACGCACATCTTCTAAGGTGACACATTTTGGTATAATCATTACAGTATTCTCCCATTTCCTGTTCCTCCATAACAAGCTCATGTTTTCAACATATCCTCTAATTTATTCCAATAATGGTGTCATTTCGATGTTACCAAATCTGAAAAACAACCATTTTTCATCCCAAAACGTGGTGGCTGCTTCAATAATCTCTCGACACGGAGTAACTTTCATGAGAGAAGGTAAGTGTCCCAACACTTTTCTTACCTCATTTTGACCTTATTCTCCTAAATCAACCCACCAAGATTTCATTTCCACGGGCATGCACCAAACCATGCTAAACCTCGAATAGGATGTAAGGGGGACTCATTGGACCTGTATCACAAAAAAAAAAGTTAAACTAACCTACCCACCCAGGAGCAAAATGACATTACTTAAACACGTTCTTTCTTAAAATGCACATATTTTATGGGTCGTCTTTCTTGGGATTTTAAAACCCCTTAAGACTCAAGGAAAGTTTCACTATTAATCTTAACGTGCCATGGACGTCGTGATTATTGAGGTTTAATGATGTGTATACCTTACTAAAGGCGTACACGGTCAAGTTCTAGGAGCGAGAGTGGGTATGACACAGTTCCCCAAGCGGACAACTTAAGAGTGAGGAAGCGCATGACCGTCGACGCACCGTTGATGATGAAGGGCGTATTTACGCACTTCATAGATATATTTTTACCCGTACTTTACTATGTTTTGAGAATAAATTATGTGTGTTTGCATGAGATTATATTATATATTTGTAAAAATAGCTAACGCATGTGATTAGATATTTTCAAGGTTAAAAGTGATGGATTTGGGTGTATTTGGAATGTTTGGATTGAAGTTGAAGAATAAGGAATGCACTACGCAAGAATTAAAGAAAAAATAATAATAAATAGGTGCAATGCCACACTCGCACGACAAGCCGCATGAGGCAGCAACAAGATAGGTGCTACAGGCCACGCGACACACTGCCTACCCAGGTGCTATAGGCCATGCGAGGCGCCATCAGTCCTTGGCGATGACAGGAGTGAGACGCCAGATTCCCCGCGCGAAGGGGCGTGCGCAACAGTCCTTCTCCAGCGCATTGGCAGGCGCGCAGCAGCACTAGATGTGGCAGCAGTTTGGGGCAACACAGCAAGGAGGTTTCCAATGCCAAAAATGGGTCTCCCACTTCAATTAGGAAAATGAACTTTAAATCCCAAGTCAAATTCATCAAGGAATAAACAAAGCATAAATCTACTACTATAAATACCCCTTTATTTTCATGTAATAGTCAAGCTTTAGTGGATGTCTTCAAGTAGCCAAGTCTTCAAGTAGGAAGTTTTAAGTTTGGAACAAGTTTTGAAGTTTTAGAGTTTGAGACACGATTGTAAAGTTGTTGTTCTGAATTTTTTGCATTAATCAAGTGAAGGTTCTTCCAATCATTGTTGTAAGTATAATTTTAGTTTTTATTTATGAATTCTATTAATTTACTTTAAAACATGATAGGCTAAAATCACCACAACTAGGGTTGTGGGAACCATGGTGAATTAACGAGCTAGGGTTGCACAAAGTGATTCTAAACCAATACAAATACTTATATTGTATTCTCTTCATCTTTAACGATTCTTAACGGTGCGCAATGTTAGGAAGTGCCCAAATTCTTTACTTGCTTTGGTCGAAGAGGTAGAGATTAGGAAAAGAGAATTACAACGGAGCCTTGATCTTGATGATCATTGTNTAGGAAAAGAGAATTACAACGGAGCCTTGATCTTGATGATCATTGTATTAACTTGAGTTGTGGTCACAGGATAGTTATATCTGGAACTTAGTGATAACAGATAGTTTGAAACCGCTCATGAGACTTGGTTGAGTAATTAAGTATATTCATTAAATAGGGACTGGTCAGTTGTTTGAATGAACCTAAGTTATTAGTTCTATAAGTAAAGTATTGGGATAGATCACTAGTGTTAAACCCGAAGTAGTTAAGGATCCATGGGAACACTTACCCTAGTTAATCGCATTAATTTGGAAAAAACCATCAATTTCTCAACATTGTTATTTATTAATTTTACAAATACCCCCTCTTAGGAAATAATTAACTAAAAATCTTAAGCACTAGCGTTCTTCTATATCCTTCCATATTCCCTGTGGGATCGACCCCAACCTCTAGTTGGGTTCTTTATTGACAACGTCCGCTTCTCACTTCAGTAAGAGGTGTGGTTTGAGGGTTATCTAAAAGTGGCACCGTTGTCGGGGAATACGGCTTAGGATTAGATTAATTGCGTGTGTTTAACTTTTAGTCTTTTTTTCCTATTTTTCATTTTTCTTTTATCTTATGACGTGTCACGGGTTAGCATAGTAAAACAAGCGGCCAAGATGTGACCATGGTCTCAACAGGTATCTTGATGAACTATGAGTAATCAAGATACCTGTGTTGTGCCACGACGTTAAATCAGGCGCTACTTGGGAGGCAACCTAAGAGAAACTTTTTGTTCGTTTTTCATGTTTGTTCGAGTGTGCAGGTGATAGGTCATAATTTTCAATAAAGATTGAGCTTAAATATTGAAGACAAGGAGTAGAGGCCCAGGGAGTTCTTCTTGCACCTTATTACTTTATGCTTATTTGTTTTAGCACTAGAGATAGTGTAACCAATTAAGTGTTGGGTGAGAGATGTGAACTTCATATTACCATGTATGCCTTAATTGCTAAATTTGCACATGGTAGGCCTAGTTTTTTTTTTGAGATTTATGATTTGTCATGCTTGCTTGTTGGTGTGTAGTATTTTTTAGTTTTTATTTTATTTTGGGTTCCTCCGATTTTTGTGTTCAGTACTTTTCCGGTGGATAGTCCCTTAGAATCGACTAGAGAGACTAGATTTTTTATTTTTTATTTTTTTAGTCATTGAGTCATGACTTTGTCCGATGATGGATGGATGACGATCGTCTTAAGAGTAAATAAGTCATCAGGAAGAACAAGACTTGAGCCTTACGAATGATAGGTGCTTCACTTTTGATATCATTGAGACTTTATTAAATTCACTCAAAAATGTAGAAACACCTAGTCTTTTAGAAATTGACTCTTGTACTTGAAAAAAAATGGACTTAATTATGTTATGCATGCAATATGAATATATGTGTTTATGTGATCTTGATTTCCATTGTTAAACCATCTTGTGCCAATGTGTAAGGAATTATTTTTGATATACTTCATGCTTGTAAATTGATGTCTAGAACTTTCCCGATGTGTGTGCAAAGCGAAATATGAATTATGGATTTAGGAAGTGATATAGGCGTTTCTTTGATAGCCCTATTTTTATCCTATTTTACCTACCTTGATTGTAATTATCCTAGTTAGCTATGTTGAGCCTTAGCCTATTCTTTTGATAGTCATATTACAAGCTTAATCCCTTTTTGTTCTATTTGACTTGTATTTGATCCAAATGACTCCTAGAGCACTTTAATGAAAATATTTTTGTAGGAAAGGAGTTTAATTGAAAAAGTAAAGGGAAAAGCTAAAAAGTGCGGTGAAATGAAAGAAAAGAAAAAGGTTAAATTTTGCCAAACAAGGAAGGTGATTTTTAATGGGAAAATAAAAAGAAGAAAGAGCTTTGAAAAATTGAAGATGAAAAAAAATATGTGTGAATGAGCTCAATGATGAAAAAAAAAATTATCACTAGTCACCTAAATTGAAAAATTGAAAAATAAGGAGGTATAAGGAGAAAATTTTGAAAATTGAAGAATGAGCTAAAAATCAAAGTGTTGTGAAGTATTAAAGTGCTTAGGGAGCTTGGTCACTATATTGGTCAAATAGTTCCTACCCATCCCTTAGCCTACATTACAACCAAATTAAAGTCCTAATTGATCATTGATTCATAATTTTATATTAGTGGAGTATTACACTAAGGGCAAGTCTATGGGTCGTCGTTTGCATGTATGTTGAGTTCTTTGGGAGAGTGAGCGAAAATTATTATATTTATGCTCAAGTTTATATTAACTTATATCTTGTGTGAGAAAAGGGCATCTCTCCAAATTGTGAGGGGCACAATGGTAAGACTTTGGTTTAATCTTGATTGCTAAATTACATATAATTTATGTTGGCCCAAAATATGTCTTGATGTGTTAGTTTTCAAAAGGTAAGTGATTTCAAACTTTGACTTTCTAATGTTGATCCCATATGCATGCGAGTGAATTATTTGAGCTTCATTGATTTGTCTCATGATCCTAAGTGCAAGTAGACCTGTTCGTAGGATGAATTTTGTGCTTAAATTTGAGAAGGGAAGTAGTAGATTATTCGAGGACGAACAATAGTTTAAGTGTGGAGTGTTGATGAAGGGCGTATTTACGCACTTCATAGACATATTTTTACCCGTACTTTGCTATGTTTTGAGAACAAATTATGTGTTGCTTGAGATTATGTTATATATTTATAAAAATAGCTAACACATGTGATTAGATGTTTTCAGAGTTAAAAGTGATGGATTTGGGTGTATTTGGGACGTTTGGATTGAAGTTGAAGAAGAAGGAATGAACAATGCAAGAATTAAAGAAAAAAATAATAAATAGGTACAATGCCACGCCCGTGCGACAAGCTACACGAGGAAGAAGCAAGATAGGCACTATAGGCCACGCGAGGAACTGCCTTCCTAGGCGCTTCACGTCGTGCGAGGCACCAGCAGCCCTTGGCGATGGCAGGCGTGAGGCGCCAGACTCTTTGCGCGATGGGGCGTGCGCAGCAGGCCTTCTCCAGCGCGTTGGCAGGCGCGTAGCAACACTGGACACGGCAGCAGCTTGGGGCGATGCAGAAAGGAGGTTTCCAATGCCAAAAATGGGTCTCCCACTTCAATTAGGAAAAGGAACTTTAAATCCCAAGTCAAATTCATCAAGGAACAAGCAAAGCACAAATCTACTACTATAAATACCCCTTTATTTTCATGTAATAGTCAAGCTTTAGCGGATGTCTTCAAGTATCAAAGTCTTCAAGTAGGAAGTTTTAAGTTTTAAAGTTTGGAACAAGTTTTGAAGTTTTAGAATTTGAGAAACGATTGTAAAGTTTTTCTTCCGAATTTTTTGCATTAATCAAGTGAAGGTTCTTCCAATCATTGTTGTAAGTATAATTTTTTTAAATTTATGAATGCTATTAATTTACTTTAAAACATGATAGGCTAAAATCACCACAACTAGGGTTGTGGGAACCATGGTGAATTAACGATCTAGGGTTTCACAAAGTGATTCTAAACCAATACAAACACTTATATTGTATTCTTTACATCTTTAATGATTCTTAATGGCGCGCAACATTAGGAAGTGCTCGAATTCTTTACTTGCTTTGGTGAAAGAGGTAGAGATTAGGAAAATATAATTACAATGGATCCTTGATCTTGATGATCATTGTATTAACTTGAGTTGTGGTCACAAGATAATTATATCTGGAACTTAGTGATAATGGATAGTTTGAAACCGCTCATGAGACTTGGTCGAGTAATTGAGTATAGTCATTCAATAGGGACTGGTCGGTTGTTTGAATGAACCTAAGTTATTAGTTCTATAAGTAAAGTATTGGGATAGATCACTAGTGTAAAACCTGAAGTAGTTAAGGATCCTTGGGGAACACTTATCCTAGTTAATCGCATTAATTTGGAAACAACCATCAATTTCTCAACATTGTTATTTATTAATTTTACAAATTCCCCCTCTTAGGAAATAATTAACTAAAAAGCTTAAGCACTAGCGTTCTTCTACATCCTTCTATATTCCCTGTGGGATCGACCCCAACCTCTAGTTGGGTTCTTTATTGACAACGTCCGCTCCTCACTTCAGTAAAAGGTGTGGTTTCAGCGTTATCAGCTGATCGACCAAATCATAAGGCATTCCTTGGAGGGTGTTTTAACAATGAACGGCCGTGAAACCACGCAACCATTGTCGAGTGTGTGATAGTGAGAAGTTCCCAAATGGGGAAAAGTATGAGCGGTATGACAGTTTATAAAATAAAACACTTAGCAATTTAGACAGGTAATAATTATTACATATTACAAGAGGTAAAGAAATAATAAAGAATGAAATGAAAAACAAAAGAAAGAAAAATGTTAGCAACTTCATGTTTAAAAAATCATATAAGAAAGAAAATGAATTACTATAGAAACAAATAAATAGAAAGGGAAAGAGTTTAAACATGGCAGTTAACAAATAAAAAGTAAAGGATTTTTTTTAAAAAATAAAAAACTCAAATAAAGCCCTACATAAAATGAACAAGTTGTGGTTAAAAACCTAAAATCTCCAACAGAGTTTCCATGTTGTCGCGCTCAATTTTTCTTACGAAAAGCGGGATTCAACATGTGACAACTCTTAAAGGATTATTTGTATGAAAAGTCGCCACTTAACGATTTGGGGTGCGTTAGGACACCTTACTAAATTAAATTACACAAAAATCTGTTTAAATATCTTACGTCACTAGATTCAGGCAAGGGCTTAAATTACCTCAAAAGGAAGGTGTTAAGCACCTTTCGAGGTCCTCAAATATGATTCCCCGGCCGGATCCATTAATATGTGGGGGAATTGACTAGAGATTGGAAGCAAGATTTATTTTAACCTATTTTATTTAAAAATTAAACTAAATTGGTAAATGTAAAAAATAAATAAAAAAATTTATAGACAAGCGAGAAGAAAGAAATTAAGACAATATGTATTTAAAGACCATTATTATTACTATTATAACAGTTGCTACAATTGACAATTGATTATCAATTTAAAAAGTTGACCCAAAATACAACATGTTACAAATTCAATAATTTATACAATAAGAGATATTGACAAAAAAATACAAAAATTTAACAAAAAAATAAATGAAATTTGGAAATAAGGGGCCGAACCTCAAAGAGGCGCCTACGTATCCCCGAAGGGAATCAGGACAGACATAGTTCTACAATTAAAAGCGGGGTCATTTTAACTTAATGAGATCACCTTGTGCAACTTAAATAATACTTTGCAATCATTTGGATTGCTCGTATTATTTAGCAAGCACAAACTATCATGTTCCACTACCCGCCTAATTAATTAATTATTAACTTAAAGCGCTCTAGGTGAAGAAAAACTAACGGCCTAGCATTTGCCTACCTGTCCCAAACATAACGTCCAAGAGACGTTGGACAACTATTTTAGATTTTTAGGTGGTCTAGAAATTCTTAAGATTTTTTAAGGGGTTAATCGTCCTACAAATAGTAAAAAGGCCAGAGAAACATAATTAACATACAACAATTTCAAGTAAGCCTCTGTAGGAGCTCCTATAGACAGGATAACTAACATGGAAGATCCTAATAAGCATGAAATCTAAGTAGGAAAGTCAGACTTTATATGTGTAGCATAAATGTGGCACAATTAGAAATAATTTCTAAACGTGTAAACAAATTAATGAGAACAAATTTTACAGAACATAAAGCAGCAGTAAACAGGAAGTATGTTTTAAATAAAATCGATATTTAATACTATAGGCATGGTTTTTATGTTAAAAGAAAATAGTCAAATAAGTAATCTTTGTAAACGTTGGATTTATCCTTATAAATACAATAGAGATTTACTGATTACGTTGTTTTCTTTTTTCTCAAATACCATTAGCAGAAAAGTGATTACGGATATGTTTTTGGACGCTACTATGGAATCAAGTGAACAGATCAGATAGTCAGACATCAGACACTGCCCAACAGATTTTAATTTATTTGCAGAATTTGTCAAGTAAAACATATTCAACGCGGACAATTATCTATAGGCATATTTTCTAAGATATTAATATGTCGAAACCTATTATACATAC
>JACEIK010000072.1:259784-280159 GCA_018107945.1 Datura stramonium | reverse complement strand
TAGCTTGTTAATCCACCATGGTTCCCACAACCCTAGCTATGGAGGTTTTAGTCTCTCATAGTTGCAAGGTTGTGAAGTGTGTTCATGATTAAAGACATAAGAACAATACTTACAAATATGAAAAATGCTTCCTTTAATTAACCCGCAAAATCTTGAAGAACAAGTGGCAAGAACAATATGAATTCAAGAAAAAGTTGATCGCAAGGTTGATCCAACTCAATTCTTTCTTTCAAAGATGTAAAATTGTCTACTACAATATTTTCCAACTAAAGCTAATTCTTCTCAATGTCACTTATGAAAAATAAAACATAAAACGTATTTATATAGACATAAGAATCCTTTTCCTAGGCTAATAGGGCGAATTTCCATATCTTGGTGCCGACCTCATCACAGATCATCTTACGACTCGTAGGAGCATCCTACGGTCCGTGGTAGCATCTCGTGGTTTGGATTGTTGGCGGATTTTTGTCTAAGTGTCTGGCCAAGTTACGATTTGTACCTCCTTCCTATGACTCATACCAAGCTCATGTGGCTTGATTCTGAATCGTTGCAATTTGTCTGAAGTTCACCATGACCGGTATGGTACGACTCATACCAAGCTCTCACGGGTCGTGGTATCTCTCGTACTGAGAATTAGCCTCTTGTGCAATTCTTCTGGAGTTCATCACAACTTCCTTACCACAACTCGTACAATCTTGGTACGATCCGTGGCAAGACTCGTAGGCTCATTCCTCCAGCTTCAGCCTTCTGCTTCTTATCACGGCCATCAGTACGACTCGTAGGTCCATCCTACGGGTCGTACTTTGGACTGCATTTTTGCCCCTTTTGCACACTTTTAGCTTCCTTTTGCAAATTTACGCTCCAACACCCAATTATCCTGAAATCAAAGGAAAAATGCCTCATATCCACATAAATACACCTAAGTCCATGCTATTTTCTTAGTTTTGAGCGTCAATAGTGTTGTAAATCCACAACACATCAACACCCTCAACTTANAGGAAAGATTAATCAAATTGTATCGATAAATTATTTCTCTACATGTTCGTTTTAGCCTCAGCATGCTCATACTTATATTTCAGACTCAAATTGTATATTCGTTTTAGATTTAGTATAAATTAGGAAACAAAATATCAAAATCTTCTTCACACTGTTGTCTACATTTTTAGAGTTAAAGTTTATTGACACTTGTTTAGATTGATACCTTAGTCCAGTCCCTGTGGGATTGATACTTGGCTTACTTGAGCCATTTTACTACTTTTTCGACCACATGCACTTGCGTGTAGTCATCCAGACACAGAACAAGTTTTTGGCGCTATTGCCGGGGACTGGCAATTGGTAAAAATTTTCTTAAGTGTTAGTTTGCTAATTCTATATTAGTGCTGACAACTTGGTCTTAGCCTGTATTTTGCAGATATTAAATTCTGTTGAACACTGGCAAAAGACAAGGAGCTGGTGGACTCATACTTAGAGCCGGAAAGACAATTCCATCGTCAAAGGAGAGAAGCTCTAGANAGTTGCAAGGTTGTGAATTGTGTTCATGGTTGAAGACATAAAACAATACTTACAAAGATGATTGAGAAAAATGATTCCTTCAATTAATCCGCAAAATCTTGATAACAAGTAGCAAGAACAATATGAGTTCAAGGAAAGATTGATCACAAGGTTGAACCAACTCAATTCTTTCTTTCAATGATGTAAAATTTCTTACTACAATGTTTTCCTACTAAAATTAAGTCTATTAGTCGTCTTCTATGAAAAATAAAACATAAAACGTATTTATAGAGCCACAGGAATCCTTTTCCTAAACTAACAGAACTGCTTTCCATCTCTGTCGCTGAGCTCATCACGGGTACTTCTATGAATCGTAGGGGCTTCTCACGAACCGTGGCATCGACTCGTGGCTTGAAGTGTTGGCTGATTTTTGGATAATTGTTGGGCCAAGGTATAATTCGTACCTACATCCTACGACTTGTACATTGCACCCGTGGCTTGATCCTGATACTTTGAACTTTTTCTGAACTTCACCACGACCTTTATCATACGATTCGTACCTTCATCTCACGGTTCGTAGGGTACTCTCGTAGTGAGAATTAGCCTCCTGTGCAATTCTTCTGGATTTCATCACGGCTGGCTTACCACGACTCGTACCATCATGGTACGATCCGTGACAAGTCTCATGGGATCAGTCTTCCAAGTTAAACTTTCAACTTCTTATCAAGGCCCTCAGTACGACTCGTAGGTCCATCCTACGGATCATACTGTGGACTGCACTTTTTGCCCTTTTTTGCACACTTTTAGCTTCCTTTTGCAATTTATTGTTCCAACACCCATTTATCCTTAAATCAAAGGAAAAGTGCCTCATATCCACATAAATACACCTAAGTACATGCTATTTTCTTAGTTTTGAGTGTCAATAGTGTTGTAAATCCATAGCAAATCAACACCCTCAATTGTTGTTTCCTGAATAACTGTCGGGTTTCCACTTGTATTCTCCAGCTCTCTTCAGTTGTAACCATTATACTGGAGAAAGAGATGAATTTCACTACCAAATTCAGCGTAAAACGATAGCTTTTAATACCAATATTGACTATACTTAAACTTAATGAAACACGGCCGAAAATGTATTATTTCCCAAGAGTTCAGAAGGGATAAATGCCTACTTGAAGCCTGTGATCGTATTGGAATCAGTTTGGAGCAATTCTGACAACTTTTGCTCGGTGGGGTTACGATTCTCCGAGAGAATTTTATGAAAATAACTTCGTAGTAATGCTCCCTATGGGCTTAAACTTTGATACCCAAAGTTAATTTAAATTTGGATGGCATTTGACAGCGTAAACGGATGAAAAATAGTTGATTTCCTCGTCTCACACCCTCTCTGGCCGAAATGAAAGTTTGAAAATGAATTGGGACTTAAGGGGAGTGTTATATATACTTATTAATGGCTGGGGTGTTCCTCTCATCTCCCATTGAGGTTTCCACCTTGGCGCGCCGCACCTCTCATTAAGGCAGCAAGCCTGGCGTGCCGCACTGGCCAGTACACCGCTGGCTGGTGCCTCGCGGCCTAGTATCGCCCAACCCTGCTTTTGAGACTTTTTTCATATGCGTCAAGCTCTTCTTACTCGTCACAAATCCACGTGTACACTTACTAATCATTAACTTTTACGGGGTGTAACAGACGACTTGGGTTTGAAGTCGATGATTGGGTATTTTTGAAGGTATCCCCCATAAAGGGAGTGATGAGATTCGAAAAGAAAGGGAAATTCAGTCCTCGTTATGTTGGTCCATACCGGGTTGTGAAACGTGAGGACGAGGTGGCCTATGAGTTAAAGTTGCCTTTAGAACTAGCTTCAGCTCATCTAGTTTTCCATGTATCGCTCTTAAAGAAGTGCTTGGGTAACCTGGCTCTAGTGGTTCCGGTGGAGAGCATGGGTGTGAAGGACAGCCTTAGTTATGAGGAGGTCCCGGTGGAAATACCGGATCGTTAGGTTTGAAAGCTAAGAAACAAAGAAGTAGCTTCAGTCAAGGTTGTATGGAGGAATCAGCATGTTGAGGGAGCTACGTGGGAAGCCGAAGCAGATATGGTGGCTAAATACCCGGATCTATTCCCTTCTGGCTCAGCTTCAGGTTGAGGTATTCGTTCCCTCTATAGTACTCTATTCAGTTTTGTGTTCAGCTTATGTGCCCCAGTTTTTTTCATGTAAATGAATGTAAGTGTGATTCCGAAATTTAGCTCAGCCATGTAGTTGAAATCGGAATTAGTCACTCTATCAGTTTTTAGCATGTACGTTCAGTATTTGAGTATGATGATTGCATTACTCTGCTTTTCAGTATGACTTTCAACGTTCGAGTATGAATGTTCCCAAGGGGGAGATATTATAATACCCGTAAACCCTAAGACTAGACCCGGGAGTTGAAATGAAGAAAACTGAATTTTCTGCACCAGGTCACAGGACCAGTCGTCCCATGATCTGTGGGGTACACCACGAGTCGTGGAGTGACCCGTGGGGAGGAGTTTGTCCATGGTTGAAATTTGAGTTGAGGTGACCATGGGTCTGACCACGAGTCGTTGTCAGCACCACGAGTCGTCAGGTGTCCCTAATGTGTTGTGAGTTTACAGCACTTCGATGCTCAAAACTAAGAAAATAGCATGTACTTAGGTATGTTTATATGTATATAAGGTATTTTTCCTTTGGTTACAGGATAAATAGGTGTCGAGAAAGAATGTGCAAAAGATAGCCTGAAAGTGTAGAAAATAGGCTTAAGTCACAAATCTTAATATGAGCTGTAGGTTGATGCTACGAGTCGTGCTGAAGATCCTGAAAAGTTTCAGAAGGCTAAGTTATGAAGAGTGCATCCTACGACTCTCAATACGAGTCGTAAAATGCTTGTATAGGATGTAGCATTGAGTCATGGAAAGATTCAGAAGATTTGCACAAAAGGCTGACTCCTGACACGGATAGACAGTACGAGTCGTGGCATTAAAGGTACGAGTCGTACCATCACACTCGTGAAGAACTTTAGAAAAATTGAGAATTCTCAGAGTCAGACCATGGAAGCACAGTACGACTCATACGAAGCATGTACGATTCGCACCAAGGTCCAACACTTAACTAAATTTCATCCAGTCAATGACACACAGGAAGTAGGTACGACCCGTACAAACCTGCAACGAGTTGTAGGATTGGTCGTGACACAATGGCATCAGTTATGGAAATTCACCATGTTAGCCTAGGAAAAGGATTTTTATGTCTGTATAAATATGTTTTATGTTTTATTTTCATTACAAAACATTAGAGACGGTCAAAAGGAGTTAGACAACACTGGGACAAGATAAAATTGAGTTGATTGAACTGTGATCAACCATTTCTTGATTTTCTCTTGATCTTCATACTTTGTTCTTGAGGATTTTTGCTGATTTATTTAAAAGAAGTTTTTCTCTCATACATAATTGTAAGTATTGCTTTATGTATTTAATAATGAATGCAAATCAAAATCTTGCAACTATGAGACGCTAAAACCTCCATAGCTATGGTTGTGGGAACTATGGTGGATTAACAAGCTAGGGTTATATAAAAGTGATTCAAATCCAATGCAAAACGCTTGTATTGTATTCTCTTCATGCTTAAACATTTCTTAACAGTATACAACGTTAGGACTTGCCCGAATTCTTTACTTTTTTTAGCCTAGAGAGGTAGAGATTAGGAAAAGAGAATTACAACAAAGCCTTGATCTTGATGATCATCGTATTAACTTGAGTTGTGGTCACAGGATAGATAATTTGGGACATATTGTTATCATTCACTTTGAAATCGCTCATGAGACCTGACTTGGTCATTAAGTATAGTCATCCAATAGAGACGAACCGATAATTTGGATGAACCTTAGTTATCAGTTCTACAAGTAAGAATTGGTGATGATCGCGTATGTATACCCGAAGAAGTTATGAACCCATGGGAAACACAAACCCTAGTTATCTCTCATTCTTGATTTCAACCAAAAATTTTACAATTGTTTTTTAATTATTGTTTTTTTAGAACCCCCAATTTGGAGTAACTACCCAACAAGTTCACTTACTGCTTTAGTCTAGCTCTTCCATGTTCCCTATAGGATCGACCCCAACCTTTAGTTCGATTCTTCATTGACAACGTCCGCTTCATACTTTGGCAGGAAGTATGGTTTGAGCATTATCAAAAAGATAAATGCAATGGAGACACAAGGACTGGAGCCGGGGGCAGATCACTCTGATTCTAAGGAAGAGGCAAATTTTCTGGACAGCCAAGTGGCGGGTTTCTGAGCCAACACCCAAGCATCTGGACAAGACAATTGGTGCCAAGGTTATAGAAACCAAGGTCGGAACTAGTACAAATACAACTACAATCGAAATGGGTATAGAGACAGGAGTCGTGGTTGTGAGCGCGATGGGGGATGGAGAGAAATGATGGATACCGCAAACCGCAATGACCGGGCTGGAGTTTATGTGCCTTCCAATGCATGAGAGGGGGAGGTTGGAAAGTCAAAGTTGGAGAACATGATGGATGAAATGTTGAAAAGGGTGAGGTCCACTGATGTGCAATTGAAGGAGATCTGTGGTGACATAAATATGGGTCAAAGAGTAGAATCTCATGCAACAGCCATCAAGCAGATTAAACAGCAGCTTGGGAAACTGTTAGCATCACTAAACCTTAGATAAAAGGGTATACTGCAACATCTTCCAGAACCTAAAGAATGATGGCCATTGTACGGTGGTGATGACTAGGAGTGGTAAGACCACAGTTGACCCCCCTTTTCCGGTTGTAGTTGAGCGGAAGAAAGAGAGCATAATTGAGGAGAATGAGAAGAATATTGGGATGGAGAATGCTGAGTTGCCAGAGGCCCCGATAGGAGAAAGAACCTGACATTGATCAAGGAGCAACTCAATTGTACTGAGCTATCCCACGACCACCGCCACCCTTCCTTCAAAAAATGAAGAAAAAGGCAGAAAATGGTAAGTTCCAAAAATTCCTATCAATGCTTAAGCAATTATCTGTGAACATACCATTGGTTGAGGCATTGGAACAAATGCTAGGATATGCTAAGTTTGTGAAGGACTTGGTGACGAAGAAGAGGTCCGTAATATATGAGCCTATAGACAATGTACATCACTGTAGTGCCATAGCTACACGGGTCCTGGCTCAAAAGAAAGAAGACCCAGGTGCTTTCACATTACCTTGCACCATTGCAATGTCGAGTTTGCAAGGACACTTTGTGATATGGGAGCAAGCATCAACCTGATGCCCTTGGCAGTGTTCAAAAAATTGGGCTTAGGAGCCTTCACACTGACCATTATGCGGCTACTGATGGCCGACAAAATTGTGAAGAAGCCAGTGGGGATCCTGTTCGATGTCCTTGTGAAGGTAGACAAATTCATATTCCCAGCACACTTCATGATTTTGGATTGCGAGGTTGATTATGAGGTCCCCATAATTCTAGGGCGACCATTCCTTGTGACTGGGAGGGCCTTAGTAGATATGGAGCCTGGCCAGCTGAAGTTTAGACTAAACAAAGATGAGGTCCACTTTCAACATTTGTCGGACAATGCAGCAACCTAAGGAATACAGTGTAATCTCAGCACTAGATGATGAATCCGAGTCAATTAACAAATTTTGAGTAGTGAAGAGACTTGCGTCGTGCTGCAACGTTAAATCAGGTGCTTCTTAGGAGGCGACCCAAGTGGTGGCTTAGTGAAGTATGAGTTAGTAGACCACCTGCGTCGTGTCGCGATGTTAAATCAGGTGTTGCATGGGAGGCAACCTATGAATGGTGAAGTCTGAGTAGCCACAGGTATGTTCCCTTCCCTATGTTCTTGTAGTTCATGTTTCAGGGACAGAGCTCAATTTTCAAAAAGGGGAGGGGGTGTACTTGTGATTTTTAGGACTTTTGGATTCGTCCGAGGGTTTTGCTTGTTGTGTTTATTTTCTCTCAGGCATGCTATCTAATAGAACTATCATGTTTTGGATTTTATTTTCTTATTTTGTGATTTTTGTTTAATTAGGAAATAGCTTAGGAGTACTCAGCCAATGAAAGTGCACTAGTTTTGGGTTTTTGAAAATAATTGACCCTGTTCAAAATTTTTTGATGCATTAGCTATGTATTTGTGACTGCAAGCATGATTTTTGTGGATCTTTTGATGTCATTAGTTTATTAGCATGAGGAGTCTTGTTAAGCCATGTGTGAACCAGACATGTAAGGTGAATATAAATCATGTGCCATGAGCGAGTGAGGTGTGATACTTAGTTCAGTAATTGTGTTGAAGATCTAGAACTTTCCTGGTTGATCTTTGCATAGGATAAGGATTGGTCAGTATATGACCATAGGCCCTTTTTTATTAAGCTCACTTTTAGCCTATAACCCTACCAAAGTCATATGATTCCCTTGATCCCAGTTTTGAGCCTTTGATAAACCATTTTTCTTTATTAACCGATGACCATACCCATTTTTTTATAATGAACCTGTTTGTCCTTCCTTGGATATTGTGAACCTCAACATAGGAAAAATGCCTAAGTTGAGGGTGGATAGAGTAGGGGTGCATAAATGGTGGGAACGAGAAAAAGGGAGAGAAAAGAGAAAAGGTTAAAAATGAGGTGTGGTTTGAAATAAAAAAAAGAGAGATGAAAAAGTTGTAAATCTTGAAAAAGAAAATTCAAAAAAGGAAAAAAATGTAAAATGCTTGAAGCAGTTGAAAATACACCACACCCATACAAATGTACATAAAAGAGGTGAAAAGGGAGGAAAGGGAATGAAAAGCATAAAGGGTGAAATAGGTGAATGGTGAAGCCAATAAATGTAGTGCCAAGGAAGGGATAGTCACTCAAAAATCTTTTATATTTATCATGTCCAGCCCTAAAGCCTACATGAAAAGCCATAGAAAGTCCTATAGTGATCCTGATCTGACCATCTGACAGACCAAAGCAGAAAAAATAAGGGCACGCCTATGGTATCTGATACATAGTACTTGAAACTTCTTTGTGAGAGTAAGTGTCTCGCTTGTTTAGTCCCATGCAATATTTGACACGATATCTGTTAGTGGGGAATTCATTTGTTGTGAGGGTACATAGATTATGTTTACTTTTACCATTGGTTTGTGTGAAAAGCATCGGTGATGATTTGATTGCTCGTTAATAGCTAGATTACAGGTCTTGATCCCTGTTTATCATGTTTTGTGGCTGCTTGTAGTACATTAGCTGATGCTAGTTCATGGAGAAAGGGTCAGAAGTTGTTGGATGTATAGGTTAAGGTTTTTTAGTATTGGTTGTAGTACTCTAGGATTATTTTCTAGTTGAGCGTCGTATTTAGTTTTTCTTTTATTTGCCTAAGGACATGCAAAAGTCTTAAGTTGAGGGTGTTGATGTGTTGTGAGTTTACAGCACTTTCAACGCTCAAAACTAAGAAAATAGCATGGACTTAGGTATGTTTATATGGATATAAGGTACTTTTCCTTTAGTTGCATGATAAACAGGTGTTGGAGAAAGAATGTGCAAAAGATAGCCTGAAAGTGCAGAAAATATACTTAAGTCACAAGTCTCAGTACGAGTCGTAGGTTGATGCTACGAGCCGTGCTAAAGATCATGAAAAGTTTTAGAAGGCTAAGTTATGAAGAGTGCATCCTACGACTCTCAATATGAGTCGTACAATGCTTGTACGGGCCATAGCATTGAGTCGTGGAAAGATTCAAAATATTTTCACAAGAGGCTAACTCCTGACACGGATAGACAGTATGAGTCGTAGCATCAAGGTACGAGTCATACCATCACACACGTGAAGAACTTCAGAAAAATTGAGAATTCTCAAAGTCAGACCACGGAAGCATAGTAAGACTCGTAGGAAGCATGTACGATTCGTACCAAGGTCCAACACTTAACCAAATTTCAGCCAGTCAATGACATACGGGAAAAAGGTATGACCCATACAAACCTTCTACGGATCGTAGGATTGGTCGTGACACAGGCGACATCAGTTATGGAAATTTACACTGTCACCCTAGGAAAAGGATTTTTATATATGTATAAATACGTTTTATGTCTTATTTTCATTAGAAAATATTAGAGACGATCAGAATTAGTTAGAAGACATTGAGACAAGATAGAATTGAGTTGATTGAACTGTGATCAACCTTTTCTTGATTTTCTCTTGATCTTCATACTTTGTTCTTGAGGATTTTTAATAATTTATTTAAAAGAAGTATTTCTCTCATACATAATTGTAAGTATTGCTTTATGTATTTAATAATGAATGCAAATCACAATCTTGCAACTATGAGAGGCTAAAACCTCCATAGCTAGGGTTGTGGGAACCATCGTGCATTAACATGCTAAGGTTACATCAAAGTGATTCAAATCCAATGCAAAATGCTTGTATTATATTATCTTCATGCTTAAACATTTCTTAACGGTGTACAACTTTAGGACTTCCCCGAATTCTTTACTTGCTTGAGCCTAGAGAGGTAGAGATTAGGAAAAGAGAATTGCAACAAAGCCTTGATCTTGATGATTGTTGTATTAACTTGAGTTGTGGTCGTAGGATAGTTAAATTTGGGACATATTGATAATGGTCAATTTGCAATCGTTCATGATACCTGACTCGGTGATTGAGTATAGTCATCTAATAGGGATGAACCAGTTGTTTGGATGAACCTTAGTTATCATCTACAAGTAAGCATTCGTGATGATTGCGTATGTATACCCAAAGCAGTTATAAACCCATGGGGAACACATACCCTAGTTATCTTTCATTCTTGATTTCAACCAAAATTTTAACAGTTGTTTTTTAATTATTTTTTTCTTTAAAACCCCCAATTTGGAGCAACTACCCAACAAGTTCACTTACTGGCTTTCGTCTAGCTCTTTCATATTCACCATGGGATCGACCCCAACCTCCAGTTGGGTTATTTATTGATAACGTCCACTTCATACTTCGGTAGGAGGTATGGTTTGAGTATTATCAGTCCCGCGTCAAGAGTTGACTGAAGACTTTATGAGTGGGCAGTGTGGGTAACGACTGGTCACCACGAGTCATTAGGTACACCTCGAGTCGTGGTGTCCCTCGTGGTGACCCTCAAAGGAAAAATTTCAGAGTAGGCAACGGGAGATGACCACGACTCGTGGTCACTGACGATGATTCGTCCAATCCCTCATTGGGACTGACAATGTATTTTTTCCTGTGAATTTATTTAGGGCTTTTTCGTAATTTTTAAGTTCCTAAGGCCTAAACTATGTTGTTTTAAACTTAGTTAGGATTGTTTTAAGAGGTTTTAGCTCATTCTAAATCACTCCTCTCCATGCATGCAAGACTAGAAGGTTCTTAGGGGTGATCAAGGCTAAAATCCATCAATTTTCCTTTAATTTCCTATGGGCATTCAAGAAGGAGTGTAAGGTCAACTTACCCAGGTATGTGAGGCTATGAATGAGGGTTCCTTTCACTCTCATTCTCAAGACTCTTCTCAATTTCCATGGATTTTAATTCTAAATTCAAGTTTCATGATCTATGGGGTGTATTCCAATTCTTGTGAGATTCTCTATGATCTATCTATGGGTCAATTTCTTTCATGTATCACATTATGTTTTATTATCTATGGGCATATTTTATGACTATTTTAGATATAAATTTATAGATTCAAATTTAAATCCAATTATTCCCAATTATGTATGTTTTATGAAAAGTCAAGTTATGATTTCATTATGATCTTGATCTACATTAGCTCAGTTATGATTTATGATTTATGATATGATTTCTCTCAAGTATTTATCATGAATTTATTAAATATCAAGTATATACATGTTTTACAAGTATGCATAAATTTCATGATTTATGAATTTATGATTATGGCCGACTCACGGGCCTTATTCCATGGCTAGTTCACGTATTACAAACATGAATATGATTATTATGATTTAAACTAGCCCATGAATCTCATGTATGTTTTCTATACTATAATATGAGCACTATATATGTTTTGAAGTAGTATTTAACACCGAGTAGATTCGAGATCCAAGCATGCCCTGAGTCTCAGAACTACGTGCCAACGTAGCCACGATGGGACCTCCCTTGAGACTGTTCCCCTGCATCGAATGGGTCTTTCATTGTGATATCACACCTATTTTCATGGTTCTACCCTTGGCAAGGTACGAAAACCCTCCCTACTAGGGGTTTACAGGTCAGGCTCCATGTGTGCTTATATGGGGTATGTCGGTTATAAGAATCTCTCATTATTCCTCATGATTTATGCATGGTTATGTCTATGTTACTTTGGATCAATTCATGTTTAATAAAGCTTTCCTCTTATGATTATGATTATGACTATGACTGAATTATGAATGTTTTGAAAACCTTGAGCCCTTATGTTTACATTACGATATTTACATCATGATCATGTTGTCCTACTCTTATGAACTCTTATGTATTTTAATTTTCTGTTTTTACTTACCTTGAATACTCGGTACATTTAAAGTACTGACCGCATACTCTATGTTGTATCGTTTTATGATACAGGTCTGAGGGATTAGTCTCAGCCGCATCTTTAGTCCTGCTTCCCTTTCAAACTTGTCCAGCTAGCATTGGTGAGTCCTCATCCTTCGAGGACATTCGGTATCTGTACTTGTTATATTTCTTTTAGTTTCACACTTGTCAAGTTAGTTGGGGATGTTGTCGCATCAACTCATCAGATATGTTAGAGGCTTTAAGACACTATGTAGAAATCAGCTTGTCATATATGATTCCATTTTCTTTGACTTATATGCAGACTTCTGTTATTATGTATGTTGAACTTATGTTTTATTATGTTGAGCATATATGTTATGTTCTTGCCATGGGCCTATCTAGAGCCTCTCGGGGTTTCTTGTCCCATATCTCAATCTGGGCGTATGTTCGGGTCGTGACACCTATGCTCGGGTCATGAAAAATTTGGTATTAGAGCATTAGGTTTTGAAGTGTCCTAGGGTGTCTAAAAGTTGTGTTAAGTAGAGTATTTTTCATGGGTGTGAAGTGCGCCACACTTATGACGAAGAGGCTATGAAACGTCTTAGGAAATGTCCCTTTTTTCATGATCTATGTCGTGCGATGAAATTTCTCTTTATCCTTCTAACTCATGCTATACGCATTTTCAAAAGCATGCTTCTTCGCCGAGTTAATGGAAGAAGAAATGAAAATGGAAATGGCCATGAGAATGGCAATAGGGATGGGCACCAGCAGACCGCACAAGCTCCCGAGGATTATGTGCCCGAGCAGGTTGCCTATGTAGAGTTTAGGGCAGCCATTCAGATGTTGGCATAGGCATTGACCGCCCAGGTCAACCAGCAAGTGGTAACCCATGTGCCCCATAATTGGAATCGGGCGGCAGCGAGAGTTCATATGATAACTAGGGACAGTGCTAGGAAGCCATGAGTTCATATGATGACTAGGCTTAGGGTTATGCGACTGTTTTGGTGTTAAGGATGGATGTGGTTATTTTGGTTGGACTTGTAATGGTTATGCTTGTTGTAAAAGGACTGTGGATTCGTGTTGATAGTTGTGGGACCAAAAATAAGGTATGTGGGACTTCAAAAAGGGTCTCCTTCCACCCTTGTGTCCCAAGAATTTCAGAAACCCTAGCAAGTTAAATTATCTATAAACCAATTCTTAGGGTTTTCATTCTATGAATTATTTCTCTCATGTTTTTCATGTTTCAAGACTTTTATGATGAATAGCATATACAATTCATGATTTCATCCTCAATTGCATGATCTATTCCCACAATTTGATACTAGTATGATTTCCAAGGTTCAGCCACGATTTAGCATTGTTATTGAAAATATGATCTATTTGAATATATTAGTCTACCATGATCCCAGTATGCATGATTTTCAATATATTAAAAATATGATTTTCCTCATGATTTTAGTATGATCAGCATGTACAGTGTTCTTTAGACTGTCATGACACTTTCAGATAAAGAAGCTCTAACAAGTCTTAGAATACTCGTTTCCTGCATGGTTCTTTAGATTGTCATGGAACTTTCAGATAAAGAATCTCTGACAAGTCTTAGAACACCAGCTTCTTTCAGGTCCTTCAGGCTCTCAAGACAATTCCAGATAAGTAGTTCTGACTTTGTCTTAGGACATCATTTTTGAGCTATCAGTATGGTTAGATATAATTAGGTTTTCTATTGGGAGTACTACTTAGCACCCAGCTCGGGGTTCAGCGCATCCAGGTTTCCAGAATTACGTGCCACTATAAGTTATTAGCCCAAATGAGCCTCAGTTAGTAAGCACACAGACCAGCCACTATACCCTGGAAAGGTACAGTGGGCTCTATTCGATGGGATGTATACATCGAACTCCATGTCTAACTCACATGGTTATATGTCAGTTAATAGGTTCTCCCACAGTACAGTTTTAGATTCAGTTTAGTACAGTTCGTGTCAGTTATAGTTTTTAGTTTATGATTACAAATTCAGTTTTGGTATATGTACATGACCCTAAAAACTAGTTTTATTTGTATTTCATTAAATGTTTTTGGACTACCATACCATGTCAGTAATCATGCATCTCAAATAGGGTCATTGTACTAAATCTTAGTTTATGTATTTAGTAATGTTTTCTTTATACTTTTCCCTTAGATTTACTGCATGTTCTCAACTTCAGTTGTGTTTCCCATATACTCACTACATTCCAAGTACTGACCGCATACTCTTGAACTATATTATTTTATGACATAGATCCAGGTATTCAGGCTCAGCCCTGCAGTTAGACACATTCCAGACTCTATCAGCTGGTAGTGGTGAGTCCTCATCTTCCGAGGACAAGAGTTATGTTTCTTTATTTCAGTATTATTTTAGTTTCAGACTTTGGAGTTAGCTGGAGACTTGTCCTAGTAGCTCATCAGTTTATAGAAGGCTTTCAGACAAAGTGTATTAGTCTCAGCTTTATATCCTACATGTTGTTCAGACTTCAGTATTTATCAGCTATTATCTTATTCTCTTAAAATAATATTTTATTCGTAGATAGCTTCCACTTAAAATTTCTTATACGTCGTAGTATATTAGAATTATATTATTCCATGGGTTAGCTTGCATTCACTTGTGGCTCTAGGCACCGTGTCACTTCCAGGATGTAGACTCTGGTCGTGACAGAAATGAAGAAGAAAGCATTGAATTAATCATCATCAACTTACTATAGAGTATAAGAGATAGAATTCCAAAGGCAAAATAAAAATCTTCAAAAGTAGCTTAAATTACAATGGGTATTCTCCAAAAACTATATTCTATATGAAAATGTTTCATCCCCAAAGAAAAATACTAAATGTTATTTATACTAAGGTCAAAACCCTAAGCCAAATTTAATTTCGGCCTGCCAAATTTACAGTTACGGATCAAAATCCTACGAAACATATATATTGGATTTACAGTCCATACATTGCATCGGAAGTTGGATATTTTCTCTTATCTGTAGGCGGTTGTGAATTAATCTACGGATCGTACTTTGGATCTACGGTCCATATATGGTCCTCGTGGATTGAATATCCATAATGTCAACTTTCTCAACTTAGATTCATGGCTCTATTTATGATCCATATTTTGCATTTACAAACTATATCTACTCTCATTTGTTGGAGTTTCAGGTTGCAATCTCTTTGAATCTCATTTTGTATGGCCATTTATGGTCAGTGAATTGCAACTACGGACTGTATCTAGCTTTATATATTGCTCTAAGACATGCAACTTCTCTAAAGTTGATCCACAATTGAGTCCCCGAACCACACGTTGAATCTACAGCTCGTCTGTTCCCTTTTTTTGGCAAATTTTCTGGAGTTGATGCCCCTTTGCTCCATTCATTAGGATTTCTAAAACTTAGCAAAATAACTCTAGTATTTATTAGTTAGTACTTAAAGGCATGCAAGACTCTATGAAAAGAAGTATAAATATATTGTAAAATCCTGTCACATCAGTGCGATCCTGTATAGCTCCGTGAATTTGCTAAATGTGACATTTTAATCCAAATATTCAATTAATTGCGACACAGAAATAAATTTGCATATAATATTTGGAACATAAAGGACATCATTTAACCTTATCGAATCATTTAGTATAATAGAACCCTCTTTGTTAGCCACCAGTTGCTTTATTCAGAAGTCCAATCGGATATTTTGAAATGTCTCATTAATAATGTAGTCCTTCAGGATTACCTGTCACGTGACTGGTATTGGTCCAGGGTTATTCCATCCATATTGTCATTTGAATTCTATCGTTGAGATTTTAACATCCGAATCGTAGTTCATCAATCCTCAAGGATTGATTTCGAGAATTTTATTCGGCCTACGTTCACCAATCTTGTGCCTGGTTCTTTTCCATCTTTAGCCATTACAGTATTAGCTCGATAATTGCCCCTTGGCCATTTCTCGGACCTCCTCTCTACTATTGTGACTAACGTCTACCTCGACCCTCTGTTTTCCTTCATACTTCAAATTTTTGTCCACCATTCGGACTACTGATAATGCGCAAACTCACATCTCCTGCTGAAGTATGAAGCGGACATTGTCAATAAAGAACCCAACTAGAGGTTGGGGTCGATCCCACAAGGAATATGAAAGGATATAGAAGAATGCTAGTTTTTAAGCTTTTAAGTCAATTATCTCCTAAAAGGGGGAAATTTGTAAAAGTAACAAGAAATATTGTTGAGAAATTGAAGGTTGATTCCAAATTAATGCAATTAACTAGGGTAACTATTCACCATAGATTCATAACTACTTCGGGTTTTACACAAGTGATCTATCCCAACACTTTACTTGTAGAATTGATAACTAGGGTTCATCCAAACGACTGGTTCATCCCTATTGGATGATTATACTCAATCACTGGGTCAGGTCTCATGAGCGATTTCAATTTAACCATTATCAATTAGTTCCAAATTTAACTATCCTGCGACCACAGCTCAAGTTAATATAATAGTCATCAAGATAAAGGCTTTGTTGTAATTCTCTTTTTCTAATCTCTACCTCTCTAGGTTCAAGCAAGTAAAGAATTTAGGCATGTCCTAACGTTGCACACCGTTAAGAAACGTTTAAGAATGAAGAGAATATTTCTGTGCATTATTGCAGAAAAAACCGATGAGAGTACGTTGATTTTCTTAAAGTCCGTCAATTTTTTTTTATTTAAAAATCACTTACAACCCAAAGGAGCCGTTGAATCTTAGAATGAGAATTTTTAATGTATTATTAGCAATGAACAAGAGTCTTTTTTTTTCTACCCATATTAGAATGAGTTAAAAATTAGGAAGCGGGGCATTTGGATTAAATTCAGATGACCAGGCTTATATGAAAAATAAATAAACACGAGGTGTTATTTAATTGAATATTTCGTACCCTTTTAAAAAATATTTATCAACATGCATTGAATAGTTTACATCCAATAATATTTTTGGTGTTTAAATGAAAACTAAAAATAGAGTTGGAGGGTCAAAATGAAATAAGGTTGAAATGGAATGTCAGAATAAATAATGAAAATAAATTTAAACAATTATATATGTGTTTGGCCTACTAAAAATAATAAGTGCCCTACACAACCATAATGAACTCCAGTGTCGTTCATATTATACCATCAATAATCATGCTATGTCGTGCAAGTGTACCATGCAAGTGTTGTATTTCATAGCCAATATCAATTTTAATTTAAGTGTCTTATTTTATTTTAACAAAATAATTTATAGTTATTTTCTGAAATAACTAAAAGTATAATATTTAACTTAATTAATACTAAAAATTCAAAGATACTTGATCTACGTTACTCAGATAGCGTTCTACTATGTTTCAGATATAACAACTTCTCTTCTATAAATGATTGACTAGTACTATGTCTTTCTTCTACTCTGAATACTATTATAAATCATAACTTATGTCTTACCCCTCAATATTCTTTTTCCCCAACCTCTGGTCGTATGTTAATCCCCTTTAACGCCCAACGTCAATCACAGCCGGACACACATATACATACATACATATATATATATACACACATATACATACATACATACACACATACATACATGGAAGACACTTGAAACACTTATCCACAAGCTTGCTAGCCATAAAAGGACTCACATAGGTCATTGTCAATTTGGGATAATCAAATGCACGTACTCTATGGAAATAATCTATGTACTCACTTGGGATAATGTCTTGTATGGGTGGGCGTTCGGGCGATCGGATTAGATATAAAAATTTTAGTTTGGATAATCGATTTTCGGATTAAAAAAAGTACAATCCAAATTCAATCCAAATAAACTTGGATTGCATTGGATTTTTTAAGTTCAGTTTCGGATTAATCGGTTTGGAATTTTTAAATTTTCGGTTTTGACTATTGAGTTTTTAAGGTAGACCATAACAATTAACAACCTTAATCCACCTAATAGTTTGCTCTTTGAAATTTATAACTCTCTACCATTAACAAGAATTGAAGTGACTCTACCACTCATGCCGTGTATTAAACTTTACTTGCTCATGAAATATTTTACATTTTTATATTTGATTAATAGAAAAATTTATATTGATTTAATATTGTGATGGACCGTACGTATTAATTGATTGGATCTTGAAAATCAGACTTATTAGTATTGGACATATATGATATGAGTAATTGAGTAGAGTTAATATAAGGTATAAAACTTTTGAATTTTCGGATATCCAAAAATCCATAATACTGAATATAATATCCAATCCAAAATCCATAAATTTTAAAAATGAAATATGAAATTCAATCCGTAATCCAAAAATCCAACCCAAATGTTCAAAAAATTCAAATTTCGATTTGAATTTCGAATTGGCCCAAATTATGTCCACCCCTAATGTCCGGTGAAGTAGGTCTTGTCGGCCAACTACGGGTATCTCTGGTTAACAGTAGTGTGGACCATTTACCTAACAATCTAGGCTATTATCACATCTTCAAATTATAAGGAGCTGATTTGATCGCCCATATTCTTATCATATACATAATCTTGAAACTTCTAGGTATATTACTAAAGAAATACTAAACATCCTCCGTAGGTTTAGATCTTATAAGTACTGGAGTGAACATGCAGAAAAGCTTTCGGACTTAGAAACTAATTGTATTCTTCTACAAAAGTGGTTTCAGGAGATGCCACCTCCTGTTTCTGTAGATGAACGAACCTTAACTAAGTAATCCCCCAGGTGTTGCTCCGGTAAATTTGGGGGTAACACAAATACAACTACAAATGTAGAGGGCATATGAATCTCTACATACATTTCTTCTGTAAAACAACTGGGATCTGAAATATCAGACTCACTGAGCCATTGTAAGCCCAAGTCTAAGTAGGCGTTTGGACATGCAATTTCATCTCATGATTTTAAAGCATGAGATGAAACCAGCATTTGGACATGCGATTTCTTCTCATGATTTGAAATCATGAGATGAAATTTCAAATTAAGAAAGCTTGATTTGGAATTTCAAATCATGAGATGGACTTTTTCAAATACAACATTTGACCCGCAAGTTTATATTTTATAAAAAGAAAAACCCACCATTTTATTTTAGCAACCATTTATTTTAGATGTAAATAAAATTTGTTATTGGTATCATTACTCCTACCAATCTTTGTTAACCATTTATATCGGATATAAGTTTGCCAACTATATGGGAGGAGTAGTACATTACAACTCATGTTCAATTTTACTTTTATTGAACTAAAGTTTGATCAATAAATATTGTATTTTATTTAGAATGACTTTCTGATACTCTGTATTATACTTTTTATAAACTTTTACTTATTTGGTAAGATTGTATAAGATTTGAAAAAATTTTGATAGTTTTCACAACTTATGGGGGTTTATGTTCATGAGAAAAAAATACAACTTAAAAATTTCAAATTGCATGTCCAAACAAAACTTCAGTTTCGTCTCATATGATTTCATATCATGATTTCATCTTGCATGGCCAAACGGGCCCTAAGTCTCTATTATTGACCACTAATAGTTGGAATCATACCTTTTTGGCTATAATGATATTGTCCCTCTAGCTTGATCTGAAGATGTTGTTAACAAGCAGAATCTATATGAAAATTAAGTAGAGTGTGAATCAAAAGTAACTTCTTATGACTTAACTTTGCCGCACGATTTAAATTATGAAAGAAGGTCATAATTCCTAAATGCCCAAGTAGCTGCCTATTATAATTGTGGTGTACAATAAGTTCATAAGTGATACTTTATTAGAAATGGCTTTATAGACTTACTATAATAGTTGAACCTAGGATTCTAATGCCGCCAGACAGGAGGGGTGAATAAGAACCGTATGAGCCCCTGTTATATAGATAATTTATAATATATACAAAACTATAAGATGAATAAGCAAGCGGAATAGCTAACATGAGTTGCATATACATAACATAGAGTCATGTAAACAAAGACTATACAATATGACAATTGTACGAGGTCTAGAAAGCTTCTAAAGAGTTTAAAACACTATGCAACTAACAACTAGTCAAGAAGGGTCTGGACATACCCAACCAGCAACCTATAAATATAGACAAAAAGCACTAGACATATACTAGCTAAAAATAGAGATGGAGTTCACCAAAAGATGAGTTGATGAAGGAAATAAAACCCAACATGGATGCTTACTACCCTGTGAACATGATCCTGCATTTAAAAAAATGCAAGACCCCCAAATATTAGGGACGTCAGTACATATACAACATGTATTGATATGTAAGTAGATATAATAACAATTAGATACGTACAAATGCTCATATGAATCAGATATCCAAATGAAAGACTTATGAGCATACAAGTAACACATGTATAATATGAAATTATAACCTATGTACTAGCCTTATTAGATTATCCCATAACATCGTAAG
>JACEIK010000072.1:233747-254951 GCA_018107945.1 Datura stramonium | reverse complement strand
AGGTTGTGTAATTACTACCCTAGTAATTACACCAACTCCAATTACACAGTGACTTTCCAAACAGACCCTTAATGAATTTCTTGGAAAAACTGCTATACCAGTGGCAACGATTAACACAACAGACCGTTGCTAGCTCCCACGATCAGTTACAATCCCTCGTCGTCTCATTCCCGATACAGGTCTCAGATTCCCTACCACGACCGGATAGGACGAGTCGTTACAAGCTCCAACAACTCATTTGCTTCTAGTCGTCATCACCACTGCCCTAACCTGGGATTCCTCTCAAAGGATGCTGACAATGGATCATTGTTTCCAATAACAGTTCGTACAAAGACTCGTTACTTCCTCCCTGATCAAGACTCACCTCACAACGACTCCATTCAATGACTCATTGCGATGTCCAACAGGTCGTCCTGAGGCCCGTTACCTCCCAGACGATCCTGCAACTTCTCACCACAAGAATCTTCTACAGGTCGTTGGTCCACCAACGGTCCGTTCAACAAGTCGTCCTGAGTAGATTTTCAGATTTTTCTGCCAGTTTTTATTTCAACTCTCGAGTCTAGTCTTAGGCACCTCCAGGGCATTACAATATCTCCCCCTTGGGAACATTCATCCTCGAATATGGGAAAACATACTGAAAAAAATAGAGAAATGCAATCATCATATTCAAACACTGAGCATGCATGTTGAAAACTGACGAAGTGACTAACTCCGAATTGAACTACGTGACTAAACTGAATTCTTGAATCACACATACATCCATTTACATGAAAGAAACTGGGATACATGAGCTGAACATGAAACTGAATAGAGTGCTAAGGAGGAAACTGATACCTCAAGCTGGAACTGAGCCGGAAGGGAATAGATGTGGGTATTTAGCAATCATATCTGCTTCGGTTTCCCACATAGCTCCCTCAACATGTTGATTCCTCCATAAAACTTTAAATGAAGGTACTTCTTTGTTTATTAGCTTACGAACCTTAAGATACACGTATTTCCACCGGAACCTCCTCATAACTAAGGTTGTCCTTCACACCGACACTGTCCATCGGAACAACTAGAGCTGGATCACCCAAACACTTCTTTAAAAGCGATATATGGAAAACTGAATGGACTAAAGCTAATTCTGAGGGCAACTTTAACTCATATGCTACCTTGCCAATCCGTTTCACAATCCGGTACGGGCCAACATAACGGGGACTGAGTTTCCCTTTCTTCCCGAATCTCATCACTCCTTTAATGGGGGATACCTTCAAAACACCCAATCATCAACTTCAAACTCAAGATCCCTCCTCCTCACATACACATAGGACTTTTGGCGACTCTGAGCTGTTTTCAACCTGTCCCTTGTAAGGTGAACCTTATCCATGGCCTCATGCACTGAATCTAGTCCTATCATCGCAGTTTCACCGACTTCAAACCAACCAATAGGCGATCTACATCTCTGCCCATAGAAAGCCTCAAACAGAGTCATCTGAATGCTGGAATAGTAGTTGTTGTTATATACAAACTAAAAGAGAGGAAAATGATCATCCCAACTACCCTTAAAGTCAATCATACATGCTCTCAACATGTCCTCGAGAGTTTGAATAGTCCGCTCTGCCTGATCATCTATTTACGGGTAAAGTGTTGTGCTAAGCTTGACCTGAGTACCAAGTCCCTTTTGAAACGACCTCCAAAACTGGGAGGTAAACTGAGTACCTCGATTTGATATGATTGAAAAGGGAACTCCATGCAACTGAACTAGCTCCCTATTGTACAACTTAGCATAATCCTCCGCTAAATCGGTAGTCTTGACCTGTAAGAAATGAGTTGCTTTGGTCAACCTTTCCATAACCACCAAATTGAGTCATACTGTCGACGAGTGCTAGGCAACCCTGTGATGAAGTCCATATTAATCTCCTCCCACTTTCAAGTAGGAATAATGATGTCTTGAAGCACACCTCCCAATTTTTGATGCTCCATTTTCACCTGTTGACAATTCGGACACTTAGCCACAAACCCTGCTATGTCCTTCTTCATGCCATTCCACTAATTGAATCCTGTAGGTCACGGTACATCTTGGTGACACCTGGATGTATAGAGTATTTGGAACCATGAGCCTCGTGCAACATCCGATCTCTCAAATCATCAACATCCGGTACACACAAATGACCCTGATATCGAAGCACACCATCTCCCCCTTTGGAAAAGACCTCTACCTTCTTATTCTGAACAACTTCTTTTAACTTTACCAAAATAAGATCCTCGTCTTGTCTAGCTTTTACATCAGTCACCAAGGATGATTCTGATCCGTTCTGAACAATAACACTACCATCGGTCGAGTAAACCAAATGAACTCCCAATCGTGCAATCCGATGCACATCCTTCACCATCTCCTTTCTCCCCTCATCTACATGGGACACACTCTCCATAGAAAGCCTACTAAGAGCGTCCGCCACCACATTAGCCTTTCCCGGATGGTAAAGGACACTCATATCATAATCCTTGAGTAGCTACAACCACCTCTTTTGATGTAGATTTAGATCATTTCGCGTAAACACGTATTGCAAGCTTTTGTGGTCCGTAAACACATCTACATAGACCCCATACAAATAGTGTCTCCGAATATTCAAGGCAAACACTACCGCTGCCAATGAAATATCATGAGTCAGGTAATTCTTCTCATGAACCTTCAGTCGCCTGGAAGCATATGCTATAACCTTATCATGCTGCATCAACACACAATCAAGGTCGATCCTCAAAGCATCACAATATACCACAAACCCATCGGTACCCTCAGGTAGGGTCAATACCGATGTTGAGGTGAGCCGAGTCTTCAACTCTTGGAAGCTCTTTTCACAAGCCTCTGACCATTGAAACTTCACTTTCTTCTGGGTCAACTTAGTCAGGGGCTGCAATAGATGAAAACCCTTCAACAAATTTCCGATAATACCTAGCTAAATCCAAGAAGCTCCTGATATCCGAAGGATTCACCGGTCTGGGCTAATTCTTCACCGCTTCTATCTTTTGAGAGTCCACTTGAATACCTTTACTCGACACCACATGACCCAAAAATGCCACCGAGTTCAACCAAAACTCACATTTACTGAATTTAGCATATAGTTGATGATCCTTCAAGGTATGTAGCACCACCCTCAAATGAGCCGCATGCTCCTCCTCGTTCCGAGAGTATATCAGGATGTCATCTATGAACACAATCACGAACATATCCAAGTATGGATTGAACACCCTGTTCATAAAATTCATAAAGTTGTAGGAGAATTCATTAGTCCAAAAGACATAACTACAAACTCATAGTGACCGTATTGAGTCCTGAAGGTTGTCTTCGGGATGTCACTCTCCTGAATCCTGAGCTGATGGTTTTCGGATCTGAGATCTATCTTCAAAAAGCACTTAGCACCTTGAAGATGGTAAAACAAATCATCAATCAGGGGAAGAGGATACCTGTTCTTCATGGTGACCTTGTTCAATTGTCGATAATCAATGCACATACGAAGAGAACCATCTTTCTTGCGAACAAAGAGAATGTGCACCCATGGGGATTTTCTAGGTCTAATGAATCCCTTGTCTAAAATATCTATCAACTGCTCCTTAAACTCCTTTAGTTCAGCTGGAGCCATTCTGTAAGGAGGAATAGATATAGGATGCGTATCGGAAAGAAGGTCAATACCAAAATCAATCTCCCGCTCGGGAGGAATTCTCGGTAGATCATCTGGAAACACGTCTGGATATTCACATACTACTAAAACTGACTAGATAGTCGGGGTCTTGGACATAGAATCCTTAACCCTAACTAGATGGTACACGCAACCCTTAGAAATCATCTTTCTGGCCTTAAGGTAGGAAATGAAATGACCTACAGGAACAGCTGAACTACCCTTCCACTCTAGGACTGGCTCACCCGAAATCTGAACTCTACTACACGGGTTCTACAATTCACTAAGGCATAGCATGCAAATAGCCAATCCATACCGAGGATAACATCAAAATCGATCATGGCTAACTCTACTAAATTTGCTAAGGTGACTTTCTGAAGGACTGTGCTAGGGTAATTTCTATACACCCGTCTAGCTATAACTGAATCACCAACTGGAGTAGAGATTGAGAAGGGTTCTGATAAGATTTTGGAACTGACTCCGAAACTACTAGCAATATAGGGCGTCACAAAAGATAAAGTAGCCCCTGAATCTAACAATTCATATACATCAAGATGGAACTCGTAAGATACTAGTGACTACATTTGAGGAGATCTCCTGCTCCTGGCGGAATGCTAGGGAATAGAAACTGTTTTGGCGTTGTCCGCCACCTGTACTAGTAGATGCCCCCTATTGAGCTGGGCATGCCGGTGGAGCTGCTGAACTAGAAGCTGGGCCTCGATACTTATCATGACCTTGTCTGGCTACTGGACAATCCCTAAGCATGTGTCCGGGCTTCCCGCACCCGAAGCAAGCACCTGTACCCGCCAAACACTGACCTGTGTGTCTACGGCCATATCTGCTACACTTAAGAGGGTTGTTCTCTGCGGGTCTTCTACTCTAGCCTCTCAAGCCTGAAGCTCGTCCCCTCTAATCACGTTTGGGTCGGGATGGAACACTAGCTGATGATGGTGTTAGGGCTAATAACCCTTACTAGAACTAAGGGCGGTGACCACCACCGGATCTCTGTTGAGTGAACCCAACACTATCCGTCCTGGCCCTCTTGGCCTCTCTCTCTCTCCCAGATGCACCACCTTTATCTGCTGGGCGTGCAAGACTATCCAGGGAAAATCAATATCCTAATGAAGCATGGGGATCCTACGATCCTTGTCCAGGTAGTCTGCCACTCCATGTACAAACCTGTCCGAGCTCTCTAATCGGCCACTAGCTCTGGTGCATACTTAGAGAAACGAGTGAACTTCAAGGCGTACTCCTAAACTATCATCTTCCCTTGCCTCAGATTCAAAAATTAAGCTTCTTTAATCTCCCTCATCTCACGAGGGAAGAACCGCTCCAGAAATGCAGCATAAAATCCATCCCGACCAATAGGGTCTGCTCCCACTGCCCCACTATCCTTCTACTTCTTAAACCAAATGTGCGCAACCCCCTTCAACTAATATGAGGCTAAATCAGTGCACTCCTCTCTAGTCACCCCCATGACCTGGGTGATCTTTAGAATCTCATCAATAAACTCATATGGATCCTCGTCCACCTTCAATCTAAGAAACTCAGGAGGGTTCATCCTCAAAAAGTCTCTAACTCTTGCCTCACCATATTCCCGTTTTGAGGGACATGTGCTACCGCCTTCTGATTGACCTAGGTGGTCAAGGCCTGGGCTAACATCTAAATGGATGGCTTGAACTCTGCGTGGGCAACCGGCTCAGGTACGTGCTCCTCATGGGCTGATGGGGCCTGTTGGTGCCCGTCTCCATTGGTGCCCGTCTCCATTGCCATTCTCATGGTCATTTCTATTTCCGTTTCTCCTTCCATTAACTTTATGAGGAGGCATGATTCTGCAAATGCATATAGCACGAGTTAGAAGGATAGAGAGACACTTCACCGCACGACATAGATCATGAAAGAAGGAAACATTTCTTAAACGTCTCGTAGCTTCTTCATCATAAGTATGGCGCGCTTCACACCCATGAAAAAGACTCTACATAACGCGGCTTCTGGACACCCTAGGACACTTCAAAACCTAATGCTATGATACCAAATTTTTCACTACCCGAACATAAGCTCAGACTGAAACACGGGACAAGAAATTCTGAGGGGCTCTAAGTTGACTCATGGCAAGAAAATACGTCTAACTCAATCATTAAAATGGAAGATCAATGTGAATAACATAGTGAAAGTCTGAAAAAATCATAACATCTGAATACATACATCAATCTAAAGTTGAATACAAACTATGTACGAATAAGCCTCTAATACTGATGAGTTGTTGGGACAAGACCCAACTAACTCACTGAAATTTGAAAACTGAAAATACGACATACAACTAATAAGAAGGGCCCTCGCAAGATGAGGACTCACCAACTGATACTGAGAAGTGCTAACTCCAGGAATATAACTAGTGACGGGACAGAACTTGGATATCAGAGGCTATATCATGAAATGATACAGCATAGAGTATGCGCTCAGTACGTGAAATGTACCGAGTAGGTAAGGTAAGTAAAACCACTAAGTAAGTAAAATCATAAATCATGCATATAATAAAACATAATCAACATAAGATTCTAAGAATAGGGCTGGCATGCTATTTCTGAAATCATGATCTAAACATAACTGAACATCATAACTGAATCGAATGACCAAAGCTGAAAACTGATAATCATACGTAAAACTGAACATTGGGTCAAACCTGCTGAAAACATAATATCGTGACTGATGTACATGCATAACTAAAATCATGAGGAACAATGGGAGACTCGTCATATAACCGACAGTACCACGATAAAGTTTACGTGGTTCCGACTATCACACTCAAGTGGGTAGAGCCGTCCAAAGCCTTGTTAGGGCTAAGGACGCTACCATGATATCGATATCAAGCTCAAGGCACCTTGGGGTAAGGGGAAAGCTACAAAGCAGGTCCCAAATAATCTGATCGTACCTACGTTGGCATGTAGTTCTGAGGCATAGGGTTGACTGACCCTTAGCCTACTTGGTGTTAGACACTACTCCCAAAACATGCATATGCTCTCCATTGTTTTTCAATGAAGTTGACCATCGTCTAGTGATGAAGCTAAATAATAATATACATGCATAATTTGAAATCATAACATGAGGATCCTTGGCTCAACCATACCACAAGCTAAAAATAATGAGAGTCTTTACTCCAAAATCATGTGGTAAGCCAATTCATGAAATCATAAAACATACTTAATCATATGAGCTTTCCCAATACTTAAACATGCTTGAAATCAACTTGATTTACTTTGAAAACATGAACATAAACATGGGTATTTTAAAATCATACTTTCTTCATAAACATCTCACCATACTTGCACACATACTTCATAGATCTTAACTTTCATGGACATTCATGGAAAGGCATCATAGTTTTAAAAACTTAAAAAACATAATTTATAATTTAAAACATGATAAAATCTGCCCATTAATCATTATTCATCATTTAAAACATGCTTAGATCATACCCATGATTGAAACTTAGGAATTCATGCATTAGGCAAAACCCCATGAAAATCATCAATTAGAACATCATGAATTGAGAGGAATTGGGAATGGGTGTGGAGAATTGCACCTATTCATAGCCTTACATACCTGAAGGGATCTGATTTTCACGCTTCCCTGATTTTCCAAATAGGATTGAGGAAGAACTTTGAAGAAAACTAGACTTGATCACCTCTCAAAACCCCTAAGCTTGCATGCTCGAATTAAGATAGGCTTAGAATGACTTAACCCCTCTTAAAACACTCTATTTCGAGCTTAAAATGATGTAGTTCAGGATCCTAGGGTTTAGAAATGATGAAAATACCCTTAATGAATTTCCTGGAAAAATTGCTCTACCAGTGGAAACGGTCGACACAAGGACCGTTGCTAGCTCCCACGGTCCGTTACAACCCCACGTCATCTCATTCCCGATTTGGCTCTCAGATCCCCTACCACGACCGGACAGGACAAGTCATTACAAGCTCAAACAACTCGTTACTGCCAGTCATCGTCACCACTGCCCTAACTTGGGATTTCTCTCAACGGATGTTGACAACGGCTCGTTGTTTCCAACAATAGTTCATACCATGACTCATTACTTTCTCCCTGATCAACACCCACCATTCAACGACTCATTGCGATGTCCAAGGGGTCGTCCTGAGGCCCGTTACTTCCTAGCCGATCCTGCAGCTTCTCACCACGGGAATCTTCCACAGGACGTTAGTCCCACTAATGATCTGTTCAACAAGTCATCCTGAGTAAATTTTTGGATTTTTCTGCCAATTTTTATTTCAACTCCCAAGTCTAGTCTTACGCACTTCAGGGAAATTACAAAATACTTCATACATATTCCTTGATAAAATCATCAATTTGTATCCTCATTTTAATTTGTCATCATCAACTTAGTAGCACATGTACTAGTAGCTACGGTGCATTGCAGATCATTTCTGCCCTACTGTATACATATAAATGTCATGCATTTTTTCAAATTCTTTGATATGTCAGTCACTAACAAGCCCCCTGGCTCAAACACATTGGTCTCATTCAATTCTAATTAAAGTAGTCTTCGGACTCAAATGTTATAAGCTACAGTCAAACAAAAGAAGTCCCCAAACTCAAATCTTTAAATCTATCTCCAAATGAAAGTATTCTCCAGAATCAAATCATTAAGAGTTACCGCCAAACAAAAGCAGCCTCTGGACTCAAATCATTAAAAGCTACTACCAAACAAAAGCAGTCTCTGGGTTCAAATTGTTAAAAGCTACCGTCAAATAAAAGCAGTCTCCAAACTCAAATCATTAAAAGCTTTTGCCAAATGAAATCATTCTCTAGACTCAAATCGTAAGAGCTATCATCGTACAAGGCAATCTCCAGACTCAACTCGTAAAAGGTTTGACAAGGACCTAGTGCCTAAAACGAGGACGAGACATCCTCCCTAAAAGAACCAAAAATAAAAAAGGGCCCTCCTCTCTAAAAAATCATATGCTCTATCCCCCGTCACTGAATACAAAAATATAGTTCCGAGAAAGGATCATGATGGTTGATTGTTACGGTTGAAAGTATTCTCTAAGAAACCAAATAATTATCCTTGGTCACTCAAAATAGAACATCTTTTCAAAAAAGGATTATGGCGGCAGATCCTTACCATTGAAGTGTTCTCTTAAAAAGCAGATATTTTAACCCTGGTCACTCAATATAGAACATAGTTCCGCAAAAGGATAGTGGCAGTAGATCCTTAAGGTAGAAGTGTTCTCTAAGAAACTGGATTCTTTATCCTCGATCACTCAATAAAGAAAATGATTTTGAAAAAGGATCGTGACTGCTGGTCCTTACGGTTGAACTATTCTCTAAAAACTGAATGTTTAATCCTCGATAACTCAATACAAAATATAGTTTCGAAAAAGGATCATGTCGGCAGATCCTTACAGTTGAAGTGTTCTCTAAAAAATCAAATGTTGTATCCCTAGTCGCTTAATACAGAGCATAGTTTTGAAATAATCATGGCAGCAGATCCTTACGATTGAAATATTCTCTAAAAATCGAATGTTTTATCCCCATCACTCAATATAAAACATAACGATTGAAGTTTTCACTATAAAACCGGATGCTTTATCCCTGGTCACATAATACATAACATAGTTCCAAAAAAGAACTATGGCAGTTGATCCTTACATGCAAGTGTTCTCCAATAAAAGGCACTCGTCTATATCTCTGAATCCTCATGAGCGAATACCATTCCAAATGGTATCATGACAATAGATCTTTACAATGAAATATTCTCTCTTTTATAGGATCGGAAGAAAATTCCTAGTACCAAACTTCTTTAAATGTTCTTCCTTAGTAGGGAATAGATTCCCCCCTTGTAGGCGAAAGGTTAGTTCATCTCAATTTGATGGCAGGATAGGATTGCTTGCCCCCAAAGAGTTTAAAATTTGATTAACCATTCCTAAAAGATCATTAATATCGGGGCAAGCAAGAACATTAAAGAGCATGACACAACCAAAGGCACTGACTCTAGGAAAAGAGCCTATAACACTGGGTTATTATTCATTAGCTGCAAGGATTTCCAGAAGACCGAAAAGCATATATTTCACTTTTTTCCTTGGCCAAAAGATTTTTAACGAGGCAATAAATGCAGCACGCCCCATCAAAAGAGCCTATTATAACATCCAAGATCAACACCAGAGAAACCTTGAGCTAGTGTATAATATGAGACTATATGTATGGTGGACAAACTGCATCTAGTAAATGAACGAATCGGACCATGACACATGGAAGAGCTAGAATCGGTTTAACCATTTATGATGCAGAGAAATGTGAAGGAATCATTCTTGGAGTGTCCCAAAGCAATAATGCTTCGAGGTGACCAAGGTTGCTCCATAATTGGGCAGCTCTGTTCATAACTCGAGTCTATACCCTAAAAGCGACATGATACTTACAACCACAAGTGGCCCCAAGCTAACCCATGATACTAGCATGACATTAGATAAGTATACTAAAATCACTAAGTGAAATATAAAATGATACATAAACACTTAACTGGGTGAATATGGAAATAAAAGTAAATATTTAGTCTTAAAAAAATATAAAAGTTGACTTAGTTGAATTATCTACCTATGTCTGAAAAGCCTCTAAGAACTAACAAGTTGAAGGGACAGGTCCCCAACTAGCTCTAAATGCTGAAACTGAAATAAATTTAAAAAAAAAGTAACTAAACTCTCATTCTCGATTGATGAGGATTCACCAATAGTAAAGCTGAAGTGGCACTAAAATATATCTAACTATGGGTCTTAGTCTGAGCACCTGAACCTAAATCATAAGACAATATAGCACAAGAACTATGCGATTAGTTCTTTGAATGTACTAACTATATGAATATGCAAAACATGAGTAAGATAGGAAAACATACTGAAAACTGAGATCGTGTTTAGTAATTAAAATATCTTGAATAAACATAAGAAAAATATCTAGAAAGAGCATAAACTAATGTACAATGACCCAAGAGTAAATCATGCATACAGGGATGAACAAATTTGTAAGTCATATATGATAACGCTCAAATCACACTCCTGTAAAAGTATGACACGGATGTTGTCAATAAAGAACCCAACTACGTTGGGGTCGATCCCACAGGGAATATGATCAGGATGCAGAATAACGCTAGTATTTGTGCTTTTAGTTCAGTTATTTTCTAATGGTGGGTTTAAAGAAACAGTCAAGTAAGAAAGTGGTAAATTATCGTTGTGATCAAGTTTATGTAATTAACTAGGAAAGTATTCCCTATGAATTAATAACAACTTCGGGTTATTACACTAGTGATCTATCCCAATACTTTATCCTGCAGAACTGATAACATAGGTTCATCCAAATGACTGATTCGTTCCTATTGGATGACAATACTCAATCACTAAATTAGGTATTTTGAATGTTTTCACTTTAACCGTTAGCAAGTATACCAAATTAACTATCCTGCGATCGCAATTCAAGTTATTCAATGAAGCTTAAAGTTCAAGACTTTGTTGTTCTTCGCTTTTTCAAATATCTATTTCTCTAGGTTTAAGCAAGTAGGGAATACAGGCAAGTCCTAATGTTGCACAACATTAAGAAATATTTATGATGAAGAGATGAACTATACAAGCATGCATATTGGTTTAGAATCGCCTTATATTAACCCTAGTTAGTTAATTCACCATGATTTCCACAACCCTAGTTGTGGAGGTTTTAGTTATTCATGATTGCAAGAAAAGAATCGGATTTCATGAAAGAAAACATAATTAACAACTTACAATGATGATTGAAGAAAAAATTAATTGATTATTGCCCAATCAAAGTATGATCAATTTAAGAACAATGAAGAAAAACTCAAAGCAATTCGTGTTATTGATCTCTAAGTAATGTTAGAAAAAACAAAAATCACAATTACAAGCTAATGAATTGGTCTCTCTCAAGAAAATAACCTAAAATTTATTTATACAAATAACTGGAAATCTTTCCTAAATTAACAAGGATCTACCGCTGACATAACCTACAAGTCGTAGCATGAAGCTACGAGTCGTGGCTTCCATCCATAGTATGCACTGCAGCCTTAAAATAGTATAAGTCCTGGGAGTTGGTATGAATCATACAATGATACTACGAGCCGTAAGTTACCTGTTGTGGTCTAATCTTGTGAAGTCTGGAATCCTCTAAAGTCTTCCATGAGTCAATGGTATGATTCATACATTGAAGTTACGACTCATCATCTTTACTCATACCTTAGGATCTGCCAACTTTACATGCTCTCTAAAATTCATCACGGCTCCTTAGTACGATTCGTATGATGTCATCACGACCCGTGTCCTCCATTCGTACCAGGAACTCAGGTAGGTGCACAACTTCTAACTTTTTCCACAACTCCTTGGTACATCTCGTACCAAGAGTCATACTTGGCCTCAACACTTATTCCTAGATTTTATCACGAATATCAACGACTCGTACCACCAATGTATGACTTGTACTGAGGACTGTACATGGCCCATTTTCTGCATTTTTTCTCTTTCTTTTTCAGAATTCAACTCCAAAACCTGATTTTCCTGAAAACAAGGTAAAAAGACCTCATATATGTATAAACATACCTAAGAACAAGCATCTTTATAAGTTTTAAGCGTCGAAACTGTTGTAAACCCACAACATATTAACACCCTCAACTTAAAATTTTTACATGTCCTCAGGCAAACAAAATACTACTATAACTCGATGCTTAATTAGAAAGTACAACATAAGACCCTATAGCCAACATCATCAAAATTTGCACACATGAGTACTTATTAAGTACTGAGCCATTTTCCATTCAAAAACACAACTAACTATGCATACATGCAACTAAGAGTCATGACATTAAAGGATCTAGGGATGGAATTCAATCATTAACAAACAATCGAGCTATCACTAATGCTATTTACATAGAATATTGGCAGAACGCAATGCAACTCATGTACCCTCACAGCAAACAAAGTCTCAAACACTCACAATGATATATATATAAGAAACAAGGACTATCAAGCAAAACTTTCACTCTCACAAAGAAGTTCCAAATACTGCACAGGTGATATCATAGGCTTGCCCTTTTTTTCTCTACTCTGGCTTTTCAGATAGTTAAGCTAGGATCACTATGGGATTTGTATTTCTTGTAATGTAGGTTTTGGGTTGGGTATGATAGATATGAAAATAGTGACTAACCTTCCTTAGCACTGCGCAACTTTGGCTTCACTTTGTGACCTTTCCCTTCTTCTTTTTTTCCTCCCTTTTCTCTATTTCATCCCTCTTTTAGCTAGTGGGTGTGGTTTCTTTTTTTTCTTTTAAGATATTTTTCTTTTCTTTTTCTTTTTATTTCACACCACACCCACTTTTCATTAATTAACTTTTTCTCCTTTTATTTCCCCCATACAGCTTACGCACCCCTACAATAGCCGCCCTCAACTTAGGAATTTTTTCTGGGTTGAGGTTCACAATGTCCAATGAGGGACTGGGGCCAAAACAGGTTCATTATAAACAAGTGGAAAGGTGAATGGGCTAATCAAAGAAAAATGATCAATTACGACTCAAACATTTGGATCAAGAGACACACATTCATTTGGTAGGGAAATTTAGGCTAAAAGTGAACTAATTCAAAAATGGTCTATGATCCTTTCCTAACTGACTATCCTATAACCTAAGCAAAGACTAACTAGGCAAGTTCTAGATCACCCATACAGTATCGAACTAGGTAAGAACTCACTCATATATGGTACTGATTTGCATCACACACTACCTATTTGGTTCATTCACAGCTAAGCTACAGTTAATCATGCTAATCACTTAAATGCCACAAAAAGATCCACAATAGTCATGCCTCGCAGTCTCACACACAGAGCTTACTATACAATAAAAGAAATTTTAAAAAAGGGTCATTTTTTTGAACAATTTCAAAGCACCAAACAAATGTTCATTTATTGGTTGTTAAGTACTCCTAAGCTACTTCTAGTTAAACCAAAACAAAACATCCTAAACATGTCAGTTCTACTAGGTAGCATGTCTGAGGGAAAAAAACACGGTAACAAAAACCCTCGGATGAATCAAAAATCAAAAGACAAATACACCCCTTTTTGAAAAACATGCTTTGTCCCCAAAGAAAGGAAGTAAAAACTGAGGGAGGAATATACCTGTGGTGCTTTAAGCATTCCTGTCATTTTGTGGAGGTGGGTGTGAGGGCACACTTCCCTCCGCTGCAATCGTGGTGCCAACAGTAGCCGACGCACTCAATGATGTGGTGTCGGGGGTTGTGGTCTCCCCCTCAGTAGTCTTGGTCGTCTCAACGACCTCTCTATCTATCTAGGATGAACGTGGCTCACCTGAAGGGTCCTCGCCACCCGCAAGCTCGCTGGGCAGAGTAGTTGAGCTCCCGACTCCTCTAGCTCTCTCCTGCAGCTCAAGCATGTCCTCATCATGAGTCTGCAAGCTGGCTACTACCGCTCTCTTGAACTCCATCTTTTCTCTTCTCTTCCTCTTCCTATAGGTCTCCTCATCAACTACCTCTGTTGATCTCTTCTTTCCTTTCCCTCCACCGAACGGCTTAGGAGCCCAAAATGCCCTTAGATCAAGCTTCGCCTCCGGCTCGTCCTCAAACAATGAGATAGTGGTGGCTGGAAATATGGTCAGCTGTCTAGATGGTAGCTCATCTACCTAACTCCGTAATGACCCAATATCCTCTCTCAAACTCCCTACATCTGGCTGCTCAGCTAACCACTCATCGAGTCGTAGCTCAAAGCTGTCCAATCTACTGTGTAGCCCTCTCACAGCCTCCTCAATCTCAGCTTTGACCCAAGGCTTGACCTGCTCCATCATCACATTGACCTATTTCTCAATCAAGGTCATCCTTTTGGCCAACTTCTGCAGGAAATAATGGGCCACCGGTATGCATCCGGAAGAAACCTTCCCTAATGTGGCTAGTGGAGTTGCCGAGAAAGTGCTAGGGACAGATGTTGTATGGCCGGCTTTAGCAACTGGCATCTCGCTCTACTCCACGGAGGTGGGGGCATCTACCTACTCGCCCCCAGCTGGTTTTGGTGGTGGAACTACTGCTAGTAATCTAACCTGGCTCACCGAGTTCATCTTATCTCGAATCAACCTGATGTCAGTAGTCTGGTTGCCTCCAACCCTAACATCAATCTCAACTATCACCCTCACGCCAGACTCTATGCAGAGTATAAATATGAGACTTAGGAATGGAATTGTCGTGCGTAAGGCTAGATCTCGATCCCGGATCTCCTCCGTTGTCACCCTCGGATGTTAATTGCATATCTTGACATGATGCATGCCACTAATTTTGCTCTGTCGGAGCTCAGGGTGTTATCATTCGCCGTTGGTTCTAACCTGTGGCGAACCAGCATCCAGCAGGCCTTCGCTATGAAGTTAAGCAAAGCTTTGGTGACACTCCATCCACTGGTCACCCATTCAACCTCTTCTTCCTCCTCAACAATTACCCGAGCTAACTACCTCACCTGCTTCTCTCTCTCCTCTAGGCTCAGCTGCTTAACCCTTTTCAGGGCATCAAATCGGTAGCCAAACTCTCCTGTAGAGGTTGGGGCTCTATTAACGGCCCATATAACATTCGGCTCCATTTTTAATAACGCTCAAATCACACCCCTGTAAAAGTATGATGCGGACATTGTCAATAAAAAATCCAACTAGGTTGGGGTTGATCCCACATGGAATATGGTTAGGATGTAGAATAATGCTAGTATTTATGCTTTTAGTTCAGTTATTTCCTAATGAGGGGTTTAAAGAAACAATCAAGTAAGAAAGTGGTAAATTATTATTGTGATCAAGTTTATGTAATTAACTAAGGAAGTGTTCCCTATGAATTCATAACAACTTTGAGTTATTACACTAGTGGTCTATCCCAATACTTTATCCTACAGAACTGATAACATAGGTTCATCCAAATGACTGATTCATCTCTATTAGATGACTATACTCAATAATCGGATTAGGTCTCTTGAGTATTTTCACTTTAACCGTTATCAAGTATTCCAAATTAACTATCCTGCGATCATAGCTCAAGTTATTCAATGAAGCTTAAAGTTCAAGGCTTTGTTGTTCTTCTCTTTTCTCAATATCTACTTTTCTAGATTCAAGCAAGTAGCGAATACGAGCAAGTCCTAATGTTGCACAGCATTAAAAAAAATTATGATGAAGAGATGAACAAAACAAGCATGTATATTGGTTTAGGATCATCTTATGTTAACCCTATTAGTTAATTTACCATGGTTCCCACAACCCTAGCTGTTGAGGTTTTAGGAAATCTTAGTAGTTCAGTTGGTTGGATACCTGAACTTTTATANGTTCCCACAACCCTAGCTGTTGAGGTTTTAGTTATTCATGATTGCAAGAAAAGAATCAGATTTCACGAAATAAAACGTAATTAACAACTTATAACGATGATTGAATAAAAACCCAATTATTATTGCACAATTAAAGTATGATCAATTCAAGAATAATGAAGAAAAACTCAAAGCAATTCGTGTGTTTGATCTCCAAGTCGTGTTAGGAAAACCGAAAATCACGATTACAAACTAATGAATTGGTCTCTCTCAAGAAAATTACCTAAAAAGTATTTATACAAATAATTGAAAATATTTCCTAAATTAACAGGGATCTGCCGCTGACATAACCTACAAGTCATAACATGAAGCTATGAGTCGTGGCTTCCATCTGTAGTATACACTGCAGCATTGAAATCGGTCAAGTCCTGGGAGTTGGTACGACTCATACAATGATACTAAGAGTCGTATGTTTCCTGTCGTGGCCTGATCTTTTGAAGTCTAGCATTCCACGAGTCAATGGTACGGTTCGTATATTGATGTTACAACTCGTGGTCTCTACTCGTATCTTGGGATCTGCCAACTTGACATGCTCTCTGGAATTCACCATGGCTCCTTGTTACGATCCGTATGATATCATCACTACCCATGTCCTCCATTTGTACCAGGAACTCAGGCAAGTGCACAGATTCTGATTCTTTCCACAACTCCTTGGTACGGCTCGTACTATGGTTGTACGGCTAGTACCAAGAGTCGTACTTATCCTCAACACTTATACAACTCCTCTGAATTTTATAACGAATGTCAATTACAACTCATATCACCAAGGTACGACTCATACGGAGGACTTCACTTGGCCCATTTTCTGCACTTTTTCCCTTTCTTTTCTCGAATTCAACTCCGAAACCTGATTTCCCTGAAAATAAGGTAAAAAGACCTCATATCTATATAAACATACCTAAGACCAAGCATCTTTTCTAAGTTTTACGCGTCGAAAGTGTTGTGAATCTACAACACATGAATATAGTATGTTTATTTATTGAAATCATGCACCATATATAAATACTAGTAAATATATATATATGGGAGGTTCTAGAAACTGACATATGCCATGTGAGCACCATGGAGTCCAACCTGTAACCCTAGTTGGGAAGGTGTTCTATACCTTGCCAAGGGTAAGAACCGTGATTGGCGTGAATTCAATTATCCCATTCAGCAAATAGAGACACTCTCAATTGGAAAGGACCCTTATTCTTTGAGCAAAGGGAGACACCTTCAACAGGCGAGGGCCCCTTATCCTACGATGGCACGTAGTTTGGGACCTGAATTATCTAAACCCACATCCGCTCGGTGCTAATAATACTCCCAAAACTATATATGTGCTCATAATCATAACTAAGGTTTGAAAGATTTTGCATGGACTAGTTAAAATCATATTGTTTATTGAAATATCTAAAGTACTATCATAGCCATGCAAGTTATACTGATTCTGAAATCATAAGATTATAATATCATGAATCATTCTGAAAATATACTCAATTTGAGTAAATCATGTTAAGTTTGAATATAGAAATAAACAGAGGTTTTTCTGAAAATGTAAACCATAGATAGCTGTAAAATTCATGTGGAATCATAAGGGAAACATAATACGTGAAATTCATAGTTTTTGCATAAAGAGATTTTTGCACTATAAACGTGAGTTTATATAATCATAAATGAAAAACAAAGATTGAAACTTGAGTTTTAAGCATAGGAGTGAAAAAAATTCCTTACTAATAATTCGACATACCTGGACTAATGTATTCTTGTCTATTCCTTGAAAATTTAAGGGTCAGAGAAGAAGAATCCTAACTTTTCTTGAGCGTGTAGGAGCGTACTATTTCTTTGAGTATTTTGATGTTATGCGAAGGACTGGAAGGTTAGTTGATTAAGGACCCTTAACTTCCCTCTAAGAAGACTCTAAAAATGACGTAGTATAGGACTAAAACATAGAAAGTTATGAAAATACCCTAGGAGAAACCATTCTGAAATTCTGAAATTTAGTTCCCATGGATCGTACCACGAGTCGTACCATCAATCCACGACTCGTGGATTAGACTCGTGGGTACTGGGACACTTGAACACTTGCATAAAATCATACCATAGACCATCAGTATGGTTCATGGTTTAATACTACAAGTCGTACATTGACTCATGCTATTTGGATTGACTTGGGTACTTCACTATATTGAGGACCACGACTCATACCTATGAGTCATACTCGAATACCATGAATCGTGATATGAGTTGTGATTTGTTGAAGGGTCACTAATCTTGAAACCAAAAGTACCACCCACAACTCATGATCTCAACCTACGAGTCATGGTTTGGATATCTGATCCCTGGGAGAAAAAATACAACGTTGCTGGATCTTGCTAGACTACTTAGTGATGTGTTATGAGTTTACAACACTTTTGACTCTTAAAACTGAGAAAATATGCATGGTCTTAGGTGTGTTTATATAGATATGATGCACTTTTGCTTTATTTTCAAGGAAATCATGTGTTGGGGTGGAAATCTGTAAAAGAAGGAAAAAGAGTGCAGAAAATGGGCTAAGTACAGGCCTCAATACGAGTTGTACCTTAGTGGTATGAGTCGTACATTGATTCGTGGAAAACTTCAAAAGGCCTTCTCAAGACCAAGGCAAAGTACGACTCTTGGTACAAGCTGTACCAACCTAGTACAAGTCGTACTAGAGTAGTCGTGGAAAATTACAGAAGGTTCGGCACTTGACTACTCTCCTAGTGCGGGTAGAAACCACGATTTGTGATGACTACCTACGACCCGTACCAAGGAGTTGTGGTGAACTTTAGAAAGAATGTTGCATGGCAGATTCCATGGTACGAGAGGTAACCACGAGTCATAAGAGCAAGGTACGAGTCGTACCAAGGCACTCGTGGAACTATTCAGAGGATGCCAGAAATCACAAGTTCAGACACGACAGAGATGTATGACTCATAGGAGCATTGTACGAGTCGTACCAACTCTCAGAGCTTAACCAAAATCAGGGTTGCCAAGCATTGTACGAGAAGTAGCTATGACACATAGGATCATGGTACAAGTCCTAGGAGAAGGCCGCGACAGTTTTATTAGTTTCCCTGTTAATTAAGGAAAGATTTCTAATTATTTGTATAAATACTTTTCTAGGTTATTTTTGTTGAAGAAGCCATGATTTCTCTTAGAGTTCGACTTTTTGGATAGAGAAGAAGTACTTTCGAGTTTTCTTATCAATATTTTTGAAGATTATTCATTGTTCTTGGATTGATCATTATTGAATTTTGTAATTAATCAAGTGGGTTTTATTCTAATCAGATTGTAAGTTTTTAGTTATGTTTTTGTCTATGAATTCTAATTCTTCTCTTACAACCATGAGAGGCTAAAACCTCCACAATTAGGGTTGTGGGAACCATGGTGAATTAACCAACTAAGGTTTGAACAAAGTGATTCTAAACCAATATGAATGTTTATATTGTCTTCTCTTCATCTAAAATATTTTTTAATAAAGCGCAACGTTAGGAATTTCCCGAATTCTCTACTTGCTTGAACCTAGAGAGGTAGAGATTAGGAAACGAGAAGAACAACAAAGCCTTGAACTTCATCGTTCATTGTATAACTTGAGTTGCAATCATAGGATAGTTAATTTGAAATAAATTGATAACGGCTAAAGTGAAATTACTCAAGAGACATAATCTGGTAATTGAGTATAGTTATCCAATAGGAACGAATCAGTCATTTGAATGAACCTATGTTATCAGTTTTACAAGCTAAGTATTGGAATAGATTACAAGTGTAAAACCCGAAGTAGTTATGAATCCATGGGGAATACCTCCCTAGTTAATATCTAAATTTGACAATAACCTCAATTCACAATATTCTTATTCAATAACTTCATTGAATCCCCCATTAGGAAATAATTACATTAAAAGCGTAAATACTAGCGTTATTTTACATCTTGACCATATTCCTTGTGGGATATACCCCAACCTTTATTGTATTCTTTATTGACAACATCCATGTGATACTTCTACGGCAGTGTGATTTGAGCGTTATCACTCAGTACGAGTCTATCCACAACTCATATCATGAATTCCACGACTCGTGGTTTGAGTCGCAATAACTGAAAACTTAATGATATTCTGGAAAGCTTACCACAAGTCTTCTCACGACCCATGGACTCACTCCATAGTCGTACTGAGGAAAAAATCCAATTTCTGGTGATTTTCTATTTTATGTCTAAGATCTGATCTTAGGGGCTATTGGAGTGTTACAACCTTGATGGGACTCTATCCAGAGAATAATTGTTGTGTGACTAAGGTGCCCTCATAATAATCCTCGAAGATATCAAAAATCAGTCTCGAGTCTGGCAACAACCTACTTCTGATCATCCTCGATCCTAGCATCAGAGCCAGACACGTGCTACTATATAATCTTTTCCAGTATTAAGTGTGTGGTCATTTTACATTGAAATGATGGCTCGATTTTTTGGTCTATAGAAGAAACCTCTTGGAAGCATAGAAAGCATGAGAAAATCACTGAAGTCATCTGAAGAATCTCTTTATCTCTTTTCTTGGAATTTTCCACGAGGAAAGCTCTAGATCGTTTCCTCACTTGTATTTTCCTCTCCCACTTTGCAATGAATATTTTGTATTATTCCACTATCTTAGTGATTCAACCAAAAGAAAATGAATAAGATCTACCATAATGCACCTACCTTTAGCTCCATTTTATAAATTTTATTCTTAACGAAAACAACGATTTTTCTGATAAACACTTTTGCTTCCTACCAAAACTGGACTTCCTGCTCTAAAGTCAAAGAACAAAGAATCAATCTTACATCAGAACCATTTTATTTTTGGGGACAAAACATACATATGCTATTTTAGAGAATATATTGTAAAATATACTAATAGTTTTTATTTTTTAAAATATATCAGTAAATGTGTTACAAAACCCAGCAGAAAAGTAAAAAAGATAAAAATACCATAACTTTCTCTTCCCCTCAATCACGGTGTAAGGTATATGTATTGATACTAGATGGATATGGCCCGTGCCAACATTTATTATCTTAAGTTGGAATTGTTTCTACTTGGATAGTTATTAGGTGATGAAAAATAGTAGTACTATAATTGCAGAAAATAATATAATAAAATGCATGCACTAAAATCTTGCGTTTT
>JACEIK010000072.1:158990-175496 GCA_018107945.1 Datura stramonium | reverse complement strand
GCCCACCAGTTAGCAGTCCAGGTCCTACTAGGGCACCAGGTGCCAGTCATACCCCCCAGGGCGAGGTGTGACATGGTCATTTTCCACGGGTCACAGAATGACTTGTTCTGTTACCTGATGTAGATTTTCCAGTTTTTTTTGTTTCAGGCCTAGTCTTTGAGTTTCCGGGGCATAACAATATCTCCCCCTTGGAAACATTCATCCTCGAATGTTGGGAACACATAGGAAAACAGAGATTGGCAATCTATATATCCAAATACTTATCATGAAAGCTGAAAACTAGCGGAATGACTATCTCTGAACTGAATTACAAGTTTGAACTGAATTCACCAATCATGCACATGTGCATTTTACATGAAAAAAATTGAGATGTATGAACTAAAAGCAGTTTTGGGAAGAGAGTCAATACCTCAAACTGAAACTGAGTTATAAGGGAACAAATGAGGGCATTTGGCCATCATATCTTCTTCAGCCTCCCACATAGCTCCCTCAACATGCTGATTTCTCCGTAAGACCTTAACTGAAGCTACCTCCTTGTTCCTCTACTTACGAACCTAACCGTCAAGAATCTGGACTGGGACCTCTTCGTATGAGAGTCTATATTTCCCTCCCACACTATCCAATTAAACAATTGAAGTTGGATCACCGATGCATTTCTTCAATAGTTACACATGGAGTACTGGGTGCACAGAAGCAGACTTTGAAGGTAATTCCAGCTCATAGGCTACTTTTCCAATTCGCCTCAGAATTTTGTAGGGTCCCACATATCTCGGACTGAGCTTTCCCTTCTTCCCAAACCTCATTACCCCTTTCATGGGTGAAATTTTAAGATAGACCCATTCATCCACAGCAAACTCCAATCTCTCCTCCTCACATCAGCATAAGATTTCTGACGGCTCTGAGATGTTGTCAATCTTTCTCTGATGAGTTGTACCTTCTGTATAGCTCATGAACCAAGTCTGGTCCGATTATAGTAGCTTCACCAACCTCAAATCATCCAATAGGAGACCTGCACGCTCTACTATACAATGCCTCAAACGGGGCCATCTGGATACTGGAGTGGTAGCTTTTGTTGTATGCAAACTCGATAAGAGGCAAGCGGTCATCCTAATTGCCCTTGAAATCGATTGAGCACGCTCTCAACATATCTTCTAGGGTCTGAATAGTCTGCTCAGCTTGCCCATCTGTCTGCGGGTGAAAAGCTGTGCTGAGCTTGACCTGGGTGCCAAGTCCCTTCTGAAAAGACTTCTAGAAATGTGAGGTGAACTGGGTACCTCTGTCTTAGATGATGGATAATGGCACCCCATGAAGCCTGAACAACTCCCGGATATAAAGTCTAGCATAGTCCTCAGCTGAATCTATAGTTTTAACTAGAAGGAAATATGCTGACTTAGTCATACAGTCTACTACTACCCAAATAGAATTATGTTACCGACGAGTTCGAGGTAGACCCGTAATAAAATCCGTATTTACTTCTTCCCACTTCCACGTGGATATGCTGATATCCTGGTCATACCTCCCAGTCTGTGGTGCTCTACCTTGACTTGTTGGCAGTTCAAGCACTTAGCTATGAATTCGGTGATGTCTCTTTTTATGCCATTTCACCAGTAAATATTCCTCAAATCGCGGTATATTTTAGTATCACCAGGGTGGATGGAGTATCTCAAGCTGTCTGCTTCAGAAAATATCTACTGTCTCAATTCACTAATGTCTGGTACACAAAATCTGCCCTCATAATGGAGCACACCATCTCCCCCTTTGGAGAAAGCCTCCACCTCTTTCCTGAGAACCGCTTCCTTGAGTTTAAGCAAAATGGGATCTTCATCCTGTTTGGACTTAACTTCAACAACTAAAGAGGAATACAACCCACTTTGCATAACCACTCCCCCCTCAGCTGAGTCAACCAACTGCACCCCTAACCGAGCTAGTTTATGAATGTCCTTCGCCAATTCCTTTTTGTCTTCCTCAACATGAGCCACGCTACCCATAGACACTCTGCTTAGGGCATCCGCCACCATATTGTCTTTGCCCTGGTGATATACCACGCTCATGTCATAATCTTTCAGGAGCTCTAACCACCTTCTCTGATGAAGATTTATGTCCTTCTGACTGAACACATACTGAAGGCTCTTGTGATCGGTGAAAACATCAATGTGAGCCTCGTATAGGTAATGTCTCCATATTTTCAATGCAAACACTACCATTACTAACTCCAAGTCATGAGTTGGATAATCCTTCTCATAAACCTTGAGCTGTCTGGAGGCGTACGCTATCACTTTGCCCCGCAGCATCAGAACGAAACTGAGTCCAACTCTGGAAGCATCGCAATATACCATAGACCCATTTGATCCTTCTGGTAGGGTCAACACTGGAGTTGTAGTGGGCTAAGTTTTTAATTCCTATAAACTCTTCTCACACCCATCTGACCACTGGAACTTCACCTTCTTCTGAGTTAGCCTAGTCAGTGGAGATTCTATAGAAGAAAAGCCTTCTAGAAAGCATCGGTAATAACCGGCCAAACCCAAGAAACTTCTAATTTTCGGTTGGGGAGGTAGGTCTGGGCCAGTCTTTCACTGGTGCAATCTTTTGAGGATAAATCTGAATACCCTCACCCGAGAACACATGACCCATGAAAGTCACAGACTTCAACCAGAATTCACATTTTCTTAACTTGGCGAACAACCGGTGGTCTATGAGTGTATGAAAAACTATCTTAAGGTGGTTAGCATGCTCTTCCTCATTTCTGGAGTATACCAGAATGCCATCGATAAATATAATGACGAACATATCTAGATACTGCTTGAAGACTCTGTTCATCAGGTCCATAAAGGCTGCAGGGGCTTTTTTCAGTCCAAAGGACATAACCACAAACTCGCAGTGACCATACTGAGTCCTAAAAGCTGTTTTTGGTATGTCACAGTCTCTGGCTCTAATCTGGTGATACCCCGACCTGAGATCTATTTTGGAGAAACAGCTGGCTCCCTGAAGTTGGTCAAACAGGTTCAATTCTGGGTAGGGGATACCTGTTCTTGACTGTGACCTTGTTCAACTAACGGTAATCAATGCACATTCTGAGGGTACCATCTTTTTTTTGCACGGATAGCACTGGAGCACCCCAAGGAGAGATGCGTCTGATAAAACCCTTGTCAAGAAGATCTTTTATCTTCTCTTTCAACTCCTTAAGTTCAGCCGGAGCCATTATATAAGGAGGGATGGAGATGGGCTGAGTATCTGGAATAAGGTCTATGCCGAAGTCAATTTCTCGTTCAGGAGGAACTCCGGGAAGATCTTCGGGGAACACATTTGGAAACTTGCTGACAACAGGGAATGACTAGATAGTTGTGGTCTCAGAGTCAGAATTCTTAACCCGAACTAGATGGTAAATACATCCCTTGGAAATAAGATTCCTGGCCTTAAGGTAGGAAATAAAACCACCCTTCGGCGCTGAACTACTGCCCGACCATTCTAGAGTTGACTCATTTGGGAACTGAAACCTAATGACCCTAGTTCTACAGTCGACTGAGGCATAACCAAAGTGTAACTAATCCATTCCAAGGATGAGGTCGAAGTCGACTATGTCTAACTCTACAAGGTCAGGTGGAATGACTTTATTGCAGACTGAGATTGGACAATTTTTATACACCTGACTGACTCTAACTGACTCACCAACTAGGGTGGAGATTGAGAAGGGTTTTGTTAGGACTTCTGGACTGATATCGAACTGAACTACTACGTAGGAAGTCATGAATGATAGTGTGGCCCCCAAATCAAGAAGGGAATATACATCTATATGGAAAAGATGTAACATACCCGTGACCACATCCGGTGAGTTCTGCTGATCCTGACGAGATGATAAAGCATAAAAACAGTTTTGGCATTGACTGCCCTCCGTACCTGATGTGTTAACCTATTGAGCTGGTCGGCCTGCTGGAGCTTCTAATATAGTGGATTGTGATCTCCCCCACCCTGCTGACGGGCATTCCTTAAGTCGATGCCCAAGCTGTCCACAACCAAAATAGCCCTCTCAACCCTGAAGACACTCCCCTGGGTGGTTCTTTCCGCACTTGGGCAAGTTGGATACCTGTTACCAGCACTGTAACTCTGAGTATGAGAGCCAGATGCTCCAACCCTCTAATCCTGGCGGGACCAAAAGGTAGGGGCACTGGCCGAGCTGGGCGTTGGAGCCCTCTGCTGCTACTGCTGCTGTGGTTGCTACCGCTGAACCTCTAGTGGCCATAATTTGATTGGCCAGTACTTGCCCGCTTATTCTTTCTCTCCATGTCCCTTAGTTTTTCGGCCTCTATTTGCTGAGCATAGACAATCAGGTTGGAGAGGTCAATATCCTTAATTAGCATCGTTGTCTTACATTCTTTGAGGAAAAAATTCGACACCCCATTTACAAACTTCAGCATATGATCCCTTGGCTCGGCCACCATCTCTGGAGCGTATTTGGACAACCTAGTGAACTCTAGAGCGTACTCATCTACTATCTGGATTCCCTATCTCAGGTTCATGAACTCCGCTACCTTTGCCTCCCTGAGCTCCCGAGGGAAGAATCTATCCAGGAAGGCTGTAGTGAACTCCTCCCACTCCATCGGTCCTGCATCCGCTGGCCTCCCCTCCTTCCACTGTTTGTACCAGACTTGAGCTAGCCCTTTCAGCTGGTAGGCAGCCAAATCAGCACTCTCTAAGGGACTGACACCCATAATTCGGGTGATCTTCTTAATCTCATCCACAAAACACTGTGGGTCCTCTCCCACCTTAGATCCATGAAAATCCGGAGGGTTCATCCTGGTGAAATCCCGCACTCAGGTAGCTGCTGTGGAACCGTTGTTGTTGATTGGACCCACCTGTTGGTTCACCTGGTTGGTCACGATTTGTGCGAGTAGCTGAATGGACGCCCTGAATTTTGCGGTAGATACCGAGTCATCCTAAGGGGCTGTTGGGGCTGGTGGGGTAGGTCGCTAAGCATTGCCGTCCCTTCTTCCGTTACCGCATCACAGAGGCATAATTCAGTAAACGAAGTAGAGAATGAGTCAGGAGAATGATTCTAGAACTAAATTTCAACGCACAATAAGGAGTATGAAATAAAGGGAAGTTTCCTAATGACATCTCGTAGCCTCCCCTTCATAAGTGTGGCGCGCTTTACACCTATAAAGAAGACTCTACTCGATGTGGCTTTTAGACATCCGAGGATACTCTGAACCTAGTGGTCTGATACTAAGTATGTCATGCACCGAGTTTACACCCTGGACGAAACATGGTACTTGAAGTCACATGTGACCCCAAGTCAACCCCTGGTCTATCATACACAAGCATTTTGATTAATATAGAATACATACAAAGTAGTTTTAAGCAAAAATATAAATACATGAAAGAAATAAAGCTGATTCATAGTGTTTGAAATTTATTAAAACAACACTGAAGTTTGAAATACCAATCTAAGTCCGAAAGCCACTATTACTGATGAGTTGCTGGGACAAACCCCCAGCTAACTCAAAATCTGAATAGAAGGAAATGAAAACGTAACTAAAATGAATAAATTTCCATCCTCGAAGGATGAGGACTCACCAACTGGTAAAGCTGAGTTCTTCGATGAGCGATCGGCTAACGAAGCTAAGACTGAGATCCTGCAGTTGTATCATAAAACGATAAAACATAAAAGTATGCATCAGTATTTTGAATGTACTGAGTAAGTGATAGGAACATAGCACAATAGAATAAATAATAAGAGAAATGCTGAACTGAAAGACATGTAATGACCAACTAACGCTACTGATTTGATTAATTAAAATACTGAGGTGGTCTAGAAGACCCTGTCTAATGGTCAGAGCACGTTCTAAGTCTGGAATATTGGTCTGAACTGAACTGGACTAAGACTAGACTGAACTGCCTAGTGGGAGGGCCTATAACCGACATGTAACCACGTGAGCTAGACGTGGAGTCCGATATATACACCCCACCGGTAGGACTCAATATACCTTGGCAGGGTATAAAGTCATGAACTGGGTGATCACAAAATTCTAGGGCCAAACAGGCCAATAAATACTGTAACCTATGCTAGCAATGTAGTTTTGGAAACTTGGGTGCGCTGGAACCCTGGTCCGCTCAATGCTAAGTCCTACTCCAACTGGATACTCCTATACTGAATACTAAGCTGATAGCTCGAAATTAGGGCCCAAGACTAGTCAGGGATATATATTTAAAAGTACCTTGAGAGTCTTATCGGACCAGATTCTGAAATTGGGTTCTAGACTGGTCAGAGCTGCTTCTCTAGAAGAGTCGTAACCGTCTTAGACCAAACTGTAAATCTGAACTGGGGTCCTCAGGCTAGTTAGAGCTATATATCTAAAGTGTCATAACCACCTAGTGGACCAATAAAACTGAATTCTGAATTTGATTCTGATAACTGGGAGGTACTACTGACACCTCGGGAAATTCCTTAGTCAAACTAATCAACTGACATTTCTGATTGACAGTGAGTATTCTCACATTTTTAACTAAAGCTAGGCAACCATGTACCTGACTGAGAATTTAGCATATAAAATAATATGAGAATTCACCAAACTGATATAATCAGGAACATTTCAAGGTTAATCACTTTAGCAAGATTGTAGTCCTATATACTCTCATGAACTAGGGCTAAATTCAATGTACGGGGGTAAGCATCAATACTGTCACTAACTGGTGGAAAATATCCATAATTAATATAACATAATAATTCCCCATCGATTAAACGAAGCATTATCAAGAATCTTTCAACATTCGAAAATCTGCAGGACTAGAATTCACTTTTACGGGAATGGCATCAATTTAATCATGAACTGATGGAAATCATGTCTAAAATAATCATGGATATCATTCTATATGAATTCAAAGAAAACTGACATATATTCTCTTCACATTCGGAAGCTCGGGTCTAGGATTTATAGAGAATTAGAGAAGGGTTTTGGGAGACACAAGGAAGAACTATCCCCTTGTTGAATTCCCACATACCTGAGTTAGAAATCCGACAAAATTCCTTGAGAATATGAGGTGTAGTAGACTGCCCTAGTTCTTGCTCTGAGAGTCCCTGAGAGAATTCTACGATCTGTTCTTTTGAAAGTCTGAGTGGGGAATAAGGAAAGAAACCACCCCACTAATAAGTCTGGAATTATGACTAAAACGACGTAGTTTAAAGTTTAGGAGGGTACAAATTTCTGAAAGGCCCTTGAAAACTCATAGGGAAAAACTACTTGTCAATCCTCAGGGGTGACCTAACGAGTCGTAGTCAGTGACCACGACTCGTGGTCACACCCGTGAGGTGCACTGCCTGAAAACCACAGATGGTCACCATGAGGGACACAATGAGTCGTGGTTGGTAACCACGACTTGTGGTCACCTCTCATGGACTACACTGTCTGAAAAGCCATGGAGTCCACACTGGTGACACCACAACTCGTGGTGTCCCAAACTAGTCGTGGTGAGGACCCGTTGGGTACACTGCCTCACATTTCCTAGCTACAAATTATCCTTGACCATGGGTCACATCATGACTCGTGGTTAGTGACCATGAATCGTGGTCACACCCGTGGTCAGCCAAATATAAATTTTTCAAAATAAACACCCAGGCCTCACCACAAGTCATTGAACGACTCGTGGTCACTCCCACGAGTCACAAAATGACTTGTTTTGTGACCTAGTGCAGATTTTCCTATTTTTTTCTGATTTTTGTTTCGGGCCTAGTCTTTGAGTTTCCTATGCATTACAAAATGTATATTGTGTCCTGCCGATGAGGTGTATACATCGGACTTCACGTCTATCTCACGTGGTTATTTGTCAGTTATTGACTCTCCCACTAGTCAATACGGTCTCTGTTTAGCTCAACTCAGAACAGTTTCAGTTACTCAGTTCAGATTAGTTCAGTACAGTAGTTCATATTAGTATCTCAAATTTAGGGCATGTCTTTGACCAATAGACAGGGTCTTTTTGACCATCTCAATATATTTCAATTTATTCAGTTTCAGCATTTCAGTTGGTCAATTCATATCATTACAATTCAGTTATTTATTCTCCGTGTTATATTTTCTCCTACTTACTTAGTACATTCAAAGTAATGACGCATGCCTTCTATGCTGTATCGTATTATGTTACAGCTGTAGGTTCTCAGTCTGAGCACCGTTAGAAGGTTTTCTCTAGGAGTTATCAACTGCATCAGTGGTGAGTCCTTATCATTCGAGGACGACGTTATTTTCTTCAGTTATTTTCATTCAGTAGATTTTAGAGTTAGCTGGGGTCTTGTCACAGCAACTCATCAGATATAGATGGCTTTCAGACACAAATTCATATTTTTAGATTTTTTTCGGTTGTATGAAGCTTTATGATTTAGTTTTTCTTCATAAATGGTTTTTTATTATTTTTAAAAGCTTCCGCTATGATTACTTAGTTTACCATTGTTATTATAGACCATGGGTTGACTTGGGGTTACTTGTGACTCCAAGTACCGTGTCTCGTCCAGTGTATAGACTCAGGTCGTGATAAATTTGGTATTAGAGCACTAGGTTTAAAGTATCCTAGGATGTCTGAAAGCCGCGTTGAGTAGAGTCCTTTTCATGGTTTGAGGCGTGCCACATTATGATGAGGAGGCTACAAGATGTTATTAGGAAAACTCCCTTTTGTTCATACTCTTTATCGTGCGTTGAAGTTCAATTCCAGAAACATTTTCCTAACTCACGCTCTATTTCGTTTTAGTGAAATCATGCCTCGAAGATGTGGTAACAGAATAAGGGCCTGCAATGCTCACCGACCTGCCCCACCAGCTCCAGCAGCCCCTCAGGGCGACCCAGTGTCCTCCGCAGAGTTTAGAGAAGCAATTCAACTGCTCGCACAAACAGTCATGAATCAGGTGAACCAACAGGTGGTTTCGATTAATAATAATGGAAAATGTTTTCAATTATAAATCATGTTTTCAAGTTTTATAAATTATGATGCCCATACATGAAAGTTCATGAAAGTTGAGATCTATGATGTATGTTCAAGTATGATGAGATATTTATGATAAAAGCATATTTTCAAGTTACCCATGTTTATGACCATGTTTTCAAGTGAATCAAGTATTTTCAAGCATATTTAAGTATTGAGAAAGCCCATATGTTCAAGTATAATTTATGATTTCACGAATTAGCTTGCCACATGGTTTTGGAGTCAAGACTCCCAATTATGTTCAGCTTGTGGTATGGTTTGAGCCAAGGCTCCTCATGTATGATTTCATATTTTATATGTACATGATTATTCATCTTCGTCACTAGACGATGGTCAGCTTCGTTGATAAACGATGAAGAGCATGTGCATGTTCTTGGGAGTAGTGTCTAGCACCGAGTAGGCTAAGGGTCAGTCAACCCTCCTCAGAACTACAAGCCAACTTAGGTATGATCAGATTATTTGGGACCTCCTTTGTAAGCTTTCCCCTGCCCCAAGGGGCCTTCAACTTGATATCGATATTATGGTAGCGTCTTTAGCCTTGACAAGGCTTTAGACAGCTCTTCCCACTTGAGTGTAATCGTCGAGACCGCATAAGCTTTATCATGGTTATATCAGTTATATGAAGAAGGCTCTCATTGTTCCTCATGATTTCAATTATGCATGTTTAACATTCATGATATATATATATACACACACACACACACACACACATATATATATTTCAAGAAGGTTTGACCCAATGTTCAGTTTTACTTATGGTTATCAATTTTCAACTTTGGGTCATTTGAATCAGTTATGATTGCAGTTATGTTTAGATCATGATTTCATAAAAATAACATGCAAGCCTTACTCTCAGAATCTTATCTTGATTATGTTTTATGAAATGCATTATTACTGATTTTACTTACTTAAGCGGTTTTACTTACCTTTCATACTTAGTACATTTCACGTACTGAACACATACTCTATGCTGTATTATTTTATGATACAGGCTCCGATATTCAGACTTAGCCTCGTTGCTAGCCAACCTTCTAGAGTAGCATATCCAGACTTAGATTGTATTCAGCTTTAGACTCGTGTTGAATGTTTAGATTTTATGTTATGTTCAGACTTTCACTATGTTTATTATGATTGATTCAGCTTGTATTTATTGAGTTAGATGTTATGTTCATGCCATGGGTCAACTTGGAGTCTCTCGGGGCTCCTTGTCCTATGGCACAATCCGGGACTATGTTCGGACCGTGACAAACTTGATATCAGAGCATTAAGTTTTAAAGTGTCCTAGGGTATCCGAAAGCCGTGTTAAGTAGAGTCTTTTTCATGGGTGTGAAGAGCACCACACTTATGACGAAGAGGCTATGAAACATTTAGGAAATTTTCCCTTCTTTCATGATCTATGTCATGCAGTGAAATATATCTCTATCCTTCTAACTCGTATTATATGCATTTTCAAAATCATGCCCCCACAGAGTAAATGGCAGAAGGAATGGAAACAGAAATGGCCACGAGGATGGTAATGGGGATGGGCACCAATAGGCCCCACCATCCCATGAGAACCATCAACGGAGTCGGTTGCCCATGCTGAATTCAGGCCAGGCATTCAGATGCTAGCACAAGCTTTGACTGCCCAGGTCAATCAACAGGCGGTAACACATGTCCCTCAGAACGAGAATGCAGCAACAACATGAGTCAAAGATTTTCTAAGGATGAACCAACCTGAGTTTCTTGGATCAAAGGTGGATGAGGATCCACATGAGTTTATCGACGAGATTCTAAAAATCACCCAAGTCATGAGGGTGACTAGAGAGGAGTGTGCCGATTTGGCCTTATATCAGTTGAAGGGGGTCGCACATATTTGGTTCAAACAATGAAGGGATAGTAGGGCAGTCAGAGTAGGCCCTATCAATTGGAATGAGTTTCATGTCGCTTTTCTAGATCGATTCTTCTCTCGTGAGATAAGAGAGCTGACAGCGGCCAAATTTTTGAATTTAAGGCAAGGGAAGATGAAAATGCAAGAGTATTCCTTAGAGTTCACTCATATATCCAAGTACGCACTAGAGTTAGTGGTTGGTCAGGGAGCTCGAGTAAGCAGGTTTGTTCATGGAGTGCCAGACTACCTAGACAAGGATTGCCGGACTGTGATGCTTCATCAGGATATGGATGTTCCTTGGATAGTCTTGTACGCCCAGTAGATGGAGGCAGTGCATGTGAGAGAGAGAGAGGCCAAGAGGGCTAGGACAAACAGTTATGGGTTCTCTCAAGAGAGACCAGGTGGTGGGCACCGTTAGCAGTCCTACCAGAGATTGTCAGCCTTGGCATCTTCGGCTATGAGTGTGCCATCCAGATCTAGGAACGATCAAAGAGGATGAGCATTAGGCTCTTAAGGCCAGAGCAGCAGGCCCATAGATTCCAACATCCCAGTATGCGATAGGTGTGGCGGGAGACACACGACTCAGTGTTTGGCGGGTACAGCTACTTGCTTCGAGTGTGGGAAGCCCTAACATATGCTTAGGGATTTTCCAGCAGCCAGATAGGGTAATGATAGAGGCCGAGGCCCAGCTTCAAGTTTAGCAACCCCATCAGCACGCCTAGCTCATCAGGGGGCATCTACTAGCACAGGTGGCGGACAACGCCAAAACAGATTCTATGCCCTAGAATCCCGCCAGGAGCAGAAAGTCTCCCCAAACGTGGTCACTGGTCTGTCGAGAGTTTTCCACCTTGATGTATATGCTTTGTTAGATACAGGGGATACTTTGTCTTTTGTGACGCCCTATGTTGCTAGTAGCTTCGGAGTCAGTCCCAAAATCCTATCAGAACCCTTCTTTGTCTCTACTCCAGCCTGTGATTCAGTTATAGCTTGACGGGTGTATAGAAATTTCCCTGTCTCAGTCCTTCAAAAAATCACCTCAGTAGATCTAGTAGATTTATCCATGACCAATTTTGATGTTATCCTCGGCATGGATTAGCTCTTTGCATGTTATGCCTCAATTAATTATAGAACCCGTATGATAGAGTTCTGATTTCCAGGTGAGCCAGTCCTAGAATGGAAGGGTAGTTTAGCTGTGCTTGTAGGTCATTTAATTTGAGTATCCAGAAAGATGATTTCTAAGGGTTGCGTTTACCATCTAGTTAGGGTTAAAGATGCTACGTCTGAGACCCTGACTATCCAGTCAATTCCAGTAGTATGTGAGTATCCAGAAGTTTTCCCTAATGATCCACCGGGAATCCCTCTCAAGAGAGATTAATTTTAGTATTGACCTTCTTCCCGATATGCAGCCTATATCTATTCCTCCCTATAAAATAGCTCCAGCCGAGCTAAAGGAGTTGAAGGAGCAGTTGAAGGACCTTCTAGACAAGGGTTTCATCAGATCGCGGAAATCTCCATGAGGTGCATCAGTTCTTTTTGTCCGAAAGAAAGATGGTTCTCTTCGTATGTGTATTGATTATCGGCAATTGAACAAAGTTACCATCACGAACAGGTACCCATTCTCCAGAATTGATGATTTGTTTGACCAGCTTCAGGGTGCTAAGTACTTTTCAAAGATAGACCTCAAATTTGGATACCATCAGCTCATGGTTCAAGAGAGTGACATCCTGAAGACAGTCTTCAGTACACGGTATGGTCATTATGAGTTTGTAGTTATGTATTTTGGACTAATAAATGCTCCTGTAGCTTTTATGGATTTGATGAACAGGGTGTTCAATCCATGCTTGGATATGCTCATGATTGTGTTCACAGATGAAATCCTTATATACTCTCGGAGCGAGGAGGAGCATGCCGCTCATTTGAGGGTGGTGCTACAGACTCTCAAGGATCGCCAGTTGTATGCTAAATTCAGTAAATGCAAGTTTTGGTTGAATTTAGTGGCATTTTTGGGTCATGTGGTGTCAAGTGAGGGTGTACAGGTAGACTCTCAAAAGATAGAGGCGGTAAAGAATTGGCCCCAACCGGTGAATCCTTTGGATATCAGGAGTTTTTTGGGTTTAGCTAGGTGTTATCGGAGGTTTGTTGAGGGGTTTTCATCTGTTGCAACACCATTGACCAAATTGACCCAGAAGAAAGTGAAATTCCAATGATCGGAGACTTGTAAGAAGAGTTTCCAAGAGTTGAAGACTTGACTCACCTCAACACCAGTGTTGACCCTACCCGAGGGTACCGATGATTTGTGGTATATTTTGATGCTTTGAGGACTGTTCTTGGGTGTGTATCGATGCAGCATGATAAAATTATAGCATATTCTTCCAGGCAGCTAAAGGTCCAATTAAAGAATTACCCGATTCGTGATCTCAAATTGGCGGCGGTAATATTCGCGTTGAAGATTTGGAGACACTATTTGTATGGGGTCCATGTGGATGTGTTTACAGACCACAAAAGCCTACAATATGTTTTTACTCAGAAGGATCTATATTTACGCCAAAGGAGATGGTTGGAGCTACTCAAGGATTTTCATATGAGTGTCCTTTACCATCCGGGTAAGGCTAATGTAGTAGTTGATGCACTTAGTAGGCTCTCTATGGAGAGTGTGTACTATGTAGATGAGGAGAGGAAGGAGCTAGTGAAGGATGTGCATCGACTTGCACGGTTGGGAGTTCATTTGGTTGACTCGACCGTTGGCGGTGTTATTGTTCAGAACAAATCAGAATCATCCTTGGTGACTGACGTAAAAGCTAGGAAAGACAAGGATCCTATCTTGGTGAAATTAAAGGAAGCCATTCAGAATTAGAAGGTGAGGTCTTCTCCAAAGGGGGAGATGGTTGCTTCATACCAGGGTCATTTATGTGTTCCAAATGTTGATGATTTGATAAATCGGATGTTGCACAGGGCCCATGGTTCCAGATACTCTATACATCCAAGTTCCACTAAGATGTACCGCAACCTACAGGAAGTCTATTGATGGAATGGCATGAAGAAGGACATTGCAGAGTTTGTGGATAAGTGCCTAAATTCTTAGCAGGTGAATGTTGAACATCAAAGACCTCGAGGTGTGCTTCAAGATATTAGCATTCCTACTTGGAAGTGGGAAGAGATCAATATGGACTTCATTACAAGTTTGCCTCGCACTCGTTGGCAGTATGATTCCATTTGGATGGTCGTGGACAGACTGACCAAAGCCGCTCATTTTCTACAGGTTAAAACTATGGATTTAGCTGAGGATCATCCTAAGTTGTACATTTGGGAGTTAGTTTGGTTGTATGGAGTACCATTGTCCATCATATCGGGTAGAGGTACTCAGTTTACCTCCCAGTTTTGGAGATCATTTAAAAAGGGACTTGGTACTTAGGTCAAGCTTAGCACATCGTTTCATCCACAAACTGATGGTCAGGTGGAGCGAACTACTTAGACTTTCGAAGACATGTTTAGAGTGTGTGTGATTGACTTCAAAGGTAGTTGGGATGATAATTTTCCTCTCATTGAGTTTGCGTATAACAACAACTACCATTCCAGCATTCAGATGGCTCTGTTTGAAGCTCTCTATGGGAGAAGATGTAGATCACCTATTGGATGGTTTGAAGTCGGTGAAGCTGCGATGATAGGACCAGATTCAGTCTATGAGGCTATGGAGAAAGTTCATCTCATATGAGAATGGTCGAAAGCAACCTAGAGTCGTCAAAAGTCCTGTGCAGATGTGAGAAGGAGAGAATTTGAGTTTGAGGTGGCTGATTGGGTGTTTCTGAAAGTGTCTCCCATGAATGGAGTTTTGAGGTTCAAAACGAAAGGGAAACTTAGTCCCCGTTATGTTGGCCCCTACCGGATTGTGAGACGTGTTGGCAAGGTGACCTATGAGTTGGTGTTACCCTCAGAGTTAGCTTCCGTCCATCTAGTTTTTCATGTATCGCTCTTAAAGAAGTGTTTGGGTGATCCAACTCTAGTTGTTCTAGTGGACAGTGTTGGTGTGAGAGACAACCTTAGCTATGAAGAGGTTCCAGTGGAGATATTGGATCGTCAGGTTTGAAGGCTAATAAACAAAGAAGTAGCTTCGGTTAAAGTTTTAGGGAGGAATCAACATGTTTAGGGAGCTACGTGGAAAGCCGAAGTAGATATGATGGATAGATACCCACATTTGTTCCCTTCCGGACTAGATTCAGCTTGAGGTATCAGTTTTTGCCCTAAAAATCTATTCAATTTCATGTTATGTTCATGTGTTCTAGTTTTTTTCATGTCAAAGTATGTATGTATGATTCATGAATTCAGTTCAGACATGTAGTCCAGTTTAGAGATAGTCGTCCCGTTAGTTTTCAGCTTATATGATTAGTATTTGAGAATATGATGACTGCATTTTCTCTGCTTTTATGTATAATTTTAAACATTTGAGGACGAATGTTCCCAAGGGGTAGATATTGTTATACCCTAGAAACCATAAGATCAGACCTGAGAGTTAAAACAAATAAAACAAGATTTTCTGCACCAGGTCACAGACGTCCTGTGACCCGTCACGATGACCAAGAGTCATCAAGTGACTCGTGGTGAGGAGTTTTACTTAAGTTGGAAATTCAAGTTTTTGGGTCACCATGGACATGACCACGAGTCGTGGCCAGCACCACGACTCGTTGAGTCAGTCGTGGTCAAGGTTGGTGGAAGGACAGAGAATTTTGGGCAGTAGGGGCAACGAGAGGTGACCAAGAGTTGTGGTCACCAATAACGACCCGTTATGTTCCCCGTGGTGAGTCCCTGTTGAAGTTTTGGTAGTGTACTTGAAGACTTGTGGCCAAAAGTCATGGACAAGGACGACGACTCATCCAGTCCCTCATTGGGACTAGCAGTCTGTTTTTCCCTGCGAATTTAGTAAGGGTTTTTCCATGATTCCTATGATCCTAAGGCCTAAAATACGTTGTTTTAAGCTCTGAATAGTGAGTTTTAAGAAGGGTAAGTTCATTCTAATATATTCCTAATTCATGCATGTAAGTTTAGAAGTCTAGAGGGGTGATCAAGCTCAATCTCTCAAGGTTCTTCCTCAATTATTCCTTGGGCAATCAGAGAATTTGTAGAATCAGATCCTCTCAGGTATGTAAGGTTATGAATGGGTGAAATTGTTCTCACCCATGCCCAATCCCTCTCTAATTCATGAAAATCAACATGTTGATTCTATGGGGTTTTAACCCAATGCATGTATTTCCTAATTTTCTACCATGGGTATATTCTAAGCATGTTTCTATTGTTGAATTATGATTCATGGCAAGTTTTACAATGTTTTAAATTATAAATCATGTTTTCAAGTTTTATAAATTATGATGCCCATCCATGAAAGTTTATGTAATACCCCAAAAGTGCCTAGGAGTAGACCCGAGATCTAAAAGTTGAAAACTGCTAAAACTGGAAAAATATCATAGAACGAGCGACCTAACGACTCGTGGTATCAAACTGTGGGTCATTGTATGAAATCATGGTGATGGAATTCTGGGTGGTAGTGGAGATGACAGACGATGATCTTGGGCAGAATTATATTCCCAAGTGATACTCAAATGCTTCATTTCGTCTTGTTTATCCATCGATATTTGTGCATTCTCATGTAATTTGTAGTTAAAATGTGAATTTATACTAACCAA
>JACEIK010000072.1:123943-158495 GCA_018107945.1 Datura stramonium | reverse complement strand
TTTGGTTTTTCATCTTTTCTTCAATGGTTGTTCTATCAATTCTTGTTCTTACTGCATTAATGTTTGGCTAATGTTAATGTATATCTAAAAAATCCAATTTCGATTTCGAAAAGAAAAGAAATTGGAAAGTTGTGAATTGGTAGGATATGATCTCTTCTTAGTTTGGGAAAATTGAGAATTGATTTACCTTCAGAATAGAAATATTCCTGAAAGTCGTACTAGTCAATTAAGGAATCAGTTTTGTATCGCTAGAACATGAATTTCTTTTTATCACAGAAATGTAGGTGGAAGGTTCCTGATTCTTAAGTTGGGTTAAATACGAGAGTTTTAATACATAGGCAATAATTCTTGACTAGCAACCGAAGGAAAGGTTACCCAAATTGTATCGATAAATTACTTCCCTGCATGTTCAGTTTAGCCTCAGCTTGCTCATTACTATAGTTCAGACTCAATTGGTAAATTCGTTTTAGATTAGTATAAGTTAGGAAACAAACTCCCAAAATCTTTTTTAAACTGTTGTCTGCATTTTTAGAGTTAAAGTTCATTGACACTTGATTCGATTATTACCTTGGTCCAGTCCCNTTGATTCGATTATTACCTTGGTCCAGTCCCTGTGGGATCGATACTTGGCTTACTTTAGCCATTTTACTACTTGTTCGACAACGTGCACTTGCGTGTAGTTCTCAAAAGACACGAATAGACGACAAAACTACTCGTTGCTCGAAATAAAGAGCCATTGTTAGCAGTCATTGGAAGAGACTGGGCTCAACAGTTCGGGATACTACGGGTCATCCAACGACTCGTGGAGAGAAGTGACAACCCATGGTCACCCGTCGTCATTTGGTTGCAAGAATTTTCAGTGTATATGACAAATAAAGACCACGACTCGGTGGGAGCAACCATGAGTCATGGTGAGGCTCATAGTCAGGAGGTCCAATTTTTGTGAAGGGGCAAACAACGGTCGACTTGATGACCCGTGGGTTCAAAGGACGAGTCGTCCTGTCCATCCGTGGTTCAGTTCTGGAGGCAAGTCTCAGCAGTGCAAATGATGGGCCATACGACGGGTCGTCGTTCCTTCCAACGACCCGTTGGTGTGACTCGTTGGATCGATCTGGACAGGTTTTAGGAAAGATTCATTAAGGGCATTTTCGACTTTTTCATGCTATGAGACCCTAAAATACATCATTTTAGCTTATGAAAGGCGGGTTTTTAGGGGAATAATTTATTCTAAGTCTTCATTCATGCATACAATAGTATAGAGAGGTAATTAAAGGGTGATTTAAGGCTTCTCTTCAAATTCTTCCAATTCCTTCTTGGGCATTCAAAGGGGGGGGGTTAAGAATCAATTGTTTCCAGGTATGTAAGTGTATCAATGGGTGTTTCCTTTCACACTCATGCCCATTCTCTACGATTTCATGAAAAATTTATAAAAAGTTATTGGGGCTTTTAAGTAGAATTATATAAAAATCTAATGATTTGGTTATGGGCTTTGTGATTTTAGAATCTTATCATACTCTATGGGTTTTGATCATCGTTTATGATTTAAATTATTTATAATGTTATCGATTTTGATTTCTACGGAATTAGGCCTGATTATTCATGACTCATGATAAATCGATTTATGATCTTCTTTTCCATTAATCATATTTACAAGCCCAACATGAATTATGTTTTATATTATGGATTTAATCAATTACCCATCATGATTTTTATGAATTTTCAACTATATGCATGATCCACAAGTATATATGAATTTTATGATTCATAAATTATGTTTTGGCCAACTCACGGGCCTTGTTTCATGGCTAGTTCACGTATGTACAAGTATGTTTATGATTATCATGATTTAACTAGCCCATTAATTCATGCATGTTATACTATGAGCACTATATATGTTTTGGGAGTAGTATCGAACATCGAGTAGGTTGGGGGCTCAGGTTAAGCCCCGAAACTCATAAACTACGTGCCACCGTAGGTATGTCTGGAACTCCTTTGTGAATGTCCCCGACCCAATTAGCCCTTTTCATGGTGATATCACTCCCTTCATGGTTATACCCTTGTCAAGGTACGAACGGCCTCCCGACTAGGTTTATAGGTTGGACTTCATGTGTGCTTATATGGGGTATGTAGGTTAAGAGAATCTCCCGCTGTTCCTCATGATTTATGAATGTTTATGATTATGTATTTTGGATCAATTCATGTTAAGTAAAACTTTTCTCTTATGATTATGATTATGTTTGTATTACGAATGTTTTGAAAACCTTGAGGCTTATGTTATGTTATGATGTTTACGATATGAGCATGATGCCCTATTCTTATGATCATTATGAGTTTTCTTATATATTTTAAATGTCCATTTTATTTACCTTACATACTCGGTACATTCCACATACTGACCACAAATTTTCTAAGCTGTATCATTTCATGATACATGACCCAGCTCTCAGGCTCACCCTCCTCAGTAGCTCCTCAGAGTTCTCTATCAGCTTATTTGGTGAGTCCTCATGTTCCGAGGGCCATATGTTCAGAATCTTTTTCTCTCTTTCGGTTTCAGTATTATAGGGTTAGTTGGGGTATTGTCCCATCAAACCGTCTTTCATGATTAGAGGCTTTTCAGGCTATCAGTTGTATTCAGCCGTCATGTATGGATCATGTATTTGTCTTTTCTCCGTTATTATGTCGTTATTTCATTTCCTTATGTTAAGTATTCCTCTTATGTGATTGATATAGATGTATTCTCATGCCATGGGTCAACTTGGGGTCTCTTGGGGCTCCTTGTTCCGTGTTTACGATCCGGGTGTACGTCCAGGTCGTGACAAACTTGGTATCGGAGCCATAGGTTTGAAGTGTCCTAGGGTGTTTGAAACCCGCGTTAAGTAGAGTCTTTTTCATGGGTGTAAAGTGCGCCACACTTATGATGGAGAGGCTATGAGAGGTTTAGGAAATGTTCCCTTATTTCATGATCTATGTCATGCGATGAGAAGTGTTTCCTATCCCTATAATTCGTGTTATTCGCGTTTTTAGAATCATGCCTCCATGCTGAGTGAATGCCAGAAGCAATGGTAACGACAATGATCATGAGGGTGCCAATGGTGACGAGCATCAGGCAGCCCCACCCATTCATGAGGAGCACGCACCAGAGACAGCCGCCAATGCTGAGTTTAGGGTAGCGATTCAGATGCTGGCATATGCCATGGTTGCCTATGTTCATAATCAGACAGTGGCGCATTACTCTCAGAATGGGAATGCGGCGGCAGTTAGGGTGAGGGATTTCTTGAGAATGATCCCTCCTGAATTCACGGGTTCGAAGGTGGGCGAGGATCCACACGATTTCATTGAGGAGATTTTGAAGATCACCCAGGTTATGGGGGTGAACAACGTGGAGTTTGTTGACTTGACCTCCTATCAACTAAAGGGGGTGGCTCACATATGGTTCAAGAAGTGGAAAGATGCCAGGGCTGTGGGTGCAGGCCCGATAGGTTGGGAAGAGTTCCACGCGACATTTTTGGATCGGTTCTTCCCTATAGAGATGAGGGAGCTCAAGGCGGCCGAGTTTGTGAATTTTCAAACAGGGTGACATGTCCTTCTAGGAGTACGCATTGAAGTTCACCCGATTATCCAAGTATGCTCCAGAGTTGGTGGCGGACCAGAGGGCTCAAGTGAGTCATTTTGTTCATGGGGTGGCGGATTATTTGGACAAGGATTGCAGAATCACCATGCTACATAGGGATATCGACTTTCCTCGTATTGTAATGCATGCACAGCAGACATAGTCATTCTACTAGAGGTAGAGGGAGGCCAAGAGGGCGAATACCGATAACTATGGAACTTCTCAGGTCAGGTTGGGGGGTGGACAACATCAGCAGTCTCAACACAGGTCTATCTCTCCAGCTCCATCATTGGCCAACACGCCGTCCTGGTTCATAGGAGATCGGAGGAGTAGAGCTTCAGAGCCAGGGGGCCAGGGTAGCATATAGGTGGAGCGCACTTTTCCAGTTTGTGAGGGGTGTGGCAAGAATCACCCCGAGAGGTGCTTAGTTGTCTTGGATGCTTGCTTCGGGTATGGCAAACTTAGACACAGGCTTAAGGATTTCCCCTCATCCAGATCAGGGGTTGATAGAGCTTGTGCACCAGAAGCTAGTTCAACCGCACCAGCAGCACGTCCCCCTCAGCATGGTGCCTCGACTAGTTCAGCAGGAGGTCAATTCCAAAATAAGTTTTATGCTTTAGTACCCTACCAGGAGCAGGAGGATTCGCCAGATGTGGTCACTGGTATGTTGCAAGTCTTCCATGTTGATTCTTATGCCTTGTTAGATCCCGAAGCTACTTTGTCTTTTGTGACCCCATATATTGCTAGTAGTTTCAGAGTTAGCCCTAAAATCCTGTTATAGCAATTCTCAGTCTCTACTCTAGTCGGTGATTCAGTTTAGCTAGGCGGGTGTATAGAGGTTGCCCCATTACAGTATTGTATAAGGTCACCTCCGCAGACTTAGTAGAGTTAGCTATGATTGACTTTGACATCATATTGGGCATGAATTGGTGTTTTCATGTTATGCTTTGGTTAATTGTAGGACCCATATGGTGGAATTCCAATTTTCGGGTGAGTCAGTTTTAGAGTGGAAGGGTAATTCAGCTGTACCAGCCGACCGATTCATTTTATATCTTAAAGCCAGGAAAATTATTTCTAAGGGATGCATGTATCATCTTGCTAGGGTTAAGGATGTTGATTCCGAAACCCCGACTATCCAGTCAGTTTCAGTGGTGTGTGAGTATCTGGAGGTCCTTCCTGATGATTTGCCAGGTGTTCCTCTTGAGAGGGAAATTGATTTTGGTATTGACCTCATACCTGGTACACAGCCTATCTCTATTCCCTCCCTACAGAATGGCTCCAGCCGAGCTAAAAGAGTTAAAAGAACAGTTGAAGGATTTTTTAGATAAGGGTTTCATTAGACCGAGCAAGTCTCCATGGGGTGCACCAGTGTTATTTGTCCGAAAGAAGGATGGTTCGCTTTGGATGTGCGTTGACTATCGACAATTGAACAAGGTCACCATTAAGAATAGGTATCCTTTACCCAGGATTGATGATATGTTTGACCAGCTTCAGGGTGCCAAGTGTTTCTCAAAGATAGATCTTAGGTCCGGGTATCACCAACTCAGGGTTTGGGAGTGTGATATCTCAAAGACAACCTTCAGAACACGGTATGACCATTATGAGTTTGTGTTTATGTCTTTTGGACTAACAAATGCTCCTGCAGCTTTCATGGACCTGATGAACAGGGTGTTTAAGCAATATCTAGACATGTTCGTGATCGTATTCATTGATGATATCCTTATATACTCTTGGAGCGAGGAGGAGCATGACGCTCATTTGAGAGTAGTGCTGCAGACTCTCAAGGATCGCCAGTTGTACGCCAAGTTCAGCAAGTGTGAATTTTGGTTGGACTCCACGACATTTTTGGGCCATGTGGTATCGAGTGAGGGCATAAAGGTAGACTCTTAGAAAATTGAGGCGGTGAAGAGTTGGCCCAGACCGGTGACTCCTTTGGATATTCGAACATTCTTGGGTTTAGCTGGCTATTATCGGAGGATTGTTGAGGGTTTCTCCTCCATCACAGCACCGTTGACCAAGTTGACTCAGAAGAAGATAAAGTTCCAATGGTCATAGGCTTGTGAGAAAAGCTTCCAAGAGTTGAAGATTTGACTTACTTCAGCACCAATGTTGACTCTACCCGAGGGTACCGATGGTTTTGTGGTGTATTGTGATGCTTCGGGAATCAGACTTGAGTGTGTGTTGATGCAGTATGGGAAGGTAATAGCATATGCCTCAAGATAGTTGAAAATCCATGAGAAGAATTACCCGACCCATGACCTTGAGTTGGCCGCGGTGGTATTCGCTTTGAAGATACGGAGACATTACTTATATGGGGTCCATTGGATGTATTTACGGACCACAGGAGCTTACAATATGTGTTCACGCAGAAAGATCTCAACCTTCGGCAAAGGAGGTGGTTGGAGATACTCAAGGACTACGATATGAGTGTCTTTACCACCCGGGTAAGGCTAATGTAGTAGCAGATGAATTTAGTAGGATCTATATGGAGAGTGTTTCCCATGTGGATGAGGGAAAGAATGAGCTGGTGAAAGATGTCCATCGACTTGCAAGGTTGGGAGTTAGATTAGTCGACTCGACCGATGGCGATGTTGTTGTGCAAAACGGATCAGAATCATCCTTGGTGACTGATGTGAAAGCTAGACAAAATGAGGATCCGATCTTGGTAAAGTTGAAAAGAGTTGTTCGAAGTCAGAAGGTGGAGGTCTTCTCCCAAGGAGGAGATGGTGTGTTGCGGTACCAGGGTCGTCTATGTGTTCCAGACGTTGATGATTTGAGGGGCCGGATATTGCCTGAGGCACATGGATCCAGGTACGCTATCAATCCGGGTGCCACAAGATGTATCATGATTTACGGGAAATATATGGGTGGGATGGCATGAAGAAGGATATTGCAGGATTCATAGCTAGATGTCCAAATTGCCAACAAGTAAAGGTTGAACATCAAAGGCCGGGAGGAGTACTTCAGGATATTAGCATTCTTACTTGGAAGTGGAAAGAGATCAACATGGATTTTATAACAGGACTACACCGTACTCGCTGATAGTATGATTCTATATGGGTGGTAGTAGACAGGTTGACCAAGGCTGCACACTTCCTACCGGTCAAAACCACAGATTCAGTGGATGATTATACCAAACTGTATATTCAGTAGTTGGTTCGGTTACATGGAGTGCCCTTTTCTATTATTTTAGACTGAGGTACTCAGTTTACCTCCCAGTTCTGGCGGTCTTTTCAGAAGGGGCTAGGGACTCAAGTTAAGCTCAGTACAACCTTCCATCCGTAGACAGATGATCAAGAAGAATGAACAATCCAGACACTCAAGGACATGTTGAGAGCATGTGTGATGGACTTCAAAGGTAGTTGGGATGATCACTTTCTCCTAATCGAATTTGCTTATAATAACAGCTATTACTCCAGTATCCAAATGGCATCGTTCGAGGCTCTTTATGGGCGGAGGTGTAGATCGCCCATCGAATGGTTTGAGGTTGGGGAGGCAGCTATGATAGGGCCTGATTCGGTTCATGAGGCTATGTGAAGGTTCAGTTGAGAAGGGACAGGCTGAAAACCGCTCAGAGTCGTCAAAATTCAGATGCTGATGTGAGGAGAAGAGATTTGGAGTTCAAAATAAATGATTGGGTATTTCTAAAGGTATCTCCCATGAAGGGAGTCATGCGGTTTGGGAAGAAAGGAAAACTCAGTCCCCGCTTTATTGGTCCCTACCGGGTTATGAGAAAAGTTGTTAAGGTAGTGTATGAGTTGGATTTTCCCTCAGAGTTATCTTCTGTGCATCCCGTGTTTCATGTATCTCTTTTAAAGAAATTTTTGGGAGATCCAACTCTAATAGTCCCGGTGGACAGCGTCGGTGTAAAAGAAAGCCTCAGCTATGAAGAAATTCCTGTAGAAATATTGGACCGTCAAGTTCAGAGGCTAAGGAACAAGGAAGTAGCTTTAGTAAAGGTGTTATGGAGAAATCAGCATGTTGAGGCATCTACGTGGGAAGCCAAAGCGGATATGATGGCTAAATACCCTCACCTGTTCCCTACTGGCTCAGTTTCAGTTTGAGGTATCGGTTTTTGCCCTAATTCTCCAATCAGTTTCCATGTTCAATTCATGTACACAAGTTTGTTTTATGTTATGATAGATGTATCTGATGTCTGAATTCGATTCAGCTATGTAGTTCTTTTCAGAGGTAGTCATTCCGTCAGTTTTCGGGCTAAATGATCAGTATTTGCATATGATAATTGCATTTTTCTGTTCTCTTCTTGTTTCCTACATTCGAGGACAAATGTTCCCAATGGGGAGATATTGTAATACCCAGAAAGTGCCTAGGAGTAGACCCAGGAGCTAAAAGTTGAAAACTACTGAAACTGGGAAAATATCACAGAACAGGCGACCTAATGACTCGTGGTATCAAACCACGGGTCGTTGTATGCAGTCGTGGTGAGGGAAGTCTGGGTGACAGTGGAGATGACGGATGACATAATGACTCATTGCTTGAAACAACGAGCCGTTGTTAGTAGTCGTGGGAAGAGACTGGGGTCAGCAGTTGGGGATACCAAGGGTCCTCCAACGACTCGTGGTGAGAAGTGATGACCCATGGTCACCGGTCATCGTTTGGTTGCAAGAATTTCCAGTGCATCTGACGGATCAAGACTACGACTCGTTGGGAGAAACCACGAGTTTGGTGAGGCTCGTGGTCAGGAGGTCCAGTTTTTGTGAAGGGGCAACCAACGGTCGAGTTGACGATCCGTGGGTTCAAAGGACGCTTGTCTTGTCCATCCGTGGTTCAGTTCCGGAAGCAAGTCTCAGCAGTGCAAATGACGGGCCATACGAAGGGTCATCGTTCCTTCCAATGACCTGTTGGTGTGACCCGTTGGACTGATCTGGACAATTTTCTGAGAAGATTCATTAAGGGCATTTTCAACTTTTTCATGCTATGAGACCCTAAACTACGTCTTTTTAGCTTATGAAAGGTGGGTTTTTAGGGGAATAATTTATTATAAATTTTCATTCATGCATACAAGAGTATAGAGAGGTGATCAAAGGGTGATTTAAGGCTTCTCTCTTCAAATTCTTCCAATTCCTTCTTGGGCATTCAAGTGGGGATTAAGAATCAGTTGTTTCCAGGTATGTAAGGCTATCAATGGGTATTTCCTTTCACACCCATGCCTATTCTCTATGATTTCATAAAAAATTTATCAAAAGTTATTGGGGTTTTGAAGTATAATTATATAAAAATCTAATGATTTGGTTAACGGCTTTGTGATTTAAGATTCTTATCATACTCTATGGGTTTTGATAAGCTTTTATGATTTAAATTATTTATAATATTATCAATTTTGATTTCTACAGAATTAAGCTTAATTATGCATGACTCATGATAAATCGATTTATGATCTACTTTTCCATTAATGATATTTACAAGCCCAACATGAATTATGCTCTAGATTATAGATTTAATCAATTACCCATCATGATTTTTATGAATTTCCAACTATATGCATGATCCACAAGTATATATAAACTTTATTATTCATGAATTATGTTTTGGCTGACTCACGGGCCTTGTTTCATGGCTAGTTCATGTATGTATAAGTATTTTTATGATTATCATAATTTAACTAGCCCATGAATTCATGCATGTTATACTATGAGCACTATATATGTTTTGGGAGTAGTATTGAACACCGAGTAGGTTCGGGGCTTAGGTTAAGCCCCGGACCTCATAAACTACATGCCACCGTAGGTATGAGTGGACCTCCTTTGTGACTGTCCCCGACCCAATTGTCCCTTTTCATGATGATATCACGCCCTTCATAGTTCTACCCTTGGCAAGGTACGAACGACCTCCCCACTAGGTTTACACGTCGGACTTCATGTGGGGTATGTCGGTTAAGAGAATCTCTCACTGTTCCTCATGATTTATGAATGTTTATGATTATGTATTTATGCTCAAGTCATGTTAAGTAAAGCTTTTCTCTTATGATTATGATTACGTTTGTATTACGAATGTTCTGAAAACCTTGAGCCTTATGTTATGTTACGATGTTTACGATATGAGCAGGATGCCCTACTCTTATGATCATTATGAGTTTTTTTTATATATTTTAAATGTCCATTTTATTTACCTTGCATACTCGGTGCATTTCACGTACTGACCGCATATTTTCTATGTTGTATCATTTCATGATACATGACTCGGCTCTTAGGCTCACCCTCCTCAATAGCTCCTCAGAGTTCTCTATCAGCTTATTTGGTGAGTCCTCATGTTCCGAGGTCCATATGTTCAGTCTCTTTTTCTCTCTTTTAGTTTCAGTATTGTAAGGTTAGTTGGGGTATTGTCCTATCAACCCGTCTTTCATGATTAGAGACTTTTTAGACTATCAGTTGTATTCAGCCGTCATGTATGGATCATGTATTTGTATTTTATCAGTTATTATGTCATGATTTCATTTCCTTATGTTAAGTCTTCCTCTTATGTGATCGAATTAGATGTATGTTCATGCCATGGGTCGACTTGGGGTCTCTCAGGGCTCCTTATCCCATGTTTATGATTCGGGTGTACGACCGGGTTGTGACAGTTCATGAAAGTTGAGATCTATGATGTATGTTCAAGTATGATGACATATTTATGAGAAAAACATGTTTTCAAGTAACCCATGTTTATGACCATGTTTTCAAGTGAATCAAGTATTTTCAAGCATTTTAAGTATTGGGCAAGCCCATATGTTCAAGTATGATTTATGATTTGACGAATTAGCTTACCACATGGTTTTCGAGTCAAGACTCCCAATTATGTTCGCCTTGTGGTATGGTTTGAGCCAAGACTCCTCATGTATGATTTCAAATTTTATATGTCCATGATTATTCATCTTCATCACTAGGCAATGGTCAGCTTCATTGAGAAACGATGGAGAGCATATCATGTTTTTGGGAGTAGTGTCTATCACCGAGTAGGCTAAGGGTCAGTCACCCCTATGCCTCAGAACTACGAGGCAATGAAGGTATGATCAGATTATTTAGGACCTCCTTTGTGAGCTTTCCCCTGCCCCAAGGGGCTTTCAGCGTGATATCGATATCATGGTAGCATCTTTAGCCCTGGCAAGACTTTAGACGGTTCTGTCCACTTGAGTGTAATAGTCGGGACCACTTAAGCTCTATCGTGGTAATGTTAATTATATGATGAGTCTCCCATTGTTCATCATGATTTCAGTTATGCATGATTTCACAAGGCTTATTTTGATTATGTTTTATGAAATGCATTATTACTGATTTTACTTACTTAAGCAGTTTTACTTACCTTATATACTCGGTACATTCCACGTACTGTCACATCCCAAGTCTATACCCTGGACGAGACACGGTACTTAGAGTCACAAGTAACCCCAAGTCAACCCATGGTCTATCATAACACTGTCATTCTGAGTGGAAACATAGAGGAAGCTCTAAAATAATAAAATAAAACATTTATGAAGAAGAACTAAATCATAAAGTTTTAAAACAACTGAACACAAAGCTAAAAATCTGAAACTCTGTCTGTGCCTGAAAGCCATCTATTTGATGAGTTGCTGGGACAAGCCCCTAGCTAAACACTAAATCTAACTGAAGGAAATATAATAGAATAGAAATAATCCCCATCCTCGAAAGATGAGGACTCACCACTGATGAAGCTGAAAACTTCTAGGCAAGATTTGCTAACAGTGTTGAAACTGAGAACCTGCAGTTGTATCATAAAACGATACAACATAAAAGGTATGCGTCAGTGCTTTGAATGTACTAAGTAAGTAGGAGCAACCATAACACGGAGAATACCATGTATGAACTGTAAAGACATGCAATGACCAACTGAAATGCTGAAACTGAACAAACTGTAATATTCTGAGATAGTCAAAATGACCCTGTCTGATGGTCGAAGACGTGCCCTAAATCTGAGATCATAATCTGAAATACCGTACTGAACTGATTTGAACTGAGTAGTCGGAAACTATTTTGAACTGAGCTAATCTGAGACTAAACTGAACTAACTAGTGAGAGAGTCTATAACCGACATATAATCATGTGAGCTAGATGTAGAGTCCGATGTATACACCCTATTGGTAGGACTCAATATACCTTTCCAGGGTGTAAAGTCATGAACTGAGTGATCACAGGTCTGAGGCCATGAGGCCAATAAAATATAATCTACGGTGGCAACACAGTTCGGGGAGCCTGGATGCGCTTGAACCCCGATTAGCTCGATGCTAAGTCCGACTCCCACTGGATAGTCCTAGACTGAGTACTAAGTTGATAGCTCGAAAATGGGGCCTAAGAAAAAGTCAGGAATACCTATATGGAAATACCCTAAGAGTGTTATTGGATCGGATTTTATAACCGGTGTTCTACGACTGGCCAAAGATGCTTATCTGGAAGCGTCGTAACTGTCTAAAGAACAAACTGTAATCTGAAACTGGGGTCCTAAGGCTAGTCAGAGCTGCTTATCTAGAGGTGTCATGACTCCTAAAGAACCACTAACATCTGATACTAAGTCTAATACTGATAATTGGGAGGCACCACTGACACCTCAGGAATTAATTGTAGTCAAACTGATCAGCTGATATTTCTGGACAACACTGAGTCTAATAATCTGACTGAGACTGGACATATAAATATATGACTAAAATTTCCACATACACTATAATATGGGGATTTCAATTCTATTAGAATCAAACTTCAAGGAAACTAGTCCAACACGCAAGATCCTAAATTCTACTAAACTGAGACTTAGGGCTAAATGTTTGCACTCCAGCGCATGCGCAAGTGTACGTGGTCATACAAGTAATACAGTGGCCCTTTTTACGAGCCGGATGTCAAACCCACAGGGACTAGACTTATTTTAGCGAATATTCAAGTTCAAGTTCTCAATTAATTTTCACAAGTGTTAGTTTTCAAGATTTAAGAGTTAGTATCTAAATCTACGGTGATCACAATTAATTCAGAAATACATTAATAAGAAGCATCTAGAGTTAAGGCCTGGCAATCATGAAATACTACAATTCACGATGGTTCGAGTATGAAAACTTCAGTTGTTGTCTCACATAATTAAATTTCTATGTTCATGGTCTTTCTAGCCTCTAAACATGACAAACTAGTCTCACACCTACATCATTGAGCGAGGATGTGACAGTCCTAATTCGTGAGCAATTTAAATACATGAATGTGGTTTACGGAGTTTGCACCCTTGATTATGGACTTTCATACCTCTAATCATTTACCCAGAATTAGCTTCCCAACTACTTCTACGAGTGGTGATGTGATAATTCTAAGCCGGTATCTAGCCATCCCGTTTTAGTAACCAAGCAAGGAAAATTAGGTATAATTTCTATCCTAATCTCGAATCCTATCGTAAAGGTAAGAAATTTCTCCTTACATTCTCTTGTTCTAGCCTAGGTTTACTCTTTCGAGCTTTTACCTAAGCTTAACAGGTATGTTTTCATGGTGATCAAGCATAAAACATTAATAATAAAGAATGTAAGACAAACAACAACTAAAACCAAGGCACCTGACACTACGCATGNTAATAATAAAGAATGTAAGACAAACAACAACTAAAACTCAAACCAATAAAGAATTCATGCAATTACAATCATATTACATAGCCTCAACCCTAGAGGAAGAGTTTTTGCCACTCATGTTCGTACAAATACTAAAAAAATGATTCAAGCAACGTACTTACAAGAATAATTAAAGTAGAATGAAATACAATCAACCCTAGGTAGAGTTCTTCCTTTCTCCCTTCGCTCCTTTACGGTTTCCCAAAGATATTTCATGTTGATAAATGATTTTTGGAGCTAAGGTTTTAATTTATAGTAAGTGAAAATTGCACTTTTTAGCCGTGCATGGACTGCCTCCATGTCACGGAACTGGACACCTCAATTTGCCTTCGTGAATGGAGAAAACGTGGAGGCTTACTGGTTTTCTCGGCAGTCGCATGTCTTTGGCGCAGGCTGTGCGCAACTCCCGGCGTGGCACGACCTTCCTCGCGCGTGTTGCCCAGCGTGACACGGGAGCTGGCGCGTAGCAGTGCCTAGCGTGGAACGATGCCAATGCGCAGGAACACTAGAATGCCTCTTCTCACACAGCATGGCACGGTGTGGCACGACACTGGGCGCGGTACAGCCTTGCTATGTCATGCCATCTTGCAATATTTTGCAATCCAAGCTGAACTCCCTTCCTTTGCTTCAACCATAATTATTTAGTCCTTCCTATGCATTTTACACCTACAAAACTAGGACTAATCATGTTGGTTAGTGCATACCCAAAAATATTCAAAATCACATGAGAATGTAATTAATTTAATTGACAAACATGACTTAATTAAGGTATAAAATAGCACTTGGGCAAGTAATTATGCCCAAGATCACTACCCCACACTTAAAGCCTTGTTCGTCCTCGAACAACTCTTTCACATCTCATGCACATGAAGACTCACACATAGCTAATTGAAGCAAGACAATTCAAGCTAAGGCTACAACGATTGTTTTAGATAGCAGGTTAAAAATAGAGCATGCAAGATTTAACCATTAAAATAAAGTATAAGTATGTAAAGACTTCCTAGCCTCAAGAATTGACTCTTAATCTCAACAAACTCATGCGAATCTACCGATCAAGAAATCCTATATGAATTTTATCCTTCATTAAACATGTGCCCTCACAACAAGAGAGTTACCCATTTCTCACTCACAATTCTTCAAATTTACAACATGAATGGGTCTATGCATAATAAATACGCTCACTCTCCCAAAGAATTCACATGCCATATGTATTGACTCATAAGCTTGCCTTTAGTGTTTTACTCCACTAATTTAAGAATGTTCAAAAGTAAGATCAAGTAGGACTTAATGGGTTGTAATATAAGCTACGGGTGGGTAAGTACTATTATGGATAGTAATAGTGACTATATTCCCTAAGCGCTTTTAATACATCACACTTTCCTTAGGAATCCATCCTCTTACTTCACCTTTATTCTTTTCTCTCCCATTTTCCTCTTTTATTTCTCCATCTCATTAGGTACACTTAAGCTGTTAGTAAGGAGTACTTGAGTAGTTTTCTTAAATTTTCTTTTTCGCTCTTTTCTTCTTTTGCTCCCTCCTAACTCTTATTCATTTTTAGGCAAGTGCACCTCTAGTCTTCTCGTCAACTCTCACAACTACTATTTTCCTTCTTATTCCACTTATCACTCCTTAACTTCTTTTGCAATTTCACATAAGTACTTAGGAGTTTTGGATTAAATTCAAGGCTAATAAAAAGAAGGGGTTAAGCTCATTTTGTTGCTAGCAAAGAATAGGCTAAAGGCTCAATGGGGCTAACTAGGATCATACATTCAAGGTAGGTAAAGTGAGGGATAAAAATTAGGCTCATTCAAAGAAATGCCTAAATCATCTCCTACAATCGACATCCCTTATTTCACTTTGTATACACACCAGGCAAGTTTTGGACACTACACCATAGCATGAAATATTCAAAAACCTTACACTCCTTGCACATGCTCAATTCTAGACAAATTCAGCAGACTCTTAACTCAGCTAATCACGAGAATGCAAAATTCAACTTTACACACATCGAGTCACATTCAAGAGCTTAGGTGTCTCAAACAAAGTTATAGATTTGCTAACATGCTTCAAATTAACAACACTTGTATCTCACAATCATGTATAGCACATAAGAAGAACATCAAACTATCAATCAGCTCAGGGTTCAAACATAACATCTATCGACTAATTTTCTCTCAATACGGTCGTCATCCATCCATCGTCGAGAAAAGTCCCTAACTATGACTGAAAAGTTATGTACAAGAAAATGAAATTTTTTATTTCTCGGTTCAAAGTTCCCTCCTTCGGAAAAGAACCAAAAAGAAAACCCAAAGGGTGGGTGAACTGTGCTCAATTCAAATTTTTTCAACAAAAACATTACACGCAGCACCACATTCACTCAAAATAACTTAGCACAAAATTCTAAAATTTCCCTCACCCCACACTTAAAATATGCTATGTCCCCAAAGCATTAATTATAATTAAAACAAGGGTGAGAGATACTTCTTGAGGCCTCTAGGCCTAGCTAACAACATGTTTTTCTTCATTTTTGAATACATGGGTCATCGACTCCGCACTCATCTTTTTGTCATGCTCCTTAGCTTTCACTTTAATAGGTACTCAGACTTCCCCTGAATCTATGCTTAAAAACCAAAACAAACAACAACAAGTGAAAAATAACCAAAATTACAAACAAATTGAAAAGAAAGTGTACTTGTGGTACTCTTGGGTTTCCTTCCAAGCAACGCCTTATATTATGTCGTGGCATGACACATCAACTTTCACCTCTTTCCAATCCACTTTGAGGATATGAATCTCACCCCTAATTTCTTCTCCAGTTTCCTCTTATGATCCAGGGGTGGTGGTGAAAAAATGAAAGGAACAAGCAATAGATGTCACCTCTAGAACTTATTGGCCCTTACATAACTGAAGTCATATTGTCTCTCGGAATCAACAAATTTCAGAATATACGGGGCTTGTTCCTCCTCTAGACCTTTCTCTACAATCTTGGAAGACTCTTATTGTCGAGAAATGCTTTAAGTGGGGTACAATACACCTCAACTCTGAAATTGCATTGTGCTTGACCTCCTTACTTGTGTACACCTTCTCCACATCAATATCTAACTCCATATGAATGTCAAATGGTTGGAACTCTATCTCTCCTTTCATGAATGGATTGGCCATATGTGTGAGACCATCACAGAGACTCTCAGGAGCTTCTAACTATTGAGCTTGTTCCAAGAACTCGCCCTTTTCTTCTCCTTGCAGTCCCTCTTGAGTATTGGCTAAGACCGTCACTGGCAAATCAAAGCAAGCTTCAGCCTCAACCATCATCTCCATGAACTTGACGCTTATCATTTCTAAGGCCTCTCCATTTTCCTTTGTCTGAACTCCCAATACTTCCATATGCTCCCTCATCGCTTCTGTCTGCTCAAGTACCTATTTTAACATATTTTCTATATTGACTTAGTGTTCTAAGTCCTCCTCTACATCATTCCGGTACTCATAAAAAACAATTGAAGGATGATAGTAGGGGCTTAGGGTAGGGGAATATGAATTTGGACAGACATTCCAATGGCCATCCTGACCACCACATATACTGCAAGTAGCACATTGTTGCCACAGGTGAGGTCCTTCACAATTCAGACAAGAATCATTGACATAGGAGTATCCACCATTCAACCCATTTTTACTCCATGGTGGTGTACCCGACAAGTCATGGTGACCTATCCGTTAGGTACACTACCCATTTTTTCCAACTTTCATCCAACCCTTGGCCACAACTCATAGTCACACCCGTGGTCACTCAAATTTCCATATTTTCAACCAAGTCCGAACCCTTCCCCATGAGTCACTCCACGACTCGTGGCTTTCCCCACTGGTCATAGGATGACTCATTCCGTGGCCTGATGTAGAAAATCCTATTTTCTCCGTTTCAACTCCCGGGTCTGGTCTTAGTGTTTCTGGAGCATTACAATATCTCTCCCTTGGGAACATTCATCCTGGATTGTTGGAAAACACACAGGAAAGCAGAGAAGTGTAATCACTGTATTTAAATACTGAACATATAAGCTGAAAACTAATGGAATGACTGCCTCCGAACTAAACTACATGACTGAACTAAATTTATGAGTCACACTTACGTACATTGACATGAAAGAAGCCGGGGCACATAAACTAAACATGAAACTGAATAGAGTTTTAGGGAGAAAATTGATACCTTAAACTAAAACTTATCTGGAAGGGAATAAATGTGGGTATGTAGCGATTATATCTGCTTCGGTTTCCCACATAGCTCCCTCAACATGCTGATTGCTCCACAAAACTTTGACTGAAGCTACTTCTTTGTTTCTCAGCTTGCGACCTGACGGTGAAGGATCTGAACTGGGACCTCTTCGTAAGAGAGACTATCTTTCACTCCCACACTGTCTAGTGGCACCATTGAAGTTGGATCACAGATGCACTTCTTCAATAGTGACACATGGAACACAAGGGTGCACATATGATAACTCTGAAGGTAATTCCAGCTCATAGTCTATATTGCTAATTCGCCTAAAAATTCTTTAGGGTCCCACATAACTCGAACTGAGTTTTTCTTTCTTCCCAAATCTCATCATCCCATTCATGGGTGAAATTTTTAGATAAACCTAGTCATCCACTGCAAACTCTAATTCTCTTCTCCTCACATCAGGATAAGATTTCTGACGGCCTGGTGTTGTTTTCAACCTCTCTCTGATAAGTTGTACCTTCTGCATAGCCTCATGAACTAAGTCTGGCCCGATTAGAGTAGCTTCACCAACCTCAAACCGCCCGATAGGAGATCTACATCTCCTACCATACAATGCCTCAAACGGGGCCATCTGGATACTAGAATGGTAGCTATTTTTGTACGCAAACTTGATGAGAGGTAGGTGATCATCCCAACTGCCCTTGAAATCGATAACATACACTCTCAGCATATCCTCCAAGGTATGTATAGTTCGTTCAGCCTACCCATATATCTGCTGGTGAAAAGCTGTGCTGAGCTTGACCTGGGTACTGAGTCCCTTCTGAAAAGACTTCCAAAAATGTGAGGTGAACTGGGTACCTCTATCTGAAATAATGGACAAGGGCACCCCATGATGTCTGATCAACTCCCGAATATAAATCCTGGCATAATCCTCAGTTGAGTCTATAGTTTTAATTTGGAGGAAGTATGTTGACTTAGTAATCCAGTCTACTATCACTCAGATCGAGTCATGATGCCGATGAGTCCAAGGTAGACCCATGATAAAATCCATATTTAGTTTTTCCCACTTCCATGTGGGTATGCCGATATCCTGAGTCATACCTCCCGATCTCTGATATTCCACCTTAACTTGATGGCAGTTTGGGCACTTAGCTACAAATTCTGCGATGTCTTTCTTCATGCTGTTCCACTAGTAAATATCCCGTAAATCACGGTACATTTTTGTAGCACCTGGGTGGCTGGAATATCTCAAACTGTGTGCTTCAGCTAGTATCTACTGTCTCAAATTATCTACATCCGGCACACAACCTACCCTGGTAACGGGGTACACCATCTCCCCCTTGGGAGAAAGCCTCCACTTTTTTTCTGAGAACCGCCTCCTTCAGCTTAAGCAATATAGGATCTTCATCCTGCCTTGAATTAACTTCAACTACCAACAAGGAATCTGACGCACTCTGCACAACTACTCTGCCCTCAGCTGTATCTACCAACTGCACTCCCAACCAAGCTAACCTGTGAATATCCTTTGCCAGTTCCTTTTTTCCCTCTTCAACATGAGCCACGCTCCGCATAGACATCCTTCTTAGAGCATCAACCACAACATTGGCTTTTCTCGGGTGATACAGCACACTCACGTTATATTCCTTCAGTAGCTCCAACCGTCTCCTCTGAGGAAGATTTAGATCTTTTTGACTGAACACATATTGAAGGCTCTTGTGATCGGTGAATATATCCATATGAGCCCATAAAGGTAGTGCCTCCATATTTTCAATGCAAATACCACCACTGCCAACTCCAGGTCATGAGTTGGATCGTTCTTCTCATGAACCTTGAACTGTTTGGATGCGTAAGATATCACCTTACCTCGCTGCATCAGAACAGAATCAAGTCCAACTCTGGAAGCGTCACAATACACCACAAACCCATCTGTTCCTTCCGGCAAGGGTAACGCTGGAGCAGTAGTGAGTTGAGTTTTTAACTCCTGGAAACTCTTCTCACACGTATCTGACCACTGAAATTTCATCTTTTTCTGAGTCAACCTAGTCGGAGGAGATGCAATAGAGGAAAAACCTTCCATAAAACGTTGGTAATAACCGGCTAGACCCAAGAAACTTTTGATTTCTGTTGGGGAAGTAGGTCTTGATCAGTCTTTCACCATTGCTATCTTTTGAGGATCTACCTGAATACCCTCACCCGTGACCAAGGAAAGTCACAGACTTCAACCAAAATTCACATTTGCTGAATTTTGCGAACAATTGGCGGTCTCTGAGCGTCTGAAGCACTATCCTCAGGTGATTAGCATGTTCTTCCTCATATATGGAGTATACCAGAATGTCATCAATGAACACAATGACGAACATATCTAGATACTGCTTGAAGACTCTGTTCATCAGGTCCATGAAAGCTACAGGGGCATTAGTGAGTCCGAAGGACTTAACCACGAACTCGTAGTGACCATACCGAGTTCTGAAAGCTATTTTCGGTATGTCACATTCTCTGACTCTTAGCTGATGATACCCTGACTTGAGATCTATCTTGAGAAGCAACTGGATCCCTGAAGCTGATCGAAAAAGTCGTCAATCCTGGGTAGGGGATACCTATTCTTGACCGTGACCTTGTTCAACTGACAGTAATTGATGCACATTCTGAGGGTACCATCTTTCTTTTGCACGAATAGTATTGGAGCACCCTAGGGAGAGATTCTAGGTCTAAGAAAACCTTTATCAAGAAGGTCCTTTTGCTACTCCTTCAACTCCTTAAGCTCAGCTGGAGCCATTCTATAAGGAGGGATGGAGATGGGCTGAGTGTCTATAAGGTTTATGCCGAAGTCTATTTCCTGCTCAGGAGGAACTCCGGAAAGATCTTCAGGAAACACGTCAGGGAACTCGCTAACAATTGGAACTGACTGGATAGTTGGGGTTTAAGAGCTGGAATCTTTGACCCAAACTAGACGATAAATACACCTTTTGGAAATAAGCTTTCTGGCTTTAAGGTAGGAAATAAAACGACCCTTAGGCGTCGAACTACTGCCCGTTCACTCTAAAGCTGGCTCATTAGGGAACTGAAACCTGACTACTCTAGTTCTGTAGTCGACTGAGGCATAATCGGAGTGTAACCAATCCATGCCAAGAATGAGGTCAAAGTCAACCATGTCTAACTCTACAAGATCAGCTGGAATGACTTTATTCAAGATTGAGATTGGGCAGTTTCTATACACCCGACTGGCTCTAACTGACTCGCCAACTGGGGTGAAGACTGAGAATGGTTCTGAGAGGACTTCAGGACTGATATCAAAATGGACAGTTGTCATGACCCGAATGTATACCCAGATCACAACACGGGACAAGGAGCCCTGAGAGACTCCAAGTCGGCCCATGGAATGAACATACATCTATCTCAATCCAGTAAAGCAGATACTCAACATGATAACATAGTGGAAGCATAAACAAAATGTAACATGGAAAGCGATACACACTTCATACATGACAGCTGAATATTACAAATAATATGAAAGCCTCTAACATATTTGATGGGATGATGGGAAAACACCCCTAACTAACCCGACAAGTCTAGAAAATTGAACATAGAGAGATAACTGATATAAACTAGTCCTCGAAGAATGAGGACTCACCAATGAGTTGGATGCTAACACCGGGAACGAGCTAATGACGGTGCTGAGTCTGAAGATCGGAGCCTGTATCATGAAATGATACAACATAGAGTATGCGATCAGTACGTGGAATTTACCGAGTATGCAAGGTAAGTAAAACGGACATTTAAAATACATAAAAAGTTCACAAGAGATCATAAGAGTAGGACTACATGCTCATAACATAAATATCATGATGTAACATAAGGCTCAAGGTTTTCAAAACATTCGTGATCCATTCATTATCGTAGTCATAAAAGAAACTTCATAAATCATAACTTGAGCCAAAGTAACATAAACATAACAATGCATAAAACATGCGGAACAATGGGAGGACTCGTCATAACTGACACTATCATGGTAGAGCCTTACATGATGCCCCAACTATCTCACTCAAGTGGGCAGAGTCGTCCCGGGCTTGCCAGGCCAAGGACGTGCATTATGTGATATCACAAAAGAGGGGATCCATTAACATTGTAATGTATCAACATGAACCTATGGTGGAACGTAGTTATGAGACACCGGCGTAGTCCTTTGAATGTCGGGCTACTAGGTGCTAGACACTGCTCCCAAAAACATACACATTAGGCTCGTACATAAATCATAAACATCATTCATGAGATTCATGGCCAAATAAACATTAACATCATTGATCCCTATTTACATACATGTTTATCCATGAATCAAGGGCCCATTAATCGGCCAACTTCATAAATCGATCAATCATGAAATCCATATCATAAGTTATAAATCATATTTGAACATGTTAGCATTGCCCAATACTTTAACATGCTTGAAAATACATAATTCACTTGAAAACATGATTATAAACATGGGTAACTTGAAAACACACTTTTCATCATTAATACCTAATCATACATGAACATCCATCATAAATCTCAACTTTCATGAACTTCTCATAAATGGGCATTTGAATTTATAAAGTTTGAAGCATGATTTTAATGGAAAATAACGTAAAACCGGCCCATAATTCATAATTCAATAATAAAAAATCATTTAAGTCATACCCGTGTAGAGAATTAAGAATTTCATGCATTGGGTTAAAATCCCATAGAATCATCCTAGGAAATTTCATGATTTAGAGAGAGGTTGGGCATGGGTGTGAACAGATTCACCCATTCACAACCCTACCTACCTGATTAAAGCTAATTCTTACACTTTCTTGATTGCTCAAGAGGAATTTGAGAAGAATTGGAAGGGCTTAAGCTTAATATCTTCTCTAACTCCCTAACCTGCATGCATGGGTTTAGAATAGGCTATAATGACTTAACCTATTTTAATACACCCTGAAAATGTCTTAAAACGACGTAGTATAGGACCCTAGAGCATAGGCATGATGAGAATACCCTTAATAAATTCGCCAAAAATAACTGTTTGTTAGTCCCCACGAGGGACCTAACGAGTCATTGCCACCAACAACGGGTCGTTATATCGATCATTGGATACACTGTCGAGGTTTCACCTGGATCTCATAACGGACCATCATACAAATCATTACCGATGACCTCGACTCGTGGTCGCAACTCATTATCTCCACTTCCTCAAACCTCAGATCATTAGTTACCTGCTTACCACAACTCATAGGATCCATCCATAAGGTACACTGTCACCTCAAACTCCTTCTTCCAATTTCCTTTGTCCACGACTGACTCAACGGGATGTGGGGTCTGACCATGACTCGTGGTCATGCCCGTGGCGACCCCATCAACAAATTTTCAACTCAAGTACAGTACCTCACCATGAGTCACCTCACAACTCATGGTCTTCCCCACGGGTCACAGAACGACTCGCTTTGTGACCTGGTGCAAAATTTTCAGTTTTTCTCCATTTCCCTCTCGGGTATGATCTTAGGGCTTACGGGGTATTACAATATCTCCCCCTTGGGAACATTCATCCTCGAATGTTGAAAAAGATACAGAAAAGACAGAGAAATGCAATCATTATATTCAAATATTGATCATTTAAGCTGAAAACTGACGGAATGACCAACTCTGATTCAAACTACATGGCTGAACTGAATTCACGAACCATACATATATACTTTGACATAAAAGAAACTTGGGCAAATGAACTGAACATGAAAACTAATTAGAGTACTGGGGAAAAACTATACCTCAAGATGGAACTGAGCCGGTAGAGAATAAATGTAGGTATCTAGCCATCATGTCTTCTTCGGCTTCCCACATAGCTCCTTTAACAGGCTGATTCCTCCATAATACCTTAACTAAAGCTACTTCCTTGTTCCTTAGCCTTTGAACTTGATGATCCAGTATTTCCACCAGAACCTCTTCAAAACTAAGGTTGTCTTTCACATCAACACTGTCCATCGGAACAACTAGAGCTGGATCTCGGGGGAGACTTCTTTAAGAGCGATACATGGAAAATAGGATGCACGGAAGCCAATTCTGAGGGCAACTCCAATTCATATGCCACCTTTCCAACCCGTTTCACAACCCAGTAGGGGCCAACATAACGAGGGATGAGTTTTCCTTTCTTTCAAAATCGCATCACTCCCTTCATGGGAGACACCTTTAAAAACACCCAATCATCCACTTCGAACTCAAGTTCTCTCCTTCTATCATCAGCATAGGACTTTTGGCGACTTTGAGATGTTTTCAACCTATCCCGTATTAGCTGAACCTTTTGCATAGCCTCATGGACTGAATCTGGTCGTATCATCGCAGCTTTACAGACTTCGAACTAGCCAATAGGAGATCTACATCTCCGTCCATAGAGAATCTTAAATAGAGCCATCTAAATACTAGAATGGTAGCTGTTATTGTATGCAAACTCGATAATAGGCAAATGATCATCTCAACTACCCTTTAAGTAAATCACGCATGCTTTCAACATATCCTCAAGAGTCTAAACTGTCTGACCATCCATTTGCTGGTGAAATGTTGTGCTGAGCTTAACCTGAGTTCCATGTCCTTTTTGAAATGACCTCCAAAACTGAGAGGTAAATTGGGTACCTCTGTCTGATATGATGGACGAGGACACTCCATGCAACCAAACTAGCTCTCGGATATACAGTTTGACATAATCCTCCACTGAATCCATGGTTTTGACTGGTAGAAAGTGAGAGGCTTTGGTCAACCTATCTACAACAACCCAAATGGAGTCATATTGTCAACGAGTGCGAGGCAAACCTGTTATATAGTCCATATTGATTTCTTCCAACTTCCAATAGGAATACTGATATCCTGAAGCACCCCTCACGGTCTTTGATGCTCGACCATTGCTTGCTGACGTTTGGGCACATAGCTACAAATTCTGTGATGTCCTTCTTCATGCCATTCCACTAATAGACTTCCCGTATGTCAAGATACATCTTTGTGGTATCTAGGTGGATTGACTATCTGAAACCATGAACCTCATGCAACATCCAATTTCTCAAATCATTAACATTCAGAACACATAAGTGACCCTGGTATCGAAGCACACCACTCCTCCTTGGGAGAAGACCTCTACCTTCTGATTCTGAACGACTTCGTTTAACTTTACCAGAATAGGGTCCTCGTCTTGTCTAGGTTTTACATCAGTTACCAAAGACGATTTTGATCCATTCTGAACAATAACCCTGCCATCGGTTGAATCAACCAGCCGAACTCCCAACCTTGCAAGTCGATGCACGTATTTCACCAGCTCCTTCTTTCCCTCATCCACACGGGACACACTTTCCATGGAGAGTCTACTAAGTGCATCCTCTACTATATTAGCCTTGCCCAGATGGTAAAATAGACTCATACTTAGTCCTTAAGTAGCTCTAACCATCTCCTCTACCGAAGATTGAGATCCTTCTGGGTAAACACGTATTGTAGACTCTTATAATCCGTAAACACATCCATGTGAACCCTGTACAAATAATATCTCCATAACTTCAAGGCGAATACTACCGCAGCCTATTCAAGATCATGGGTCGGGTAATTCTTCTCATGAACTTTCAACTGTCTAGAAGTTTAAGCTATAACTCTTTCGTGCTGCATCAATACACATCCAACTACGATCCTTGAAGCATCACAATACACCACAAATCTATCGGTACCCTCGGGTAGGGTTGACACTGGTGCTGAGGTAAGTCAAGTCTTTAAATCCTAAAAGCTTCTCTCACAAACCTCCGACCATTGGAATTTCACTTTCTGTTGGGTCAATTTAGTCAACGGTGCTACAATAGATGAAAACCCCTCAACAAATCTCTGATAGTAGCCCACTAAGCCCAAGAAACTCCTGATATCTGAAGGACTCACCACTCTGGCCCAATTCTTCACCACTTCTATTTTCTGAGAGTCCACCCTTATGCCCTCATTCGATACCACATAGCCCAAAAATGCCACTGAGCCCAACCAAAACAAGCACTTGCTGAATGTAGTATATAGCTGGCAATCCTTGAGAGTCTGTAGCACTACCCTCAAATGAGCGGCATGCTCCTCTTCGCTTCGAGAGTATATCAGGATGTCATCAATAAACACAATCACGAACATATCTAGGTATGGCTTGAACACCCCGTTCATCAAGTCCATAAAAGCTACAGGAGCATTTGTTAGTCCAAAAGACATAACTACAAACTCGTAATGACCATACCGCGTCCTAAAGGCTGTCTTCGAGATGTTGCTCTTCCGGTACTCGGATTTGAGATCTATCTTTGAAAAACACTTGGCACCCTGAAGTTGGTCGAATAAATCATCGATCCTGGGTAGAGGATACCTGTTATTGATGGTGACCTTGTTCAATTATTGATAATCAATACACATACAAAGAGAACCATCTTTCTTTCGAACAAAGAGAACTGGTGCACCCCATGGGGACTTGCTTGGTCTATGAAACCCTTTTGGATCAATTGCTCCTTCAACTCTTTTAGCTCGATTTGAGCCATTCTATAGGGAGGAATAGATATTGTCTATGTGTGAAGAAGGAGGTCTATACCAAAATCAATTTCCCTCTCGGGAGGAATACCCGATAAATCATCAGGGAGCACTTCAGGATACTTACATACCACAAGAACTGACTGGATAGTCGGGGTCTTAGACTCAACATCCTTAACCCTAACTAAATGGTATACACAACCCTTGGAAATCATCTTTCTCTCCTTAATAAAGGAAATAAAATGACCTACAGGCACGACCGTCTACCCTTCCACTCTAGGACTGACTCACCCGGAAAGTGAAACTCCACCGTATGGGTCCTGCAATTAACTGAAGCATAACAGGCATACAACTAATCCATTCTGAGAACAATATCGAAGTCATTCATGACTAACTGTACTAGGTATGTGGAGGTGACTTTCTACAATACTGTGATCGGGCAACTTCTATACACCCCCCTAGCTACAACCGAATCACTAACTAGAGTAGAGACTGAGAATGGTCTGACAGAATTTCGGGACTGACTCCAAAACTACTAGAAATATAAGGTGTCACAAAAAGACAAAGTAGCCCCTAGATCTAACAAAGCATAAGCATCAAGGTGAAACACTCGTAACATACCAGTAACCACATTTAGTGAAGTCTTCTGCTCCTGACACGAGGCAAGAGCATAGAATCTTTTTTGGCACTGCCCGCCACCCCACTAGTGGATGCCCCCTGCAGAGCTGAACATGATGGAGATGCTGTTGACCTGGTAGTTTGTGCACGACCTCTATCATGATCTTGTCTATCAGATGGACACGCTCGGCGCATGTGGCCGGATCTGCTGTACCCATAACAGATATTTGAGCCGAGCAAGCACTCCCCTGCATGACTCTTGCCACACTTCCCGCAGGCTACAAAAGTGTGCACTACCTTCATGCCCCTTTAGTCTCTCGAACCTGAGGCCCTGCTCCTCTGATCACCCTTGGGTCTGGATGGGACACTAGCTGATGATGGTGCTGGAGCTAGTGACCTATGCTGAATTCGAGGGTAGTGACCACCATCGAATCTCTACTGAGTGAACCCATAGCTATCTGTCTGAGCCCTTTTGGCCTCTCTCTCCCTCATATATGTTGCCTCCATCTGCTGGGTGTAAAAGACTATCTGAGGGAAATCCATATCCTGGTGGAGCATAGAAGTCCTGCAATCTTGGTGCAAATAGTTCGCCACCCCATGAACAAACCTGCTCACTCGCGCCCTCTGATCAACCACTAACTCTGGGGCGTACTTTGATAAGCGAGTGAATTAAAGGGAATACTCCTGTACCGTCATCTTCCCCTATTTAAGATTCACAAATTCAGCTGCCTTCAACTCCCTCATCTCACGACGGAAGAATCGATCTATTAAAGCAACATGGAATTCCTCCCAAGTGACAGGGCCTACTCTGTCGACCCTACTATCTTTCCACTGTTGAAACTAGATGTGTGCGACTCATTTCAACTGATATGAGGCCAACTCAGCACACTCAACCCCATTCACCCCCATGACGTGGGTGATCTTCACAACCTCATCAATAAATTCATGTGGATCCTCGTGCACCTTGGAACCAAGAAACTCTGGCGGGTTCATCCTCAAGAAATCTTTGATCTGTGCTGCCGCCGCATTCCTGTTTTGTGGAATATGTTCCACTGCCTGCTGGTTTACCTGAGAGGTAAAGGCCTGCGTTAGCATCTAAATAGCTACCCAGAATTCAGCATGGGCAATCCGCTCCGGTGCATGGTGCTCCTAGACTGGTGGGGCTTGTTGGTGCTCGTCTCTGTTTCCATCCTCGTGTCCATTTCTATTCCCATTCCTCCTACCATTAACTCTGTGGGAGCCATGATTCTGCAATCGCGAATAGCACGAGTTAGAAGGATAGGGGACGTTTCATCGCAAAAATTAGATCATAAAAGATGGAAACATTTCCTAAACATCTCATAGCCTTTTCATCATAAGTGTGTCGTGCTTCACACCCATGAAAAAGATTCTACTTAACGCGACTTTCAGACACCCTAGGACACTTCAAACCTATTGCTTTGATACCATGTTTGTCAAGACCTGAACGTATACCCAGATCACAACACGGACAAGGAGCCCCAAGAGACTCCAAGTTGACTCATGGTATGAACATACATCTATCTCTATCTAGTAAAGCGGAATACTCAACATGATAACATAGCGGAAGAAAAATCATAATGTAACATCGAAAGCCATACGCACTTCATACATGATAGTTGAATACTACACATATTCTGAAAGCCTTTAACATATTTGATGGGTTGATGGGACAACTCTCCCAACTAACCCGACAAGTCTAGAAAATTGAACATAGAGAGATAACTGATATCAACTAGTCCTCGGAGAATGAGGCTTACCAATGTGCTGAATGCTAACTCTAGGAACGAGCTAATGAAGGTGCTGGGTTTGAAGATCGGAGCCTGTATCATGAAACGATACAGCATAGAGTATGTGATCAGTATGTGAAATGTACCGAGTATGCAAGGTAAGTAAAACGGATATTTAAAATACATAAAAAGTTCATAAGAGATCATAAGAGTAGGACTACATGCTCATAACATAAATATCATGACGTAACATAAGGGTCAAGGTTTTCAAACCATTCGCGATCCATTCATTATCATAGTCATAAAAGAAACTTCATAAGTCATAACTTGAGCTAATGTAACATAAACATAACAATGCATAAAACATGCGAAACAATGGGAGGACTCTTCATAACTGACACCATGATGGTAGAGCCTTACATGATGCCCCAACTATCTCACTCAAGTGGGCAGAGTCGTCCCGGGCTTGCCAGGCTAGGGACGTGCATTATGTTATATCATGAAAGAGGGGATCCATTAACATTGTAATGTATCAACATGAACCTACGGTGACACGTAGTTATGAGACATCGACATAGTCTTTTGAATGCCTGGGCTACTTGGTGCTAGACACTGCTCCCAAAAACATGTAAATTAGGCTCATACATAAATCATAAACATCATTCATGAGATTCATGGCCAAATAAACATTAACATCGTTGATCCCCATTTACATACATTTTTAGCCATGAATCAAGGGCCTGTTAATCGGCCAACGTCATAAATTGATCAACCATGAAATCTATATTATAAGTTATATATCATACTTGAACATGTGGGCATTGCAAAATACTTTAACATTCTTGAAAAAATACATAATTCACTTAAAAACATGAATATAAACATGGGTTACTTGAAAACATACTTTGCATCATTAATACCTCGTCATACATGAACATTCACCATAAATCTCAACTTTCATGAACTTCTCATAAATGGGCATTTGAATTTATGAAGTTTGAAACATTATTTTAATGGAAAACAATGTAAAACCTGCCCATAATTCATAATTCAATAATAAAAACTCATTTAAGTTTTAGTCGTGTAGAGAATTAAGAATTCATGCATTGGGTTAAAACCCCATAGAATCATTATAGGAAATTTCATGATTTAGAGAGAGGTTGGGCATTGGTGTGAACGGATTCACCCATTCATAACCCTACATACATGATTAAAGTTGATTCTTACACTTCCTTGATTGCCCAAGAGGAATTTGAGAAGAATTGGAAGGGCTTAAGCTTAATCTCTTCTCTAACTCCCTAACTTTCATGCATGGGTTTAGAATAGGCTAGAATGACTTAACCTATCCTAATACACCCTAAAAATGACTTAAAACGACGTAGTATAGGACCCTAGAGAATAGGAATGACAAGAATACCCTTAAAAACTTTGCAGAAAATAACTGCTTGTTAGTCCCCACGAGGGACCTAATGAGTTGTTGCCACCAACGACGGGTCGTTATATCGATCGTTGGATACACTGTTGAGGTTTCACATGGATCTCATAACGGGCTATCATATGAATCATTACCGGTGACCACGACTCATTGTCATCACTCGTTATCTCCACTGCGTCAAACTTCAGATCATTAGTTACTTGCTAACCTCGATTCACGCAACTAATCGTGGTGTCTGACCACGTCTCTTGGGGTTTATCCATAAGGTACACTGCCACCTCAAACTCCTTCTTCCCATTTCCTTTAGCCACGGCTGACTAAACGGGTCATGGGGTCTGACCACGACTCGTGGTTATGCTCGTGGTGACCCCATCAATAATTTTTAGACTCAAGTCCAGTACCTCACCAGAGTCACCTCACGACTCGTGGTCTTCCCAACGGGTCATAGAATGACTCGTTCTGTGACTTGGTGTAGAAATTTTTAGTTTTTCTCTATTTTACTCTCGGGTCTGATCTTAGGGCTTCCGGGGTATTACAACAGCTACATAGGGAGTCACGAATGAAAATGTGGCTCTTGGGTCTAGTAGGGCATACACGTCTAGATGAAAAAGGTGTAACATACTTGTGACCACATCAGGTGAGCTCTCCTGAGTCTGACGAGAGGACAAAGCATAAAACCGTTTTGTCGCTGGCTTCCATCCGTGCCTGAAGTGTTAGCCTGCTGAGCTAGTCGTCCTGCTGGAGCTACTGAAGCGGTGGATTATGATCTCCCCTGTCCCGCTGACGGGCACTCCTTGAGCTGATGATCAAGTTGTCCACACCCAAACCAACCCTCTTGGCCCTGAAGGCATTCTCCTGGATGGTTCTAGCCACACTTAGGGCAAGTTGGGTAGCTGTAGGGGTTGCTGGCATTATGAATCTAAAACTTTGACCCAGATGCTCCACCCCTCCAATCCTTGCGGGAGTGGAAAGTAAGGGCACTGGCTGAAGTGGCTGCTGGAGCCTTTTGCTGCTGTTGCTGTGGGCGGCTACTGCCGCCAGATCTCTAGTGGCCATAATCTGACTGGCCAGTTCTTGCCCGTTTGTTCTCCCACTCTAAGTCTTTTAGTTTTTCTGCCTCAATCTTTTGGGCATGAACTATGAGGTTGGAGAGATCGATATCCTTAATAAGCATGTCTTGCACTCCTTGAGGACCAAGTTCGATACTCCCTAAACAAACTTCAGCATACGAGTCCTTGGCTCAACTACAATCTCTGAGCATATTTAGACAACCTTGTAAACTCCAGTGCATACTCTTCCACCATCTAATTTCCCTATTTCAGATTCATAAATTAAGCCACTTTAGCCTCCTTGAGCTCTCGGGGGAAGAATCTGTCTAGGAAGACTATAGTTAACTCCTCCCATTCCACCGGTTCTTCTCCCGATGGTCTCCCCTCCTTCCATTGTTCGTACTAGAACTGAGCTACCCCTTTCAGCTGATAGGTAGCCAGGTCGGCACTCTCAGAGGCACTAACACCCATAATTTGGGTGATCTTTCTAATCTCATCCACGAACTCCTGTGGGTCCTTTCCCACCTTCGATCCATGAAAAACTAGAGGGTTCATCCGGGTGAAGTCCCAAACTTAGGAAGTTGCCCATTAGTATTGACCGAAACCACTTGCCGGTTCACCTAATTTGTGACTGTCTATGCGAGCAGCTGAATACCGCTCTGAACTTTGCAGAGGACATTGGGTCATCCTAAGGGGTTGCTGGAGCTGGTGGGGCATGTTGATGAGCGTTGCCAGCCCTTCATCCATTACCATTTCGTACAGGCATGATTTCTCTGAAACAAAACAGAGCACGAGTTAGGAGAATGTTTCTGGAATTAAATTTCAATGCACGATAAAGAGTATGAACAAAAGGGAGTTTTCCTAATAACGTCTCATAGCCTCCCTGTAATAAGTGCGACGCACTTTACACCCATGAAAAGGACTCTACTCGATGCAACTTTTAGACATTCTAGGATACTCTAAACCTAGTACTCTGATACTAAGTTTGTCACGCCCCGAGTCTATACCCTGGATGAGACACGGTAGTTAGAGTCACAAGTAACCCCAAGTCAATCCATGGTCTATCATAACACTGGCATTCTAAGTAGAAACATAGCGGAAGCTTTAAAATAATAAAATAAAACATTTATGAAGAAGAACTAAATCATAAAATTTTAAAACAACTGAACACAAACCTAAAAATCTGAAACTCTGTCTTGTTTGAAAGCCATCTATCTGATGAGTTGCTGGGACAAGCCCCCAGCTAACTCTAAATCTAACTGAAAAGAAATAATCCTCATCCTCGAAAGATGAGGACTCACCACTAATGCAACTGAAAACTTCTGGGCAAGATCTGCTAACGGTGCTGAGATTGAGAACCTGCAACTGCATCATAAAACGATACAACATAAAAGGTATATTCTTTGAATGTACTAACTAAGTAGGAGCAACCATAACACGGAGAATAAAATATCTGAACTGTAAATACATGCAATGACCAACTGAAATACTGAAACTAAATAAACTGTAATATACTGAGATGGTAAAAATGACCCTGTTTGATGGTCGAATACATGCCCTAAATTTGAGATACTAATCTGAAATACCGTAACGAACTGATCTGAACTAAGAAGTCTGAAACTATTTTGAACTGAGCTAATTTGAGACTAAACTGAACAGACTAGTGGAAGAGTCTATAACCAACATATAACCACGTGAGCTAGATGTGGAGTCCGATGTATACACGCGACCCAATATACCTTGTCAGGGTATAAAGTCATGAACTGAGTGATCACAGGTCTGGGGCCACGAGACCAATAAAATATAACCTACGGTGGCAACGTAGTTCTGGGAACCTGGGTGCACTAGAACACCCGGTCCGCTCGGTGCTAAGTCCTACTCCCACTGGATAGTCCTAGACTGAGTACTAAGCTGATAGCTCAAAACTGAGTCCCAAGACTAAGTTAGGAATACCTATCTAGAAGTACCCTGAGATTCTTATCGGACCGAATTCCGTAACTGGTGTTCTAAGACTGGTCAGAGCTGCTTATCTGGAAGCGTCATAACCATCTAAAGAACAAACTATAATCTGAAACTGGGGTCCTAAGGCTAGTCAGAGTTGCTTGTCTGGAAGTGTCATAACCGCCTAAAGAACCACTAACATCTGATACTAAGTCTAATACTGATAACTGGGAGGAACCACCAACACCTCAGGAATTAACTGTAGTCAAACTGATCATCTGACATTTCTGGACAACACTGAGTCTAATTATCTGACTGAGACTGGACATGTAAATATCTGAGTAAAATTTCCACATATACTAATAATGTGGGGATTTCAAATCTGTTACAATCAAGCTACAGGGAAACTAGTCCAACACGCAAGATCCTAAATTCTACTGAACTGAGACTTAGGGATAAATTATTCCATAAGATATAATTCTCATAAATGTCTAGAAATAGGGAATAATAAGAAATTAAAATCATGAGAAATATACCATGTGAAATCTTAACGAAATTAATCTGACAATTTCTCTACATTTCAAATCCATAGGGCTGATCTGATAGAGAAAATTAGAAATGGTTTTTGGGGATAGAAGGGAAGAACTATTGCCTTGTTGAATTCCCACATACCTGATGAAGAAATTCAAAGAAAATTCCTTGAGAATCTGAGGAGAAGTTGACTGCCCTAGTTTATGCTTAAGAGGAATGTCCTGAGTTCTACAAACTTTCTTCTGAGAGTCTAAGTGATGAATGAGGGACGAAAACCGTTCAACCCCTCTAAATTCATCTAAAATATGCTTAAAACGATGTAATATATGCCTTAGGATCATAGGAATTATAGAAAATCCCTTAATAAACTCACAGGGAAAAGCTGACTGCCAAACCCCACAAGGGACTTGATAAATCATGCTCAGTGACCATTACTCGTGGTCACAATCCATCGAGTACACTACCTAACATCACCTGGGGCTCATCACGAGGGACACCATGACTCATGGTGTACTCGATGAGTCATGGTGATCCATCCGTTAGGTACACTACCCATTTTTTCCAACTTTTGTCCAACCCTTAGCCACGACTCACATGACGACTCGTGGTGTTCACTACGACTTATGGTCATAGCTGTGGTCACTCAAATTCCCAAATTTTCAACTAAGTCTAAACCTTTACCCATGAGTCACTCTACGACTCGTGGCCTACCCCATGGGTCACAAGATGACTCGTTTTGTGACCTGGTGCAGAAAATTCTATTTTCTTCGTTTCAACTCCCGGTTCTTGTCTTACAGTTTCCGGGGCTTTACACGTACTGACCTCACTCTCTATGTTGTATCATTTTATGATACAGGCTCCGACATTTAGACTCACCCTCGTTGCTAGCCATCCTTCTAGAGTAGCATATCTAGTCTTAGTTGGTGAGTCCTCATCTCCCGAGGACCATTCCTTATCAGTTATCTTTATATTTTCAGTTTAAAACTTAGAGAGTTAGTTGAGATGTTGTCCCATCAACTCATCAAAAGTAGAGGCTTTTTAGACTTAGATTGTATTCAGCTTCAAACTTGTGTTGAATGTTCATATTTCATGTTATGTTCAGACTTCCGCTATGTTTATTATGATTGATCTTATGCTTATATTGATTGAGTTAGATGTTATGTTCATGCGATGGGTCGACTTTGAGTCTCTCGAGGCTTCTTCTCCCGTGTTTCGATCTGGGCCTATGTTCGGATCATGACCCGCCCGCTGCTCCACCAACGTCATTAAACAACTTTGGTGAGTTGCTT
>JACEIK010000072.1:65468-88306 GCA_018107945.1 Datura stramonium | reverse complement strand
ATATAAATAAATAAATATTGCTACTTAAACCTATTTTCTTCCAAATTATTGCCCACTTTGTGAAATTTCCTCTTAAAACAAACAAAGCGGCCCAAAAACAAAAGCGGATATGGCCCAAATCCAAACCATCAAAAAGTACAAAAAAACATAAAGACCGATAAAATAATTAGGAAACAAAACAACAACCTATGTCTAGAGAAATCCTTTTCTCTTCAGTCACTGACATCCAATCTCCATTGATTGGAGGTAGAAAAACTTGTTTTTTCCTGGTCAGGTCAATAAAGTCATTGTTGCAACTGAGCTCGTTGCTATGGAGAGATGAAGGAGACAAGAAGGATGAAAGCCCTCAATAGATGAGCAGAAGCTATCTTCAAAAAACAAGCATTTTTGGGGTTTGTAAGCTTACTTTGTTGTTTGTCGTTCTCTGATTTAGCTAAAATTACTCTTGCAAATATTACTGTCAACATCTATTCACTTCCTCTGTCAAATGGACTAACTTCAAGTTATGGAAAAATAATCTCAACTAGTTCTTGATGTCATAGATCTTGATCTTGCATTAAGGGTTGATTTTCCATCTCTGATGAAAAGAAGGAGATGGAAAAGTGGGAGAGATCAAATCACATATGTATGATTATCATGAAAAATGCCATTTCAGAGACATTTAGGGGCACTATATCTGACACAAGGTTAAGACGGCTAAGAAATTTATTGTTGCAATTAAAGAGGTATTTGTCAAGATGAAAAGGTTGAGATTGGTTCACTCTTGACAAGTCTGATTTCAATGAGGTATCAAGGAAAAGGCAACTATTATACAGATGTCTCATTTTGCTTCTAAGTTGAAAGCACTTAAGTTAAACCTCTTTAAGGACTTGCTAATGAATTTGGTTTTGCTATTTTCATATCCATTCCATCACAGTTGGCCAGTTTAAGGTAAGCTACAACAGTTATAAAGAGACTTGGTCTCTAAATGAGCTCATCTCGATCATACCATGTTCAAGAAGAGAATAGATTGAAGTAGAAAAAGATAGAAAGTGCTCACTTAGCCGCTGTACTAAAGGACCTAAGGAAAGACAAGAGAAAGAATAAGGAATTTGTGAATATGCCAATACAGGAAAAATAACATGAGGAATCAAATACAGGTAGATGTTTCTCTTGCAAATGTACAGGTCATAAGAAGAAGGATTGTATCAACTATTGCGCGTGACATGCAAAGAAAGGTACACTTCTTAAGTTTTTTTGCTCTAAGATTAATTTGACTTTGATGCCCAGACACATATGGTAGATGAATTTTGGTGCAATAACTCATATAGTGTGTCTATGCAGGGTTGCCCAGCAACTATCTTTGTTGGTGGCGGCAAGTTTGTGAAAGTCGAAGCAATTGAAACGTTTAGATCATTGTTTAGACTTGGTTTTTTTTGTTTGGATTTAAATAATAGTTGTGTTGCACCATCTTTTAGATGAAATTTGATCCTTCAGTATTGAACAAGTTTGGTTATTTTTGTTATTTGAAAATGGAAAATTGAGTCTTTTTCATAATTCAAAATTATGCTGATTTTGGTTTATCAAGCTACAATAGTCTATATTTATTTGATATTTCGTTCAATAAATCCTTGCATGATAATATAACTGGTAATTAGAAAAAATTAATCAAAGGGAATTCAGCATCATTGTGGCACAAGACATTAGCTCATATCTCCAAAATGAGAATTTGAGAGACTTATGTTCAACAGTATTCTGGATCCATTTTATTTGAAAAATTTTAACATATGCTTTAAATTATATTATGGGGAAATAAATTTGGATCTAAAAGGTAATTAGATGTCTTNTTAGATGTCTTAGAACTAGGGGTGGGCATAGTTTGGGCCAATCCGAAATTCAAACTGAAATCCGAATTTTTTGAATATTTGGGTTGGATTTTTGGATTATGGATTGGATTTGGATTTTATTTTTAAAATTTATGGATTTTGGATTGCATATCAGATTTAGTATTATAGATTTTTGGATATCCGAAAATCCAAAATGTTTATACCTTATATTTAACCCTACTCAATTACTCATATCATATGCATCCAATACTAATAAGTCCAATTTTCAAGATTCAATAGATTAATACCTACGGTCCATCATAATATTAAATCAATATGAAATTTTCTATTAATCAAATATAAAAATGTAAAATGTTTCATGAGCAAGTAAAGTTTAATACACCACCGGCATAGGTGGTAGAGTCACCTCTCTCTTGTTAATTGTATAGAGTTATAAATTTCAAGGAGCAAACTATTAGGTGGATTAAGGTTGTTAATTGTTATGGTCTACCTAAAAAGCTCAAAAGTTAAAACCGAAAATCCGAAAAATCCAAACTGATTAATCCGAAACCGAACTTAAAAAATTCAATCTAATCCGAATTTGTTTGGATTGGATTTGGATTATACTTTTCTTAATCCGAAAATCGAATATCCAAACCGAAATTCTCATATTCAATCTGATGGCCCGAACGCCCACCCCTACTTAAAACTTAGAAATGCAAAAAATTATGGACCATTCCACGATCAATAATATTTAATAAAATTCATAAATGACTTTTCAAGATATGACTACCTTTAAAGACGGCAATATATAGCTAATAGAATTTCAACTAAAGTCGTTATTTTATTAGATACACTCTAAAAGGTCCGGGGGTTACGAGTTTATATGATCCTTTGATTAAGGCTAATTTTGAGATGAATAAATGCGAGATTCTTTGAGGATGTGGAGTTCGGGAGAGAAATAATTAAGGACATTATCTTTGAAGGTGAACATATTGATATTCCTCTAATCGTTATTAACAATGCCTAGGAACAACTTCCTATACCTGGCATTGTTCAAGAAGCATTTAGACAATGATATTCAACCTCCGATCAAGATGTTTTCGAAGAACAAAAATCTACAACCTCAAGAATCAATGTCATTAAAGAATCTTATTGATGGGTTTATGCAAGTGTCTCATTAATAATATTACAAATTTCATCAAGTTATTACCTCAATTGATTTTAAGATGAATCTTGTTGATGATTGAGTATACTATGATTTCGGTGGGAGTAAGCATATTTTTGTAATTTGTATGCATTTGAATATTCGCATATAATTTTGGAATGTTGCACTGATATTTAAATAATTTATAAATTTATCTTTAGAAAGAAGTCAAAAAGTTCATAATATATTTATAGAGAACAAATATTTTATGCTCACATAAAGGAAGATGAAAAAAATTAAAGATAATTATATATTTGGATACCGACTTAGATGTCAATATAATATGATATATACATGGTTGATGAGCTATATCAGAAAGAGTGTTAAACAATCACTCATAGCTCTTTTCACCATGAGACATCTAATTATGAAATATCACTCTGGAATTTTATTACTTGGCTGCAATTTTGGATGGAATTAATAGACCATTTTATTTATTTGTGATAATAAAGTCAACAGTCCTATATTATAATAATAACAGGAGTTTGGTAATGTTAAAAATATTGATATAAAATTTTTGATGGTTAAACAAAGAATGTAAAGTGGTTAGATGTCTATAGAATATATTGGTACAACTCTGTGATTATGGATCCATATACTAAGGGACTATCACCCAAGGTTTTTCATGAGCACACCGCTCATTTGGATATCGTGTCATTTAAGGATATTCAGTTTTAGTGGGAGTTTGTAATTTTTTAAATATCATTTATGTAGATATATTTCAATTTTCAATTTATGATTTTGGTTTAAGAATTTTGAAGTGATTTCTGCAAAAATAAAGTATTTAGTTTATTTTTTATTCTGACTTATTTTTGAGTTGGACTAATTGAAAATAGACATGCTTAGATCACATTGCATGTAATTTTCATGCTTTACATCATACTTGATCTAAGTCATTTCATTATGCTGATATTTGTGATCAAAGAAGATTTAGTTACGATAACTATAATAAAAGCCGACTTGGTTCAATATTGACATGATTGATGGATAATATTATTTAAGGTGATAACATACCGTTATAAAGTTACTTGTACATATATGTGTAGTCCAAGTGGGAGATTATTAAAACTTTTTATGGACTAGCACATATATTATATTAAGAATAATTGTATATTGGTTGCTATCTTTAAAAGATTGACCCAAACTAAAAGTGATATACTAAAGTGTGAAAGTTAAATGAATCTATAAGATATCTCCTAAAGTAAAGGATCTTATGTGTAGATACACAGATATAATTTCAAATTTATTGATGGACTAAATTAGAAGTACATAAATTTGTGCAACTATTAGTGGAATTATGATCCCCAAATAAAATTCAAAATTTTCTTTCTAGCATTTCATTATTAAAAAAAATATAATAATTTGCGTCTTGATTTGGAAGACCACTAACTGCAAGATACAAGTTAAACGTCTCCATGGATTCAGGTGTGCTTCCGCGTCTAATACTATGTTCTTGATGATTTGATATGATAATTTTTCAGAAAGACTATTTAAGTCATGGGGAGTTGGGAACACCTTCCATTATTCCACTCTAATGCAAAGCTATATATCCTTACATTTAACTTGCTCCCGAAAGGAACCTTCACTGGGGTACCCTACACCAGCGCCTTCACCATCCTATTATCGAAGTGCCTACAAGAAAATTGTCTTTTAGGGTGTTTTTGGTGAAAAATAAGTGTGTTTCTTTATTTGATTTTTAGTGTTTGGTATGTAATTAAAAAGTTATTATCTTCAGAGTATTTATATATAATTTTAAAAAATATTTATGAAGGTAAGATGGAATGAGAAGTAAGAGTTTGGGGTGGCGAGCATGGAATGGTCAAGGGGTTGAGAGTTGGAGACTATGAAACTTATTTTTTTTATTTTTACTAGAGAAATTATTTTTTCATTTTAATTTATTAACAACTTAGAGATGAAAAATTGAAAATCTCTAAAAACTGTAGACTAATTTTGTGTGTGTATATATTCTCTTATATAATAAGCAGCAGTTTAGCTCCTTCTTTATCTGTTTCATAGTCATTTATTTGGCATTTGTGCTCAAGAGTGTTTTGGTAGTTGTATTTTATAGTATCAACTTTTTATTTGTTTTTTAATTAGTGTAATAGTTTGAAGTTAATAGAATATGTAAATTCAGAAATTGAGTTGCCTCTGCTGTTATGCATTTGTTGCTTGATATTTTCCTTACTTTGAGATTATTTTTCATTATATGATGTGCCCAATATTTTGAAGGGAAAAAAATTTAAAATTATAATTTTTAAGTATGCTATAACAGTTATATGGTTATTACATTTTTGAAGTGTGTGATCTCAATCTGTCATAATATTTTTGTAACAACAAAAAACTGTAAAAGTTTAAATTGAATTGCTTGTGAATTTGTGGGGATAACTATTAAAATAAATTACAAAAAAACACATATACAGAAACATAATAAATTCTCTGCACGGGCTTCAATTCACCTAGTATGACTAAACACAGCACTATTCCATACATGAGTGATGTTCCTATCACTTTCTAGGAATCAAATAGGTAAGGTTTTATCTTCCAATAGATACAATGAAAACATATATGAATTAGTAGATGTGTTGTATGGCTTCTGTACCAAAGCATTCTTCTTTACGTGTGAATCTTAGCTCATGCCACTAACTAATACAGAAACATACCCATTTAGTAAAATATCTATGTCCCAAATATTCTTGCAACCATATTCTACGACGGACAATGGAATCACACACAACTGACAAAACATATAATGGAATTAGATGCTTAGAGATAAGAACGACAAAACCCTTTTAATAATTCCCTAATTACTTTGTACCATGGCTCGTACCAATTTGGTCAACTATGCTAGGACTAAAATAACTTTTTAGTGGAAGAACAACAACTAGTGTAAATTCTTCTTTAAAGGTAGCTATTATAGAAGGCATTTTACAGAAAAATCAATTGGAAAAAACGCTCATATTGGTTAAGACAAAATATGCATCTCTACTTAAAAGTTATTGGGAACTCTCTTAAAACTTCATTTGTTTATTTATTCAGGTAAAATTACTTTGGAGTTTTGACCAATGCTCAAATATGGAGGTTTGGCAACTGCTTATTGCTTCTGATCTTTATTTTCGGCTTCTTACACTTGTTAGTAAATACTATTTAGACATTTGAATTGTGATTTATTTTGACTAAGTATTTGACCTTATGATAAAATATTTTTATTAAATATTTCGACTCAAATTTTTAAAAATGCTTACGCACATGTTTTCAACAGCTCATTATGTAGATAAATTAATCACTTAAAATATATCACCTTCTTTAAGTATATGCACTAACCTTGATGAACCATAAGACCTCAAGCTTGTTCGAATTGATGTTGACGTGTCTAATTAAAGGAGACATATTTTATATAATTAACTTATTGTTGAATTATGCATCCCTGATTAATGAAATAAAACTGCGAAGTTAACTCTATTGGAACGAGTCCTATCGAAGAACCACGTTAATTTAACTATTCCTTGGGAGAACGTTGAACTCAAGCAGAAAAATAAATCACGTAGCAATTTTACGTGAAAAACACCCGGCTTATAACGGTGAAAAAATCATGACCCGCACCACTATAGGATTTCCCAACTTCACTAACACAATGAGCCTCAACAACTGTTTAATATTACAATTTGGATAACTTAGGAACTAACTCTAATTTCTAAATTCAACAATCAACACAGACGCTAAACTCTCTTCAAGTTACCCTTAACTTGAATAACCAAACTTTGTATTCTAAACAGTACTCCTGAGAAAACAATGAATTACAACTTAATTCAAAATCCTAATACAAGTGAACTAGATAAAAACCAATTGAACATATCCCTAAGAATCGCGCTATTCATTTATGGTTCTTTGCAATGGGCTGCACTCAAGTGGTAAGTTAGAATTCTCTTGAAATCTCACTTGTATTCCTTTTCTCTCTATTTGAGTGCTTGCTTTGCTTCATAGAAATCATTCTATATTTGTACTGTCACCTCTCATGTTTTTTTGTTCAACATGAATTCATGGGAAACAAGAACCTCGATTCTGCTTGGACTCTTATCCCTTCCTTCTTTGTAAACTTCTATTTCCAAATCTATTTCATCACAACTTTCCTTATCTTCTTATAGCATATGACCTTCTTCTAGAATGTCCTATCTTAACTCAGATTCTGGATGTTTGGACCGACTGTCCTGACATGGTTTACGAATATGTTTCAGGTCCTTTGTCAATAATCAAAATACTTATTTCCCAATAATTTTTTCCTTTTGATAATGACAAACTCTTCACTCTATGTTGTGTAGTACCTGTTTCAAAGAATCTACACATGGCATCAGGATGACATATGTTAGAATAAACCAAGTCAGAATGATGGGTTATAAATGTTACACATTATTTTTTTCCTTTTGGCATCAACAAAAACCATATTCTAAAATTCTAGTTGAGTAATTATTAAGAGATTTTAAGCTCATTGTCACTGGGGCTATCATAATTATGATTAACATACACCCACAAACATCAGTTAGACAAAAATATTAGCAAGTGCAAGTAATTTAACCAAAATAAAGATAAAGCCAAAATATTCCCACTCTATTGATAGATGACATCATATTAGTACAAAAAGGAAATTTAACATTAATCATTGAGTGGATTTAAGCTAGGAAGAAAGGTGTAACTAGGATGGAGGAGTAGATGAAAAAGGATGATTTTGTTTAAACGGATCATACATGCCTACAAATTCACAAAATTAGTTGTCTTTTCCTTATCAAGGTCAGACTACAGGGAAGTCATTTGGGCTTGGAGGATTTCTCATCCAATAGCATATTTTCCATGGAGCAAGAAGATAGCATCTTGATGGGCAGCATGCATTCGTGCAATTTCAGCGTCTTTTCTAGTCAGCTCATCTCTGAGACGTTGAACAAGTACATTAGACCCTCTAGATGAAGCAGTTATGACTGCTTGGTTCACCTTTCTAATGACATCTTTAGTTGTCTAAGTCTGCCACATGTTAACAGACAACCCAAGATGTTCAAATATATCTTCTAACTAGAACCCATAAGCTAAGGCATGTCCTTTCTTGTCTTGCTTGCAGATCTTTAGCATATGCTACATCATCATGCTAGCCAAATCAATTTTGACCTCAAAGTCGAGTATCAAGAAAGTTTGCTTCGATCCTTATCTCCTGACAAGGAATCACCATCTTGTGGACTACCTTATACAGTAATTTGTGAAAATTTGTCATTCCCCGCATTTCAACTCTACCATGTGCTCAAAGACCCAGATTTTTAGTAAACTTACATGCAATATCCAAATAAGAGACCATCCAAGGGAGGCCATTCATTTCTGACACACGAATTCCGACTAGTATGTGGAATGCCTAAAAACTGAGAGATCAGAACATGAGTCATTCTCAATTCTAGTATTATATAGAGTGCTAGTTATTGATATAGATGTGCCATCATCATTCATATAAAATTGAGTGGTTTTAGCCTTGAACATTTTCCTCCTATATTTCTCTGGGAAGAACAAGTTTCTCCAACCTTAGGCTGCAAGCTTGACCATTAGGTCATTCATTTCAGGCCCACCCAAAACCAATAACTACCCTACCCCTAAGTACTGACTGAAGCTTGAGTTGAATGACTCTCTCCATGCTTGGATCCATTTCTTCACTCTCATATCCATAAAGTTATTAATGTCATCCTTTATGTGATGTGTACCCGGTGATTTAGAGGAAGGCACAACTTCCTCTTCTTCCTGAATGCTTGTGGATTCATCTCTTAGTCTGGACTGTATAGGATGACGAGATGGACCATGTTTGTGAACCTATTTCAACTTAGAGGATGAGGAGTCCTTGAGTCGAGCACTGATTTTACTTTCTGAGACAATTCCAGATATTCTTTCCTCATCCACAATGTCATTGGGATAAAGAGGAGAAGCAGCATTAGAGACAGCAGAACTTCTAATTCGCTTGCTTGCCGAGCAAGGCTTTCTCAACTTCTTTCCTCTAGCTTCATGTAAAAGGTGTTCGTACTAGAGGAGGACTTATTTATCCTAGGGGAGTCATGCTCATCTTCAAGAAAAAAATTACCTTACCACTAGCCTTCTCTAGGCGAGACCTCACTCTTCTTAGGATCAATTAAGCTAGAGACAAGTGATTCTCATCTGGTGACCCAGTTGCTATAAAAATTCCATAGAAGCAGGAATGACTTCAATTGACATCTCTGATATCGCAACAACATGTTCCATTGAGCTTTCTACATTAGGGGATAACCTTGAGTCCTTTTCCAGATCTGCATGGTTCAAATTAACGGGTTCTTTCATGTGTTTCCCTTGACAATCAACAATGTCCATTCTAACATCTTCTCCTTGATATGTTATTTTCAGAGATTTTCCCTCACAAGTTGCATCCTCCCTAACCTTAGTGCCACGATTAATTCCTGATTAATTTCTCCTAAAGTTTCCCCTTCACATAAAACTTTGATTACAACTTCCTCTGTCTTATCTCCTTCTATCATTCTACTGGTGTGAGCTATAACAGATTCATTGACTATTATCACTAGGGATGGGTCAAGAGAAGGCACCTGTTCCAGTGAATAGAAAACCAAAGGTTTGTACACTATTAAGGCAGTAGAGGTTGAGGATGAGGATTATTAATTACAGAAAATGAAGCGGGCAGATTTTATTTTAGGATTTCTAGAGATTTTAGTAGTGAAAGAGAGAGGGAGAGATAAATCAAGGTGTTGGAGAGAGAGAAGGAGAATTGAGCGTGAGGAAAGGTCTTTTGAATTTTGGAGATTTATAGGAGCTGTGAAGAAGTAGGGATTTAGTAGAAGTGGAAAGGTCATTCAGGGAATGAGTAAGATTTAACTGAATTTACTCAAAAGAACTCATCATTTCTCTTTACCTTATTACTGCATAAAATGATGGTTCCAGACTTGTCTTTACACATTTGTGGCTTTAACTGTGATGTGGTAGGTCTGAGTGGATAGGACAGGTAGACCCGACCAGTGTCAAAGACCAATTTGCAAAATAAAGTCACATACCTGATGCACGTTCATATATTTAAAACTTCATCCCATTGTCCAGCTAACTTCTGTGACACAAATAAATATCTTATTATATAATGTGATATGTGCAGATATCTATCGGTAAAAGGTGATATGACTAAATGTACATGACTAAGCTAAAAATGCAATAATTAACGGATAGAATTCTAAAACTTGTTAGTAGCTTAGGATAGAGGGATACTTATGCAAGCTTAATCATCCCCAATTCCAACATGTTCCTTTCATAGTGTTCTCTTCCTTAAGTATTAGTAAGGATGTCAGCTATTTGTTTATCTGTGGGACAAAACTTCGTAGAGATGAGACTCTTTTCTACATTATCTCTTTAAAATGGTGTCTTATGTCAACATGTTTGGTCCTCTTGTGTTGTACCGAATTTTTTTAAATATTGATTGAACTTTTGTTATCACAAAAAATTTGTATGTACTATACATCCATACCAAAGTCTTGACGTTGTTGCTTTATCCGCAATAATTGAGCACAACATTAAACTGCTACAACAAACTCAGCTTCCGCCTTTGATAATGCCACAGATTTTTGTGTCTTAGTTGTCCTTGAGATCAAGCATGAATCAAGAAAGTGTGTCATCCCTGTAATACTTCTCCTATCCACCAAGAATCCTGCATAATCAGCATCTGCGCATCCAACAAGATCAAAGGAGCTACCTTTGGGATACCACAGACCCAAATCATATGCTTCTTTAAGATACCTTAGAATTCTTTTGACTGCTTTCAAGTGTGACTTCTTTGGATTGGATTGAAATCTGGCACGCAATCTCACATTAAACACAATGTCGGGTCTACTGGTAGTAAGATATAGAAGAGAACCAATCATACCTTTGTATAACTTTTGTTCTATGGATGGACTTATTTCTTCAATGTTCAAATTTTTGGCTATGGCAATGGGAGTGTCAATTATCTTTGAGTCCTTCATTTTGAAACTTTTGAGTATCGATTTTATATACTTCTGTTGGTGGATTATTGTTCCTAATGGGGTCTGCTTGATTTGTAATCCTAAAGAAGTTAAGTTCTCCTATTATGCTCATTTCCAACTAATTTTCCATCAGTTTGGAAAACTCCTTGGTTAAGGACTCATTTGTGGCTTCCAATATAATGTCGTATGCATACACCAATACAATCAGCTTGTCCTTTTCTTTGATTTTTACAAAGAAGGTGTTGTCAATCTTACCTTAAGTATGGGCATGTGCAAGAAGGAGCTTAGATAATCTATCACACTATGATCTTGGAGCCTTCTCGAGTTTAAATAAGGCTTTGTCAAGTTTGAATACATGATCAGGGTACTCAGCATCTTCGAATCCTAGTAGTTGCTTGATATAACCTCCTCTTTCAGAAGACCATTTAGAAAGACACTTTTCATATCCATTTGATAGAGTATAATCTCCATGAATGCAACAAAAGCTATGAGAAGTATAATTGCTTCTAGTCTTGCAGCAGGAGAAAACGTCTCATCGTAGTTGATTTCTTCTTCCTGATTGTATCTTTGGAGCACCAGTCGAGCCTTGTTTCTTGTAACTGTTCCATGCTCGTCAAGTTTGTTTCTGAATAACCATTTTGTTCCAATGATTGTTCTCCATTTTGTCTTTGGTTCAAGGTGCCATACTTTGTTCCTTTCAAATTGATGTAGTTCTTCCTACATGTCCATGATCCAATCTACATTCTACAAAGTTTCACTAACTTTCTTGGGTTCAAAAATAGATTTAAAAAAAGCATTAAAAGCATAGAGATTTTTTAACCCATATATGGTGGTTATTCTAGAGTTCATATCAGTGAGGATATTATTAATAGGATGAGATCTTTGATATTTGTATCCTTTCAGAACTGAACCTTGAGGATATTCAGAGACTTCATTTTGTGTCTCTTCAGGTATACTTGACTCCTGAGGATTTTCATTGATTGTTTCCTCATATGGAGTATGGCCTTCCTTATCTCCTGATTTGGATTGGAGCTATTGTTATTACCTGTCTCATTTACCTATTCCATATTCATGGATTCATGTATTCTTCCTGGTTTATCTTGATCCTGCAATTTGTTGTTAGTCATAACACTTCATTCAACAAAGATAGCATGCATACTTTCTTCGATACATATAGTTAGTTTATTTAACACCTATAAGATTTACTGTGTTGTAATAGCCTAAGAATACCCCTTCATCACTTTTGGCATCGAATTTTCCCATAGATTCCTTTTCATTATTGTGAATGAAGTATTTACAAACCAAAGGTTTTAAATTGAGAAATATTGGATTTTCTGCTTTTGAGTAATTCATAAAGGGTCTTCTCTAGGAGTGGTCAAGTCATACATCTGTCGATTATGTAACAAGTAATGTTAATAGCTTCAGCCCAGAATTGACTAGCAAGGCTACTGCAATCAACATAGTTCTAGCCATTTCCTACAAGGTTCTGTTCTTTTTATCAACCACTCTATTTTGTTATGGTGTTCTAGGTGCAGAGAAGTTGTGATCAACACTATAAGTGGAACAGAATTTTACTAATTTTGTATTTTCAAATTCAGTTCCATGATCAAAATCTTATTGATTGTAGTTGATTTCTTAGCTTCCTTTCAGTTTTCTTACAAAAGTAGAATGTGTCAAAGGCATCTTCTTTAGAAGCAAGAAAGACTATCAAGGTGAATCTGGTAAAATCATCAACTAGCACAAATATATATATCTTTTTTCACCACGACTTCTCACCCTCATAGGTCCACACAGATCCATATGGATCAGCTGCCACTTTCTTTAATTTGAAAAAGGACTTCACTTGTTTACCTCTTGCACATGCTTCACAAACTTTGTTTTCCTTGAACTTAGTGTTAGGTAAACCTATCACTAAATTTTTGGATACTAGTTTGTTTAGTTAACTAAGACTTGCATGTCCAAGCCTTTTATGCCATGGTAGGGGGTCACTGTCCATAACACTTAGACAGATAAAGTCTTCTTTTGGTACACTCAAAAAATCAGTTGTGTAAACATGTTTGTACCTTTTACCTGTTAGAACAATTTCTCCTAATTTTAGGTTTATGACATTCACACCTGCAGAAGTAAATGTTACCTTGTTTCTTTTATCATAGAGCTGACATATACTTAGCAGGTTGTGCTTAAGTCCATCCATATGATACACATTTTCAATTGAGTGTGACTTTGTTCTTCCTATCTTACCTATACCTCTTATCTAACCTTTCTTACCTCCCCAAAAGCAACTTTTCCACCTTCTCCTTCAGTGAGTGAGAGGAATATTTGCTTATCTCCTATCATGTGCCTTGAGCAAGCGCTATCTATATACCATCTTCATTTTCTTCCTCTCACTCTCACCTACAAGAAGATCATATATTAGTTTTAGGTACCTAAAGCTTAGTTCCTTTTTTTTAGCAAAAGGATGTGACAAATCTTGTTTAGCCCAGTTAGGTAACATGTGAGAGAATGAGTTTTTCTTTTCAAGCTTGTTTCTTTTACCTGTTTCATTTTGTGAATCAGTGTTGTTTCTTACGGTCCTTATATTTTTCTCTCTTTGACTCAATGCCACTGGACATTTTAGTCTGGTATGTCCAGTGTTTCCATAGTGAAGACATAGCTCAGGTCATACATTTGAATCCTTGTTAAATTTTATGCCAGTTGTCATGTTATATGTTCTACTACTAAGTTGAATGCGTATTTTATCAGTTTCGAACTAACTATATGTTCTACTACTAAGTTGAATGAGTATTTTATCAGTTTCGAACTAACTATATGTTCTACTACTAAGTTGAATGAGTATTTTTGATGAATTGTTCCAATGATTGGCCCTTTCAAGCTTATGCTTAATCTTAGTTAGTTCGAAACTGATTCTCTTAGATCTATCCTTTTCTATAGAAAGGTCATTTCTAGTTTTCCTCAGTTCTTGTTCACATTTGAGCTAAACATTTCTGATTAACCGTTTGTCCATCCCTTTTATAGTCAATTTCAGAATTTCAAATTTAAGGGATAGGATAGATGCCTCAGGTTATTTTATATGTTTCGTTAGAGACTATTTTCTTTTCCTAACTTGTTCTTGGTGTTTTCAGTGTCCATGTGTTCGTACTTGATATAAGTGAATCCACTAAATAGTTTATCCTTTTGTTCATATGTCATGAAAATCATCAATCATTGTGATCATTAAGGAAGCCAGCTTTTTCTTATAAAACTTATCCATCTTGTTTTTAAGATTAGAGATATTTACCTCTTTTTCATCTTCAGAATCAGAATTTGAGTCATCAAATTCCATTAGTGTAGTCTCATCAATAGTGTCATTCCCAGATTTGTCAGAGCTTGATCCACATGCAGCCACCATAGTTTTGGATGAGAAATTTTTTTCTTATCCCGAACCTATTCCTTCCTCTTATTTTTCTTATCAACTCACTCCTTTCTCCATTCAATTTCCCATGAGGGACAATCTTTAATGTGATGATCAGTCTTATCATATTTGTAGCATCCATTGGGTTTTTTTGCACTCTTTGCCTTTCCAGCAGTGTTCCTCTTTCTATTGTTCTTTCCTTGCTTGAGAAATTTCTTGAAGTTTGTTGTAATTAGGGTCATTTCCTCTTCATCTAGGTTTGACTCCTCGCTTTTAGTAGCTTTGAGAGCTAGAGTTCTGTCCTTTGTTCCTATCTCCTTTTTGAATCCTTCCATATTCATTTCAAATATCTTCAAGTTTCCAACCAGTTCATCTAGTGTCATGATGGTTAAATCCTTAGCTTATCTTATGGCAATGAATTTTACATCCCATGATTGTGGAAGAGTTCTGAGAACTTTATCCACCATTTCTTTAGTAAAGAGCTTCTTCCCCAAGAATACTAGCTTATTTATAATGGTGATGAATCTGGTGATCATATCTTGGATTGATTCTCTTGACTTCATCTTGAAGGTTTCATATTCATTAGAAAGTATGGCTACTCTAAATTTTCTTACCTAAGTGGTTTCTTCATGTACATTAACAAGCATGTCCCAAATCTGTTTTGTCGTGGCGCATCCTGAGGTCCTGCTATATTCATCTGACCCGAGTCACACATAAGGATGTACTTGGCTTTGGAATTTTTCCAAGAATTTTGAAATCACTTTCATCGTATTCACTCCTTTCCTTGGGTACATCGTTGTTCTCAGCATCCTTCTTCATCGGATACTTGGGACCATCAGTTACCCTATTCTAGAGTTCATAGTCTTCAGCTTGCAGAAGTCGCCCATCCTTACTTTCCACCAAGAGTAATACTGTCCATTAAACAGAGGAGACCTGTTGATATATTGCCCCTCACTGTGTCCAAGTGGTGGTGCAAAATTCATCTTGATATTTTAGTAAGTGGTTAAACTTTGTCAATAAGAAAACTCGTTCTAATACCAATTATTGAATTATGCACCCCTAATTAATGAAATAAATTGTGAAGTTAACTTTATTAGACCAAGTCTTGTTGAAGAACCAAGTTAATTTAACTATTTCTTGGAAGAACTTTGAACTTAAGCATAAAAGTAAATCACGCAACAATTTTATGTAGAAAACACCTGGCCTATAAAGGTGAAAAAAATCACGACTCACATCGCTGTAAGATTTCCCAACTTCACTAACACCATGAGCCTCAACAACTGTTTAAGATTACAATTTGGATAACCTAGGAACTAACTCTAATTCCTAAATTCAACAATCAACACAGACATTGAACTCTCTTCAAGTTACCCTTAACCTGAATAACCAAACTTTGTATTCTAAACAATGCTCCTAAGAAAACAATGAATTACAACTTTATTCAAACTCCTAATACAAGTGAACTAGAATAGAAAGCAATTGAACATATACCTTAAGAATCACGTTCTTCACTTATGGTTCTTTGCAATGGGCTACATTCAGATGGTAAGTCGGAATTCCCTTGAAATCTCATTTGTCTGCCTTTTCTCTCTATTTGGGTGCTTGTTCTGCTGCATAGAAATCATTGTATATTTATATTGTTGCCCCTCACGTTTCCTTGTTAACAAAACTCTTGGGAAACAAGAACCTCGATTCTACTTGGACTCTTATCCCTAGGGAAACAAGAACTTCGATTCTGCTTGGACTCGTATCCCTTCTTTCTTTGTGAACATCTATTCCAAGTCTATTTCATCATGACTTATCTTATCTTCTTATAGCATACGACCTCCTCCTAGAATGTCCTAACTCGACAGTATTCTGGACGTTTGATCCAACTGTCCTAACATGGTTCAGAAATATATTTTAAGTTCTTTGTCAATCATCAAAATACTCATTTGCCTACKCTTATCCATGTGATGAGTGTTTGAGAAAGCACACATAAACTTTTTCAATATATGAACCAGAAGTGTCTTATAAGAATACTTTATTATATATTCAGATGCTCAATTTAAACGTGTCGTAGTTTGAATGTCTAAATAAAACTTACTGGCAAATTTAAAGGGCTACGATGAGTTCAGCCCTTTATTTAACATAAAGTACTGGATTTCTAGAGATAAAAAAAATAGTAAGAGCTGTTCAAATGTAATGCAAAGATGACTACAAGAAATTATAATTCCTAAATCCCAACATCCGAGAAGATTATAGTATTTTGATGGTTCGCTCTCTAAGAGCTCCGACTGTCTATGCTAAACATTTTATCTACAGTAAATTAGTAAAAATGTTAACAAAAGCAAGTTTTAACATAATAGCCAAGTTAGTCTCAGTCTTTCAGACATGAAAGGACCTACGGTTGAATTATTTTGGAACTCAAAATATGTAAAGTCCACCTAGTTAACGTGTGGAACAACATAATCAGACGTTGAACAAACTATTTACAGTCGAGATAGCAAATCTTGACCCATCTCTGGAATGAAGCTGATCATGTACCTCTAGAAATAGCCGAGTCCTATTCTCTGCAGCACACTTGGTTAACAAAAGGTTTGCATGTTCATCTCTCCTTTTCTCTCTGGTTGATAAATTGGATTTTGGTGAAGCAGCAGAGGATTCTGCTTTCCTCATCCAGCTTCCTTGATAGGACATTGAAATCCACCCCTGATACAACCATACAATGTCGTTGCAACAAAGGAAATAAGGCTCCTTTCATCCATTTGAGCGATACCTTAATCAGCTTTGCCCAATTTAATATCGATCCTTTGTTTCCTATGTATGGTGATAAGTTTTGGAATCAAAAGCTTCTGGTCTCGTTCAGTGGGTCATAATCGTAAGCATCACCAGCCTTGACAAAACGTCCCTTCACACGCCTTCTCACATCAGCCCTTGCCTTGCGAGAAGCATATCTCACATGCTTATCAAATCTACACATTAAAACGGACAGTTAGAAGATATGAACAAAGAGGATAAGCGAAAAGCCAAAAGTTAGAGGAAGCTTCTAAGACCTCTGATGTACCTTAGTTACAGAGCAAAGACATCCTCAATTAGTTAAACTGCTGAACATAAATGTGGACAATTTCTTGATTTAATAAGTACATGGAAAGATAAGTTTTTTGAATTAGGCAAACTAAATGAGAAATAAGATGCCAAAATTTGGAGAAGCACGGAAACCAGAGATTGCACAATCCATGCAACAGCTTTGAATGGTAAATTCTAAGGAATCCAGACGCTCTTATTCAGAACAGCACCATTTCTGCTGCATGGAACTAAAGATACTACTTGCTGGTGAAGTTTCACTGGTTAGTTCAAGAGAACTTACTTGCGGGTCTTCTTCTTTTCCTTGTAGCGCAATACAGCATTGCTTCTGCTACTTGACACCAATGTACTTTCAGGACAAGGATGGCACCATGGTGGTTCTCCCATAAGTAGCATTGTGGAGGCTCCACATTCTTGGTAATCCCCCGCATTGCTCTCTCCCCCAAGGTTAGAAAATGAGAGGATGGATGCTTGCCTCACAAAGCAAAAGGTAGGTTCTGTTTTGCAGCTCATTAGGGAGTCTGCGGACTCTGCATTGCTACATGCTGGCTGCATCGCCATTACCCTTTTAATTGACGACCCCTGGTGAATTTTTCACTGAGTCAAGTTCATGAAATGTAAAATCATAAACCACTCACAGATCATTCAAAGGAAAGAAAGAAGAGGTAAGACTTTTCCCACTAAACAAGAGTTATGGTTTTGCGTAGGAGAAAAACCACTATAGGAAAATCTTGTTCAGTGGTCTTATAAAATCCTATACTGATCAGTTTAGGTTCCTGATGCGTCGTCCAGAACAAACACAGATGCTGGGATCTACTTCATACCCATGCAGTAATATCGAAACATTGGCATAACTAAGACAATCTTGCCTCAACCCAAAGTTTTCATAGGTATCAGCTCCTGATACTTGGGAATGTAGAAAAGAAGGAAGAATTTCGTGGAAATATCTTAAGAATCAGTTTCATCCCTAGAAAAGAAACGATTTGCATGCAGAATAATACAATCTGTACCACCTATATTTAGAATGTTTGTAATCACTTGCCAGTGGACAACTTCTAAACAATGGATATCATGTTATTGATTCAGCAACTATCAATTAATAGTTGAATACTTCCAGATCTATGAAAAATACTCCCTCTGTCCCAATTTATGTGAAGGTATTTGACAAGACGTGGAGTTTAAGAATGAAAGAAAGACTTTTGAAACTTATGGTCTAAAATAAGTTATAGATATTTGTGTATCTATAAATCATCATTAAGGGTAAAATGGAAAGTTTATATTAAATTGTTACTAATTAAAGAAAGGTGTGATTCTTTTTGGGACATACTAAAACGGGAAGAGTGTCACATAAATTGAGACGGATTGGAGGGAGAAAAAAAAGAAGATCTATGCATTATGGATACGTGAATGAATATTTAGGAAGTAGTGTATCTGCTGCTTCTTGACTAGTTTGCTACCAAGCCTCGTCCCCAACCTTTAACAAAAGGAAAAACGATCTCCACATAAAAACAAGGATACAAAAGAAAAAAAAAGCTTAAAGATAATGTATTCTGATAAAATCAGCTGGTAGGCAGCATTTATATTAGCCTATTAAATTTTAAATTAAAAAAAAAGGTATTCTGTTAACATTACAGAGAGCCATTTTCACAAGAAGTTGTATAACACTCTCAAATCAACAATCCAAATGAATATTCTATCAACTCTTGTCCACGATAAATTTTCACTAGGAAAGGGGAAGCAGAGATCTACCAATTTTAACGGTTAAACACATCTCATTTTATTTGCTTATAGCCAAAATATAAACCTACCACAAAGTATAAATTCATAAAATGCATCCAAATACACAAACTTTGGCATTTTGATCAAATTCTAGCAACAATAACAGAGACATAAACCAAAACCTAAAAGAACAAACAGCAGAAGAATAAGAAATTCCAAATACCTGAATCAAAAGGTTTGAGAAATTAAAACTATGGGAATCCTTCCCATAATATAACATGAAATGCTTGATATAATCAACTGGATCATCAATGTCACAAATGATTTAGGAGGAGAAGAACATCCTTCATAATGCAAAACAACCTCGATTCTAGAATCTTAAAGTAGATGGATCATTAAATTATTGGGTCAGTCACAGGCCACATATTTTTAGCTGACAGTAGAAAACTTTCCAGATGGTAAGAATTATGTTCTCTTAGCAGTGTTGCAGTTCTCCACAACAACTGCTACGTCTTAGTCCCAAACAAGTTGAGTCGGCTTTATGAATCCTCATTGGTCATGTTTCTCCATTTAAATTCATCCCAGGCCAACATTGTACAAAATAAAATTAAAAGTACTAAAAGTTCTCTATATTTTCTCCTTGCATAAAAATCGCCCCTAGGACTAAAAGACCCCTAGAAAGCATAGGGCTAAAAGTAAATGTACTAACATGACTGAAGCATATTTCATACTAATTACTATAGCCATAGAATATTTTTTCATTATGCCTTATCATTCGCTAAGTTTGCATGGATTTCAACAGATGAAGGACTAATAATGTTAACTGTAAGAATCACCTCGACAGCATTGGCATCTTGGCAGCTGGAATCAGAAACAGAAACCGACATATCTTTCGTCCCAAATAATCCATCAATGTCGTCATTCTCGAATAGCTGATTTGGATTATCGAGAGAACCATTGAATAGCTCTTCATAATTTTCAAAACTCAAGTCCACTTCATCCATATTGAAATCTTGAGAGAAAGGATCATCCTCATATATAGTTGAGCCTTTTACTCCAGAATAGCAGCCCTGTGTAAGAATAATAACAACATAAGCAACTTCCAGGAAGGCGTGGGTCAAATTATTTAGAAGCAATAAGGTAACACACATTGTGAATAACCATTGTCAAACATAACATAATAAAATGATGTGGTGCAATCAAATACTTGACAGAGAAATGGATTCTCCCACAAGGCAGAAGAGAGAATCATAAATTACAGTTCATCTTCCTCTACATTTTTAGACCTGTTACTACTTCACTAATCTCAGGTACCATTACAAAAAGGAACTGGGCACTAGCAATTCAAAGCTCAAGTTTGTTGAAAGATTCCAGAGGAACAACAAGGTGCAAGACAACCTCAGCTTCATGAGCCCACCAAGTGGTCGACTAACTTATTGGTCGTCATTGCTATCAAATCGAAGTCCAGGAAAACAGAATTATCAGTTCCGCGACATATCAGCAAGAATTATTAGCATGTCATTATAAGATATCTTTGGAAACCTAGATTACCTTCGATGAAGAGAAATTCACAGATTCAGCAATTTGCTCCACCGTGTTTAGCTTGTTGCCCAGAGTAGGCATAGAGGATCCCACCAATACGGTTGATTTGTCTGAAGTATGCATTTCACTCACTTCAGTGATAGCAGATGTATCTTGAGAGTTGAACTTTCCTTGAGGAACTTGCCTATCCCTAGGTCGGTTGTCAGTGATGCTCATTGAACCCATTCCATTCTCACAAGTTGAATCACCACCTGAAGGATTATCTAACAGAAATGACCAGATAGTTGAAAGTTCTGCTGCGGAAGGGCATCCAGTATAACAACTAAGTGCTTGTCTCTTATGCATGGAACCTGTACCAGAACCAGCATGACCAATCGGATCGCAGTTCTTGCAAAGAGAAACCTTCTCCTCAACACATCTAACAACAGCTGGTTGTGAATTACATCTCTCACATAAAAGTGTCCTGGAATGGCGCTGTGAAAGGGCATTGGCAGAATGCACATTGCGATCGCACGACAAACATAAGCAAGCTGCATCAGACCGGCAATATACAATTGACCGCTGCTCCCCACAGAATTCACATATATGACCCATCACTTCTACTCAGTAATCTTAGATGAAAAATAGTCTGTAAATCTTCTTAAGGAAAAAAGTTTAGAATGTAAGCAATCGAAGTTGCTTTTGTCAAACGATTTGTGCTTCCGTTATAACAGGGAATAGAATCTGCATTGATTAAAAGCCAAATGAAAAGAGAGAAGATTTAAGATGGAATACAATTACACAACCTTATCTTTCATATATTGAGATGTAGAATACAATTATACAGCCTTATCTTTCATATATTGAGATGTTTGCTCATCCAAAACCGAAGTAGCGAAAAAAAAAAATCCACTTAAAATAGAAAACTGGCTATTAAAGAGACCAGAAAAATGCGAGTGATAAATTATGCCACTTCACTCAGAAAAGGGGAAAACTGCCACAAACAAGTTAGAACAGAGAATCCAAACAAAAAGTGGAGAACTTTGGTATAGCTGTAGCCTGTAGGTGATTTATTTCTAAGCATCATCAGCCACAGCAAGAAGCAACAACTTTTTCCTTTCAGACAATCACAAATCTATCAATCAATCAATCTCTCTCTCAATTCCAAACTGCTAGGGGTCAACTACATGGATGTTTTTCCTATTTGCTCTATTCAAGTTGAGTATCTCAAGGATATATCACAGTTAAATTACTTTTTATGCTGGTCTTACCGCAACCCTCCTCCTTTATGGAACCAGTTATATTATGTGAGCTGGATAAAGGCTCCATCAACTAAAACAACCACAAATTCTTTCAAAAAAAGAGAAGGAAAGTCAGCAGCAAAACATGGGGTGGGTGGGAGATTTAACCAACAAAGAAAAAAGTCAAATATAGCCAAGCTGCAGACTTAGAGACGTTCATACAAGAACAAGAACACACATCCAAAGTAAGACTTGCCCCTGGTAAACAGCAAAATTCTCAAAATGAACCTTAAAATTATGAGAAAATTCAAAATTTTAAGCAACCCATAAACAGATCAAACAGCAGAATCCCAGATGAAGAACAAGCAACCCCATTTGAGTGCAAAAGAGAAAGATGAAAAGTAACCACTTTTACCTGATATAACTGTGAAGCTGACCAAAGAAGATTATCAAGTTATAATAGATAAACCCCTTTAATTTATTGTGCAGCAGCTTTTAGACGGTACAACAAAAAACCCTGAACAACAAAGATAGACCGGTTCAGAATCTCTGACTCTGCGTGTCTCTTGTGTGAGGGTAAGGATTGGTTCTTTTAGGATTGTATGCTGTTGATGAATAGTTGAGTTCTGATAACAATAAAATAAATTATCAACAAAAATAAGCTGATAAAAAGTGTAGGAGAGAGAAAAAGGGAAAGAGACAGGGGAGAAGGTGTAAAATGTGGGACCCTCTCTTCCTGTCCCACTTGAAATGGAAACCTCCTATAATTTGTGGCTTTTTCTCCTACTCATTTTCCTTTATAAAGTGTATTTAATATTTATATCTAGAGTACATTTCTTACTCCCTCGTTTCAAAAACAAATCGTGCATTTACTCTGTG
>JACEIK010000072.1:29365-40845 GCA_018107945.1 Datura stramonium | reverse complement strand
GCATAATAAGCCAGTATGACCATCAATTATATGCCAAGTTCTCTAAATGTGAATATTCTGTATCAATCAAGAAGAGCCAATGTAGTAACAAACACCCTTATCCATAAATCTATGGGGAGTTTGGCGTACTTGTAGTCAAACAGCGGGAATTGGCTCTGGAATTGCACCAGCTAGCCAGTTTAGCCATTCATGTAGCAGAAACAGAGGACAACAGAGCGGTAATTTCGAACACCATAGTGTCGTCGTTAGTTGTGGAAGTAAGGAGATGGCAGTATAAAGATCTCGACTTGGTTCGATTTACAGACAGAGTTCAGCAAGGAAAAGTGCCAGGTTTCTAGGTAATCGAGGATGAAGTGTTGCGATGTAAAGGCCGCCTTTGTGTTCCAGGTGTTGTAGGGCTTCGCCAGCAGATTGGGCGAGGTATACTATGCCCATTATTCTCTTCATCCCGGTTCGACAAAGATGTACCATGATGTGAAAGAGATCTATTGGCGGCCAGGAATGAAAAAGGGGATAGCAGAACTTGTAGCCCAGTGTCCTAACTGCCAACAAGTAAAAGCGGAACACCAGAAACCAGACAGATTGACTCAAGACATAATTGTGCCTCTTTGGAAGTGGGAAGCAGTAAACATGGACTTTGTAGCAGGATTACCCCGTACCAAGCATAGACATGATTCAATTTGGGTAATTGTCGACAAACTGACGAAATTAGCCCATTTCATGCCAGTAAAAGCTACTTTCTCTGCCGAAGATTACGTCGAATTGTATATCAGAGAAATATATAGATTACATGGTGTTCCAGTATCTATTATCTCTGACAGAGGAGCATAATTTAGGACATGCCTGAATTCTTTACTTGATTGAGCCTAAAAGAGAACCACAACAAAGCCTTGATCTTGATGATCATTGTATTAACTTGAACTGTGGTCCCAGGATAGTTAAATTTGGGACATATTGATAATGGTTAATTTGCAATCGCTCATGAGACCTGACCCGGTGATTGAGTATAGTCATTCAATAGAGAATTCTCAGTCGTTTGAATGAACCTAAGTTATTAGTTCTACAAGTAAGCATTGGTGATGATCACATATGTCTACCCGAAGCAGTTATGAACCCATGGGGAATATAAAACCCTACTTATCTTTCATTCTTGATTTCAACTAAAGGTTTAACTGTGTTTTTAATTATTGTTTTCTGTAGAACCCCCCTATTTGGAGTAACTATCTAACAAGTTCACTTACCGGCTTTAGTCTAGCTCTTCCATATTCCCTGTGGGATCGACCCCAACCTTTAGTTGAGTTCTTTATTAACAACGTCCGCTTCATACTTCCGAAGGAGGTGTGGTTTGAGCGTTATCAAAAAGTGGTGCCATTGCCGGGGGTTTTTGATGTTATCAAATAGAGGTAATATACCTTGATGATGTTTGAGGAGTCACAAAAGCCACGTTGTGCTGCGACGTTAAATCAGGTTCTGCATGGGAGGCAACCCATGATGGCAAAGTCTGAGTAGCCTTTGGTATGTTCCCTTCCATATGTTCTTATAGTTCATGCTTCGGGGACGAAGCTTAATTTTCAAAAAAAGGGGAGGGGGTGTACTTGTGTTTTTTGGGGTTTTTGATTCGTCCGAGGGTTTTTCTTGCTGTGTTTCTTTTTCCTCAGACATGCTATATAGTAGAACCGACATGTTTAGGATTTTATTTCTTATTTTATGATTTTTGTTTAATTAGGAAATAACTTAGGAGTACTCAGCCAATAAAAATGCACTAGTTTTGATTTTTGAAAAAAATTGACACTGCTTAAAATTTTTTGATGCATTAGCTTTGTATTTGTAATTACATGCATGATTTCTGTGGATCTTTTGATGTTATTTAGTTTATTATCATGAGGAGTCTTGTTAAGCCATGTATAAACTAGACAGGTGAGGTGAATATAAGTCATGTACCATGAGTGAGTGAGGTGTAGTATTTAGTTCGATATTGTGTTGAAGATCTAGAACTTGTCTGGTTGGTCTTTGCATAGGCTAAGGATGGTTGGTTAGGATATGATCATAGGCCATTTTTGTTGAAGCTCACTTTTAGCCTAAATAACCCTACCTAAATCATATGATTCCCTTGATCTCAATTTTGAGCCTTTAATAGACCATTTTTCTTTGATTTACCGATAAACCGTCCCCATTTTTTTATAATGAACCTGTTTTGGCCCTGGTCCTTTCTTGGATATTGTGAACCTCAACATAAGCAAAATTCCTAATTTGAGGGTGGCTAGAGTAGGGGTGCATAAGTGATGGGAACGAGACAAAGGGAGAGAAAAGAGAAAAGGTTAAAAATGAGGTGTGGTGTGAAAAAAAATAATAATAAGGAGATGAAAAAACTTGAAAATATTGAAAAAGAAATTTCAAAAGAAAAAAATGTTGGAAAAAGTTGAAAATACGCACACCCATACAAATGTACATAAAAGAGGTGAAAAACGAAGAAAAGAAATAACAAGCAAAAAAGGGGAAATAGGTGAATGGTGTAGCCAATGTATGTAGTGCAAAGGAAGGGGTAGTCATTTATAAAATCTCTCATATTTATGATGTCCAGTACTAAAGTCTACATTACAAGCCACAACAAGTCCTATAGTAATCCTAGCCCGACCATCTAATAAACCGAACAGAGAAAATAAGGGCAAGCCTATGGTATCTGATACATAGTACTTGGAATTTCTTTGTGAGAGTGAGTTCCTTTATTGTTTAGTCCCATGCAATATTTAACACTATATATGTGAGTGGGGACTTCATTTATTGTGAGGGTACATAGATTATGTTTACCTTTACCATTGGTCTGTGTGAAAAGCATTGGTGATGACTTGATTGCCTGTTGATAGCTAGATGACATGTCTTGATCCCTATTTATCATGTTTTGTGGTTGCTTGTAGTACATTAGTTGACGATTGGTTCGTGGAAAAGGGTCAGAAAATTGTTGAATATATAGTGCAAGTTTTGTTTAGTATTGGCTGCAGTATCCTAGGTTTATTTTCTAGTTGAGCATCGTGTTTAGTTTTTTTTTCTTTGCCCGAGGACATGCAAAAGTCTTAAGTTGAGGGTGTTGATGTGCTGTGAGTTTACAGAACTTTCGACGCTCAAGACTAAGAAGACTTAGGTATATTTATATGGATATAAGATATTTTTTCTTTGGTTACAGGATAAATAGGTGTTGGAGAAAAAATGTGCAAAAGATAACCTGAAAGTGCAGAAAATAGGCTTAACTCATCGTACTCAGTACGAGCCTCAGGAAGGTGCTACGAGTTGTACTGCTGGTCGTGAGAAGTTTTAGAAGGCTAAGGATGAAGAGGTGTATCCCACGACTCTCAATATGAGTCGTACAAAGCTTGTACGAGCCGTAGTGAAGAAGTCATGGGAAGATTCAGAAAATTTGCACATTGAGGTTGACTCCTGCTACAGATAGACAGTACGAGTTGTGGAAGCAAGGTATGAGTCGTACCAAAGCACTCATGATGAACTTCAGAAAAATTTTAAAGTCTCAGAGTCAAGCAATGGAAGCTCAGTACGACTTGTAGGAAGCATGTACGAGTCATACCAAAGTCCAACATTTAGCCAAATTTCAGACAGTCGATGACCTACAAGAAGCAGGTACGACCCGTACATACCTGCTACGGGTAGTAGGACAAGTCGTGCTGTAGGCGGCTTCAGTTATGGAAATACACCCTGTTAGCCTAGGAAAAGGATTTTTATATCTGTATAAATACGTTTTATGTTTTTTTCAAGAGAGAGAGGTAATTAGGGGTGACTAGAATTGATTAGCAGCGAAATTGAGGAGACTTAGACGTGAGAATTGAGTTGTTTAATTTGTGATCAACCTTTTCTTGGTTTTCTTTTGATCTTCATATTGTTCTTGAGGATTTTTCTGATTAATACAAATAAGTTTTTCTCTCATCCATAATTGTAAGTATTGATTTATGTATTTAAATATGAAAGCAAATCACAATCTTGAAACTATGAGAGGCTAAAACCTCCATAGCTAGGGTTGTGGGAATCGTGGTGGATTAACAAGCTAGGGTTACATAAAAGTGATTCAAAACTAGTGCAAAATACTTGTATTGTATTCTCTTTATGCTTAAATCTTTCTTAATGGTGTACAACGTTAGGACATGCCCGAATTCTTTACTTGCTCGAGCCTAGAGAGGTAGAGATTAGGAAAAGAGAACTACAATAAAGCCTTGAACTTGATGATCATTGTATTAACTTGAGATCTGGTCACAGGATAGTTAAATTTGGGACATATTGATAACAGTTAATTTGCAATCGCTCATGAGACCTGACCCGGTGATTGAGTATAGTCATTCATTAGGGACTAGTCAGTCGTTTGAATGAATCTAAGTTATCAGTTCTACAAGTAAGCATTGGTGATGATCACGTATGTATACCCAAAGCAGTTATGAATCCATGGGGAACACAAAACCCTAGTTATCTTTCATTCTTGATTTCATCTAAAGCTTTAACTGTGTTTTTAATTGTTGTTTTATTTAGAACCCCCCCTATTTGGAGTAACCACCTAACAAAATTCACTTACAGGCTTTAGTCTATCTCTTCGATATTCCCTGTGGGATCGACCCCACCTCTAGTTGGGTTCTTTATTGACAACGTCCTCTTTATACTTCTAAAGGAGGTATGGTTTGAGCATTATCAACCCCTGCGCTATTAGTTTTTGGGCACAAATATATGAGATAAGCTTTGTAGGAGGAGGGCTGCAATTACTTTTCCACTCCATTTTAGATAACTCTGGCGTCGCTATGGTGACTGTCTTAGCATGGAAATCCAAAATGGCATGATAGGAAAACAACCAACTCATCCCTAAGATAACGTCAAAGTCTACTATGTCTAGGATCACCAAATCTACTCGAGTACCATAACTTATAAATCCCATTTAACAGGCACAATAAACTTTATGCACAACTATAAAATCCCTAACTGGAGTAGAAACATGAATCGGGGCATCAAGAATATCAAAAACAAGATTCAACCCCATAGCAAAGTAAGCAGATACATATGAAAAAGTAGAGCCAGGATCAAATAAAGTAGTAGCCATTCTATCACATAGGAGAATAGTACCTGTGATGACTGCGTCTGAAGCCTCTGCCTCAGGTCGACCAGGTGATTCATAGAAATGAGCCTGACTACCTATCCAAGACCTGCCCCTACTGGCCTGTGTACCCCCTCTGCCAGACTGAGTACCACTCCTTTCTGTCTGAATGCCCCCCTTTTTAGGCTGGGCTCCACCTTTACCTGTTGAATAACTGTCCCACCCAAGTTGAGGGCGATCCTTATTGAAGGCACTACCTCCCCTCCCAGCTGTAGTTGGGGCTCAAGGAGCCAGATGTGGAATGATCTGCCTACTTTATTCAAACATGCGTTCGAATGTGGCCTACACTCATGATATACCTTTTCGAGCATTGGCCTCTAGTTAGGGACTAAGGAGATTCGATGAGCCCTAAAGTTTGAGCGAACCATCTGTGTACTCCCAACTATGGTAGATCACCCTAAATCACTCTATGGACCAATTGTGTCCCCGCATAGGGTTGATCACCATAAATCACTCAACTAGGAGTAATGATAATGGGCTTTTCACAAATATCCAAGCAATCTACTTAGGTAATTGCTAGGTGTCTCTCAACAATTCCAACAATGTCAATCTAAAACAATTTTCTCAAATTGATTAGAATTCAAATCAAAACTGATTGCAATTTGCCAATTGAATTCATCCTGTGTCTAGGTTAATCTATTAAACATGGTTTATAGCCATGGGGTCATTGTGGATTGATGCTACTCAAACCTTAATTGGCTCTTTCTAGTATAACTAAAGCAATTTGGCATGATTGTATTACTTTCACCACCAATCTCAGTTTACAAAGAATAAATCAATCAAATATTAGCAAGCCCGTAATCATTCCTCCCAATTAAGATCAATAGGGTTCACAAAACCATTGAATTCACAACCCTAGATCAAAGTTAGCTACCCATAACAAAAGAAGAAGAGGAAAGCATTGAAGTAAGCATGATCACTTACTTAGCAATTAAGCATGATCACTTACTTAGCAATAAGGAGAGAGACAAAGCATGATCACAACCCTATATGAGCGCTTAGCTAACCATAGCAAAATAAGAAGAGAAAAGTATTGAATTAAGCATGATCACATACTTAGCAATGAGAAAAGAGAGAAAACTTGAATTGATCTATTAAAATTCAATGAATCCTTCAATTACAAAAGTTATCTTCAAGGGAATGCAAAAACTATGAAAACTAACTCTAAAAATTCAAATATGCATAACTCTATAAAAGATATCAAAAAAGACTATTTATACTAAGCCTCAAAGTACTATTAAAATTTAAATTTGGAGGGCCCAGGTCACAAGATAGACTGCATATTGAAAGTGTAGTCCATTTCTTGAACCGTTGCTTGAAATTGCATTCTGCTTAGATGCTTTCCATCTTCTGATTAACAAACTGTTTTCTCAAAAGATGGTCTGTACTTTCTTCTAGCAATTGCTTCACAAGATGGATTGGTTTGGAACATGCTGTTCAATTGATGATCCACATTTTTGAATGTGCGGACTGCATCTTGTGCCGTCTATAAAAGACCACTTTGTGAAACTCTCTGGATCAATTTGTGGTTGGAATTGCGAATTGCATCTTGATGTGTGGTCCTTCTTTTGCCTATATCTGACAGACTTTAATGAATTTATACCCCCTTTCATTAAATTATGGGATTCCTAAGCAAAATAGTGTTATTATTGACTTAAATTAGCACTTAAAGGCATATAAAACTCTATGAAATGAAGTACAAATGTGTCACATAATGTCGACACATCAACATCCCCAACGTAAAAATTTTGGTTGCCCTCAAGCAACTAAAATAAGAAAATCTATCCTAGACCTAGACTCTTGTTTTGGTATCACAAAGTGCAATGACTAGGTAGATTTTGGCAAGTAGCTACAAACATACAATTTTCAAGTAAGCCACCCCCTCTATCATGCAAAATCATCTTTTTCACAACTATTAAGACTAAGCATGCAATCTCTATTCATGACATCATTTCAGCATGCAAGACTCCTAGATTAACGAAGTAATTTATGCTAGCCATTATCATCCACATGCCCTCAGATTTAGACCAAGAAAAGTGTCTATTTTCAGAATTAATAATCACATACAATACATGGACACAAGATCAAAAGAGAAGAGAAAGACACTCAACTCTCACAATGATATTCACAAGTTGGATCACAACTACCATATGCTTTCCTTTATTCTTAAATGCCTTCTCTCTGGAAAAATTGAGTTTAGATCACATAAAGCTTTTTTAAGCTTGTAATGTCAGTCCAAAAGGTTGGTAGGATTACATGGTATTTAGTGGTTCATTTCCATCCTTGAATAACATATTGCATTACCATTTACTTTTTTCTTTTTGTTCCCTTCTTCTTCTTTCCTTTTTTTCTTAACATTTTTTCACACAACCCAAGATAATTTTTCTGCACACAATTTATTTTCCTTCCTCTTTTTCATTTCTTTTTCATTCTTTTTCCTTTTTTTCATTTTCTTTTCTTTCTTGCTCAATATACCTTGGAAAGTTGTCAAAATGAATCACTTTTACCTTTTCTTTCTTTTTCACCTTATCATCCCCAATTTACACTTTTTTATATTTTCATCACATTTCATAGTGTCAAGGAGGATGGGTTCAAACGAGGATCAAATTGAGAATTGATTTTAACTTCATTTGCGGTTGATCAAGAAAAAAGAGTCATAGACTCAACAGGGAAGACTAGGGATACATGCGTCAAATGATAGGCTCACTTAGGCAAATGGGGATTTTGAAATGCTAAAAAGGCCTAAGATTATCTCTACAACTGAACATCAATCCTAAGCTAAATCATGAGTGACCAGACAAGTTCTAATGTATCACCACAACAAGTGAACAAAATAATAATTTTTTTAACCACATATTGGCACATGAATATCAAATGGACTAATCACCTCGACACTAAACTAGGAAATTATTGCCATAATTGACACAAGAAGATGTCAAAAACAGAGGTAAACATGTCAATATAGAACATTTGTGGCAAAATTTTTGAGGGGGCATCTTTTGAAGAATCACAAAAGCATGCAGTTATCTCATATGCCACCACCACCTATGTCAGAAACACTCTATTCAACCAAGAATGACTCAAAATGTAGGCTAGCACCCTTAAGAAAGTCAGCTACCAATCTATTGTTGAGCCCATACAGTATGACGCTTAAACTACTTTTATTTGCTAGATTCAAAAAAAATAAGCCTCCTGGAAAAGAACCATGGCAGAGAAAACCTAATGAGGACTCTATTCTTGAAAGTAATACATGAACATACAAAACATATCATAATTAGACTCAATAAAAATCAATTTTCATTACAAATCAAGAGTCACATCAAGAAAACTCATTATATCTAAAAAATACATCCCCATCAAAACATAAAAATGGTGCAATGTCCCCAATGCACACAAAAATGAGGAATAAAAATGAGAGGAGCTTCCTGAAGTGCTCAAAATGTGCTCTGCTCTGAATCATGCAGAGGTGACGCTTTGGATGGTGATATCTGAGAACGTAAAGGTCTAGATGGTTCAACAGCCGAAATCAACAACATTAGATTGAAAATTGGTCGGGTACTACCTACCATCGGTAAATCAATCTCAACTTCCTCAACCCGAGGCTCTCTAATTTGTAGCTCCAACACTACTATTTTAGTCTCCTCCTTGTTTACTTGGAGATTTTTAATCTTTATCTGGCTGGAGCCCTACTCCAACTGCGTTACCCTGGCCTTAATGGCCTCTACTTTAATAAGTACTAACTCATGGGTTGCCCGCATAGAGTCTTTAAATAGCCGCAGTTCCTGCTCAACAATCTTAGCCACAAATACTGGCATCTCCTAAATCAGTCGGGCTTGTATCCTCTCCTCTCTATCTAATTAAGCAGCCATGCTTGCAAAAAGTCTTTCAAGAGTGTTGGATAGTCCTAGGAGTGATAGTCGATTGGATAGAGCTGGTAGGAGCTATGATAGGTATAGCAATAGGCGAAGTTGTTCCTTGGGGAGCGGGATTTGAAGGAAGTGCTGTTGAAAATACTGGTGGCTGTGAGGTTAATTTCCTATAGGTTCCTTAGACTGGACACCCTCACTCTTTGATTCTCCCCCAACTGGCACAAATGTACTAGTGCATCAGGGAGCTATAATTAATGATTCATCCTTCATTTTGGTGATCTCGATCACCTATCGCACCACTGTAAATATATCCTCCTCTCTGTATATCAGGAACCCTTGCCCTTTGGCATAAGGATTTCACTAGACATAGGAATGGGAGGGAGGTGGCCTTCTGTAGAGCTCAGTCCTTAATCTTTAAAGATAATATCTACCCGATGTACACCTTTTTCTGATCCAAGATAGCTGCTATGACTAGTGCATGGCCATGGGGAGCTTGTTATTGCTCTTTGTGGGATAAATACGGGTACATGATGTTCTATCAGAATTTAGCTTGTTGCCTCAAGTTCCTATTGAATATGGGAACAGAGTCAAGGGCGGTTCATGTGGGTGTAAATCAGGCAATTAATCTAGCCATCCATGGCCTGGGACACATTTTTAATCGGTTGTAGTATCAAACTCAATGATATCGATAACAACATAATCCTTGCCTAAGTAATATCAATTTATTGCCTCTGAATGTATGTTAATCAATACTCTTTGGATTGTTACAAACTCCAGTGGCTCCACCAATAACCTCAACCTCGGATTGACTACTTGGAGAAAGGTGCCATATACTGCGTAGAATTCCCTGATGAGGGTCTGGATGTATTGACCTGTGGGTGTAATACACCGAAAGGGCCTAAGATCATACCCATGATTTAAAAAATGAATGTTGGCAGAATCTGGGAAATATCCCACAAAACGAGCCACCTAACAGATCGTTGGTCCAACCAACGACCCGTGGGAAGCAACCATGGTGAGGTATGATCGGGTGGCAGTTGGAGGTAAGGGGTCAAGTAATGACCTATTGTTTGATGCAACGAGTCATCTTTTGAAGTAGTGGGGAGACTGGTCCTTGACCTAAGGGAAGGTAACGAGTTGTGGAATGACCCATTGCAGGTTACAACAGGTCGTGGTTACCAGCTGTCAGAAGGAGTATTAAAATCTCCAATCAATGTAACGAGAGGAAACCACGACTTGTTGGAAGAAAGAATGAGTCGTGGTGTGGCTCGTGGAAAGACTTGGTACAGGTGGTCAAGGGGGAAATAATGGACCACCCAACAGACCGTTGTCTAAAGCAACGACTCATCCTATCGATTCGTGGGAGTGAACCTGAGGATATGAAGTCAGGTAGTGGAGACGAAGGATGGATACCACGAGTCGTGGTATCCAACGACAACCCGTTAGGACGGTTGTTGTCACCACCAGTGCAGAAATTTCAGAAATTTCATTAAGGGTATTTTCATCATTTCTAAGTCTTAGGGTCCTAAACTATGTCATTTAAGGCTCGAAATGTAGTGTTATTGAGTGTAAAACCTATCCTACACTCATTCATATCCATGCACGCAAGAGTGATAGTCTAGAGAGGTGATCAAGGCAAATCCTTCAAGGTTCTCTTCAATTTCTTCTTGGGCATTAAGGAAGTGTAGGAATCAACTATAATAAGGTATGTAGGGTTATGACTGGGTGTTTTCATTCACACCCATGCCCAATCTCTCCTAATTCATGAAGTTTTGTTTAAAAATCTTATGGGGGTTTATCTTAAATCTTATGAAATTCTAATGATCTATACATGGGTTATTACTTCTCATGTTCTACACCATATTTTTCGAATTATGATTAGATTTTACCACTAATTCAATTATAAATTTATTCATTTCAATTTCTATTAAATTTTGTATAATTATGCATGTTCTATGATGAATGAGTTATGATCTTTACCTCTATTATTGATGTTCATAAACCCATCATGATTTATGAGTCATGGTATGGATTTATTCAAATGCCCATTATGAATTTATGATTTAAAATGCATATACATGAGTTATAAGTATGCATGAACCTAATGATTTACGATTTTCAATTTTGGCCGACTCACGTGCCTTACTCTCATGGTTAGTTAACGTATTTACAAGCATGCTTATGATTACTATGATTTAACTAGCCCATGTATTTCATGAATATTATACTATGAACACTATATATGTTTTGGGAGTAGTATTTAACACCGAGTAGGTTCAAGGCCCAGGTATTGCCCCAAATCTCAAAACTACGTGTCACCGTAGGTAGGGGTGGGCAAAAAAACCAAAAACCAAAAAAACGAACTGAACCGAATTAATTCAGTTTTTCGGTTTTGGTTTTTTCGGTTTTTCGGTTCGGTTTCGATTTTTTTTATAACGTAATTCGGTTTTCATTTTTTTTTGGTTACGGTT
>JACEIK010000071.1:613766-627092 GCA_018107945.1 Datura stramonium | reverse complement strand
ATATATATTTAATTATATGAGTTTCATTATTTTGAGACAAATGATATTTGTGGCTTTCACTTTTTTTTTTGGTTGTCTTCACTTTCAAAATTTCCATCTCCTTTCTTTGTTGTCTTCTACAGAGTATCTTCTCTCCGTTGCAGCCTAAAACCTCCTTCATTTTTTTTAATTATGCTTCATCGCTAGTTTGGAGGAGAGTTGTAAGGAAGAAAAGTAAAAAGATTATTGGAGTTTGCCATTGCTTTCAGTATTTCCGGTGAGACCATCGAAGAATACAATTGCTTATTCTCATCAGATTTTTTTAAAGTTTTTTTTAGAACTGTATCAGGAATAATATTTTAGTGTAAAAAAAAAAATATACAAATGACCACGAGGCGACGAAAAATTAAAAGAGTCGTCGATATTGAATTTTTCAGCTAGACTTGCATGGCCATTATGCTGAACTAAATGTTGAAGAGAAATAAATTGATGAATTTTATGAAGGAAAAATAAAAACTAAACACAAATTTTATACATGGAGGGAGAAAAAAGACATAAACGCAAATGAGTTAATTGGTATCTATTGTGTGTGGCGAGAAAAAAATCAGTTTTTTGAAAATGGAGAAGTGAGTTTGCTTAATGTATATGGGAGAGAAATGGTTTAATCTTTTTTTTAAAAAAAAAATTGTATTGTGACTTTTATAAAGAAAAAAATGCATGAAAAAATATAAACAACAGAAAAAATGACGTGGCAGACCGTGTAAGACACATACTATTAGAAGATTGGTTTTATATTTTTAAAGTGGGTATTAGTTTCACTATAAATTAAAATATAAAAGTATATAAATATTCGTAAAATTAAAGTAGTAAATTAAATTAAATGGACAAATGAAAGAAATTTTATGTGTTTTAAAAAAATAATAAATAAATAAATAAAGTCTTAACATATCCTCTCCTCCATAATTTGATAGATTCTTTGGTGGACTTTTGGGCATGCTACTCTTTTTAATTGATCCAACTTCACTAGATTTTTTATCTTGGGCCTTTTTTGTAACAATATGAACAATACTTCTAGCTTATTAGGTGAAAAATGTAAAAGCGGCAACTGATCAGTATTAATAATTCATATTAGATTTCATTAGGCTGTTCAAGCATGGACCCTATATTTTTTTGTTAATGTATTTTTTTTAAATATTTTTTAAATTAGACTATTGAATTTTGCTAGCTATCAATGATTTCGCTTACAAACTAACAATTGTGATTACCAAATTTAGCAAGGTGGTGGCTTTCCTTCTGCGAAATAATTAATTGAGCCCTAGCTTGTTAAAATGCATATTCCTATAAGAACGTCAGTCAAGTCAGGTATTGAGTACAAGCTGAGTATGCTTCTTGCAGTTACACCCATAAAAAAGTTTATATCACATAATTTATATATAGCATATGAAGAACTACGGAGATCTCAAAATGGATGAAGGTAGATAGTCCTCTTTTTGTTCATTATTTAAAGCTACTATTACAAGTACAAAGAATATCTAAATTCTTAGTACTATTTTTTTCCTGGTAAATTCGGCATTCCTCAGTCTGAACTAATAGCTTTTCGTCACCTCCGTTGATTCTTCTTCATCAAAACTCTGTTAGAGTAAGAATCTCCTCGTGAGAATCCTGCTATATAGAACTGAGTTTAGAGGTTTATTGATGTATCCTAAATCACCAAACACTAAACGTCATCTCACACACCAAAAAGAAAAAAAGAATGAAAAACATAGAGAAACATAGCAATAAGAAAATATTACTGCAAATGTTAAATTTAAGGTTATTAGGCCTATTAAATAAAGATGCATAAACAAATTCATGAAGTGTCTATGTCACACCGCACCTTGAGAGGCATAACTGACACTTGATGCCACACTAGATCCTGAGTTGATTTAGCTGGACATATACACCTTTGTTGCATACCAGCATCACATAATCAAGAAAACAATCAAGTATATCTTGACTAAAAGAAGCTCTTGTCCGACAAAGCCATTAAGGCCACCAAAATGCTCAGACAAAGTAACAGAGCTAACATGGACAACAACATACTTCTAAATAATGCCATTGTCTGCAAGCCTTCAAGCAGTAAAACTTGGCCAGGATAGGGCTCCGACCAATCCAAAAGAACTATACAGCAAAAAACAGGTAAACCTCTAAATGGAAACTCCGAAAGAGAGGAGATGACCAATGTGCCGAGCTTGAACTGCTACTGAGGATCGCACCTGTCTGTCACAACCTGCAGGCAAGACCCCCTGACTTGGGCGTTAGTAATATATTGCCAGAGTATGTAAGGCGACAACAATAAGCTGGAACTAAACTGATAGTAAGAACAGAATGTAAACAACTATAAGAATAAGAGAATAACCTGAAAAATCTTGTTAAGTTATACAAGAACTAAAAAGGCAATAGTCAAACAAGAATCTAGCTTGGCTCCCATAAGCCTAGCAGATACAAACAATAAAAAATAACCTACTTGAGCCCCCATAAGCCCTGACAGGTATACCTCAATCTACAAATCCCAATTCGTAACACTGTAGCCTCGTAGGTAAGCTGTAACTGTATCTTGAGCACATTTGGCTCCTGTATCTTGAACCTTCTAGGCTCTTGTGTATTTGAGCCTTCTAGGCTCCTGTAACTGCATCCTGAGCACACAGGGCTCTATTGAGGGTCAGTAATACCAACTTAGGCATAAAGAATGTCTATAAGTGAATAGACGTCAATATGGCTCTTGTAACACCTCGAAACTTTCCTAGACCAAATTCAGACATTGCATGAAAAACCATAGGAAAACCAGAAATTTTTCTGTCTCAAATGACCCCCACATCAGACCGTTGCAATGGGTCGTGGGTTGTAGCAGAATTCTTCCAGGGGGGAAACAACGAGTCATAGGATGGCCTTTGATCCTAACAACGGGCCGTCCTGTCGTCCGTTGAATCCCGAGTTCAGAGGTCTACCAGACCCTTCCCTGAGACAACGAGAGGGAACAATGACCCGTGGTAGCCTCCTACAAGCCGTTGTTACCACCCGTTGTCTACTTCCAGGCCCCAACAATGTAGATCACGAGTTTACAACGACCTGTTGGTCCTATCAACGAGTAGTTGTGTTGACCGTTGTTTCAAGGCCCTGTTTTCCTACCAGTACCAACGGAAGGTATCAACAGCCCGTTTTTCCTTCCAACAAATTGTTGTACCTTATCGTGGAACAGTTCCAGTGAACCCAGTTTCTGAACCCAGAAACCACGGTCAGATTCAACGAGTCGTCGTTTCTACCAATGACCCGTTCTGAGGCCCGTTGGTTCCTGTCGGCCAGATTTTTAGTTTTAGTTTCTAGGGTTACTTTTGTAATTATTTACCTTTTTAATCCCTAAACCATGTCGTTTTGGGTTTGTATAGGGGGAAGTTAAAGGGTTAGAACGACCTTTTTATTCATTCCTCTCAACTTTCCATAAGAACAGTGCGTAGAAACTCTGACAGAAAGCACAGAGTAGGAGAAAAAGTTGATTTTCTTCTCAGTTCTTCTCAGGGATTTTCACCAGGGTTTCTTCTACAGGTATGTGGGAATTCATCAAGGAGATTGTTCTCCCCTTGTGTCCCCTAAAACTCTCTCTCTCTGTTCACTATCAATTCTAGCCCTGAGTTTACGAATTTGAAGATATTGTCATTTTTCTTTGATTAATTCATGTGGAACCCTATCCTACGTTAATTGTAGCTATTTTCCACCAGTTGGTAACTAAAAATGAAGCTTTTTCTAGTAAATTAGAAATTTAGCCCTATCTTTTGAAAAGTCAGAAACTAGAATCCTGATTAAGCATTGAATTCTTGTGAATTGCTTGCATCCTTCAGAGTTAGAGGCCCTGTAATGATAGTATGTGCTATAAATTATGTTACATGTGTGTTCTTCAGTTTTGGTTAGAAAGTCTATATACTTCGAATCACTCAGAATTATCAATTCAGTTTCAGTCAAAGTATTAGAACATCCAGTATTAGTCAGAAATGTTAGCTGATCAGTTTGACTCCAATCTCTCCCCGAGGTGTCAGTGGTGCCTCCCAGTTATCAGAATTAGAATTAGAATTCAGTTATTGATCCACTAGGCAGTCATGACATTTCAGATATATAGCTCTGACTTGCCCCAGGACCCCAGTTCAGATTTCAGTTTGTTCTTAAACGGTTACGACGCTTCAAGATAAGCAGCTCTGATCAGTCTAGAACCCAGTTTAAGAATTTGGTTCGATAAGACTCTCAAGGTACTTGCAGTTATATGTCCCTTACTAGTCTTGGACCCCAGTTTTGAGCTATCAGCCTAGTAGTTCAGTATAAGATTTTCAGTGGGAGTAGGATATAACACCGAGAGGATCGGGGTTCCAGTGCACCCAGGTTCTCAAAACTACATTGCCAGCATAGGTTACAGTTACAGATTATTGGCCTGAATGGCCCCAGACTTTTGTGATCACCCAGTTTATTCCTTTATACCCTGGAAAGGTATATAAGGTCCTACCGATGGGGTATATACATCGGACTCCACGTCTAGCTCACGTAGTTATATGTCGGTTATAGACTCTCCCACTAGTCAATCCAGCCTAGTTTTAGGATAAGAATCTAAATTCAGTTTCAGATCTATCAGTTTAACTCAGTTCAATACAGTATCTCAGACTCAGAACTTTCAGATTTAGGGCATTTCTTTGACCACCGGATAGGGTCATTTTGACCATCTTAGTTACTTCAGATTATTTCAGATTAGATAATTAGTTGGTCATTGCATGTATTTCTAGTTCAGTCACTTACATCTATCTATATATTCCTCTCACATGTTCAGTACATTCAAAGTACTGACGTATACTTTTATGCTGTATCGTTTCATGATACAACTGTAGGTTCTCAGACTTAGCATCGCAGTTCAGATTCTCCACCTCAGCAGTTGAAGTTTGAGTCCTCATCATCCGAGGGCATTATTTCTTTCTATCAGTCATTTATTAGTTTCAGTTAGACTTAGAGTTAGCTTGGGGCTTGTCCCAACAATTTCTCAGTTAGATGGTTTTCAGACAGACATGATTTTTAGATTTAACGGTATCATTCAAACGATTTATCTTTCATAAATGTTTTATGATATTGTTTCAAAGTTTTGTTGTGCATGTTTACTCAGAAAACCAGTGTATGATAAACCAAGGGTTGACTTGGGGTTACTTATGACTCCAAGTACCGTGTTCTTTCCAGGGTGTAGACTCAGAGCGTGACAAAATTTTTATCAGAGCCCTAGGTTTAGAGTATACTTGGAATATCTGCAAGCCGTATCGAGTAGAGTCCTTTTCATGGGTGTGAAGCGCGCCACACTTATGATGAGGAGGCTACGAGATTTTATTAGGAAAATTCCCTTTTGTTCATATTATTTATCGTACATTAAAGTTCAATTTCAGAAATGCCATTCTAATTCGTGCTTTGTTTTGTTTTAGTGAACCATGCCTCCTAGACGCGGTAACGGAAGAAGGGACGGTAATGCCAACAGACTGCCCCATCAGCCTCGGTAGCTCCTCAAGATGATTCAGTTTCTACTGTAGAGTTTAGAGAGGCCATTAAATTACTGGCCCAAACCGTGACCAATCAGGTGAATCAGCAGGTTGTGCCGGTAAACACGAACGGGTCTACAACAGCTGCAAGGGGTGCGGGACTTCACCCGTATGAACCCTCCATAGTTTCAGGGATCTAAAACTGGGGGAGTACCCCTTAGAGTTTATAGATGAGGTCAGGAAGATTACCCGAATTATGGGTGTCAGCTCCTCCAAGAGTGTTGACCTGATAATCTACCAGCTTAAATGGGTAGCCCAGGCTTGGTATGAGCAGTGGAAGAAGGGGTGGCTAGCGGAAGAAGGACCGGTGGAGTGGGAGGAGTTCCACACAGCTTTCCTGGATAGGTTTTTCCATCGGGAGCTGAGGGAGGCTAAGATAACAGAGTTTATGAATTTGTGACAGGGCAACAAGACAGTGGAGGAGTATGCTCTGGAGTTTACCAGGCTATCAAAGTTCGCTCCGGTCATGGTAGCCGAGCCAAGGGATCACATGTTAAAATTTGTGAATGGAGTATCAAAGCTGGCCCTCAACGAGTGCAGGACCGCGATGCTGATTAAGGACATGGATCTTTCTAACTTGATTGTTTATGCTCAACAAATTGAGGCCGAGAAGCTGAAGGATATGGAGCGAAAGAACAAACGGTCAAGGACTGGCTAGTCAGATTATGTCCATAAGAGGTCTGGCGGTGGTACTCGCCCACAGCAGCAGCAGCAGAAGCAGAGGGCCCCAACACCTAGTTCAGCCAGTGACCCTACCTTCCGTTCCCCCTAGGACCGGAGGGGTGGAGCATCTGGCTCTTAGTCTCAGAGCTTCAGTGCTAGGAACAGGAACCCAGTTTAACCTAAGTGCGACAAGAATCATCCTGGAGAGTGTCTACAGGGCAGGGAGGGTTGTTTCAGTTGTGGACAGCTCGGTCATCAAATTAAAGAATGTCCATCAGCAGGACGGGGAAGATCACAATCCACTACCTCAGCAGCTCTAGAAGGCCGACCAGCACGGCAGTCCAACTCATCAGGTACAAATGGCGGTCAGCGCCAGAACCATTTCTGTGCTCTGTCTTCCTATCAGGATCAAGAGAGCTCACCTGACGTAGTTATGGGTTTGTTACGTCTCTTTCATTTAGACGTGTATTACCTCCTAGATCCAGGAGAGACTCTTTTATTTGTGACTCCCTACATAGTAGTTCAGTTTGATATCAGTCCAAAAATCCTCTCAGAATCATTCTCAGTCTCCACCCCCGTTGGCGAGTCAATTAGAGCCAGCCGGGTATATAGAAACTGCCCAGTCTCAGTCCTGAATGAAGTCATTCCAGCTGATCTCATAGAGCTAAATATGGTTGAATTTTACCTTATCCTCAACATGGATTGGTTACACTCCTGCTATGCCTCAGTTGATTGCAAACTAGAGTTTTCAAATTCCAGTTTTCCAATGAATCGGTATTAGAATGGACGCGCAACAGTTCAACACCTAAGGGTAGGTTTATTTCCTACCTTAAAGCCTAGAAACTCCTTTCCAAAGGATGACTATATCATCTGGTTCAGGTAAAGGATTCCAACTCTGAGATTCCAACCATTCAGTCAATTCCAGTTGTCAGCGAGTTCCCAAATGTATTTCCTGAAGATCTTCCCAGAGTCCCCCCTAAACGGGAATAGACTTTGGAATAGATCTCCTCTCAGAAACTCAGCCAATCTCCATCCCTCCTTACAAAATGGCTCCAGCTGAGCTTAAGGAGCTGAATGAGCAGTTAAAGGATCTTCTTGATAAAGGTTTTATCAGACCTAGAATCTCTCCCTGGGATGCTCCAGTGCTATTCGTGCGTAAGAAAGACGGTACCCTCAGAATGTGCATAGATTACCGTCAGCTGAGTAAGGTTAACAGTTAAGAACAAGTACCCTCTACCCAGAATTGACGATCTGTTTGACCAACTTCAGGGAGCCAGTTGTTTCTCCAAGATCGATGTCTAGTCAGGGTACCATCAATTGAGGGTTAGGGAATGTGACATACCAAAAATAGCATTCAGAATTCGGTATGGTCACTACGAGTTTGGGGTGATGTCCTCTGGGTTAACAAACGCCCCAACAGCTTTCATGGATTTAATGAACAGAGTCTTCAAGAAGTACCTGGATATGTTCGTCATTGTATTTATCGATGACATTCTAGTATACTCTAGAAATGAGGAAGAGTATGCCAATCACCTAAGATTAGCATTACAGACACTCAGATACCACCAGACACCATGAGAAGAATTATCTAACTCATGCCTTGGAGTTGGAAGCGGTAGTATTCTCGTTAAAAATATGGAGGAATTACTTGTATGGGGCTCACTTGGATGTGTTCACAGATCACAAGAGCCTTTAGTATGTGTTCAACCAGAAGGACCTAAACCTACGTCAGAGATGATGGTTGGAGCTGCTAAAGGATTATGACATGAGTGTGCTGTATCACCTAGGTAAGGCCAATGTGGTGCTGACTCCCTAAGCAAACGGTCTATGGGAAGTGTGGCTCACATTGAGGAAGGCAAGAAGGAGTTAGAGAAAGAAGTTCACAAGCTAGCCCGGTTAGGGGTGCAGTTGGTGGATTCAGCTGAAGGTGGCATGGTAATACAAAGTGGGTCAGATTCATCCTTGGTAGTTGAAGTCAAATCCAGACATGATGAGAATCCCATTTTACTTAAGCTTAAGGAAGCAATCCTCAGAAAAGAAATAGAAGCTTTCTCCCAAGGGGGAGATGGGACGCTCCGTTACCAGGGTAGGTTGTGTGTACCAGATGTTAGTAAGTTAAGACAGTAGATACTGGCCGATGCATACAACTCGAGATACTCTATTCACCCTGGTTCTACTAAAATGTACCGTGACTTGCGGGATATTTATTGGTGGAATGACATGAAAAAAGATATTGCTGAATTTGTAGCTAAGTGCACGAACTGCCAGCAAGTTAAGGTGGAACACCAAAGACCGAGAGGTATGACTCAGGATATCAGTATACCCACATGGAAGTGGGAAGAAATAAACATGGACTTCATTACGAGTCTACCTCGAACTCATTGGAAACATGAATCCATCTAGGTAGTAGTGGACAGGATGACTAAGTCAGCACATTTTCTCCCAGTTAAAACATAGATTCAGCTGAGGACTATGCTAGACTTTATATTCGGGAGCTAGTAAGACTTCATGGGTTTCCATTGTCCATTATTTCAGACAGAGGTAACCAATTCACCTCTCACTTCTGAAGGTCTTTTCAGAAAGGACTTGGTACCCAGGTCAAGCTCGGTACAACTTTTCACCTGCAGATAGATTGACAAGTTGAGCATACTATTCAGACCTTAGAAGACATGCTAAGAGCGTGTGCGATCGACTTTAAGGGTAATTGGAATGACCATTTGCCTCTTATCGAGTTTGCGTACAACAACAACTATCACTCTAGCATTCAGATGGCCCAATTTGAGGCATTATATGGTAGGAGGTGTAGATCCCCTATAGGGTGGTTTGAGGTTGGTGAAGCTACATTGATAGGGCCAGACTCGGTTCATGAAGCTATGCAGAAGGTACAACTTATCAGAGAGGTTGAAAACATCTCAGAGCCATTAGAAATCTTATGTAGATGTGAGAAGAAGAGAATTGGAGTTCGCTGTGGATTATTGGGTTTACTTGAAAATTTCACCCATGAAAGGGGTCATGAGGTTTGGGAAGAAGGTAAAGCTCAATCCAAGATATGTGGGATCCTACAGGATTCTGAGGCAGATTGGTAAGGTAGCTTACGAGTTGGAGTTATCTTCAGAGTTAGCAGTTGTGCACCCAGTCTTCTATGTGTCACTACTGAAAATGTGAATTGGTGATCCAACTTCAGTAGTGCCATTGGACAGTGTAGAGATAAAGGATAATCTCTCTTACGAAGAGGTTCCAGTTCAGATCCTTGACCATCAGGTTCATAAGCTGAGAAACAAAGAAATTGCTTCGGTGAAAGTTTTGTGGAGGAATAAGCTAGTTGAGGGAGCCACATGGGAAGTAGAAGCCGACATGATGTCCATATACCCTCACTTGTTTTCTCCCAGTTCAGATTCAGTATCAGGTACTAAATCCCTTCTCAGTACTCTACTCAGTTTCGTACTCCTCAACCTTATTTAGATTTTCTACGTGTATTCTAGTTGCATCAACTCTGTTAGTACAGTTAGGTCAGTTCGGAGTCAATTACTCCTTTAGAAATCATTCATAGCCTCAATTTTAGAAATCTCAGCTCTTTTCCTAGTTTTGGTCTTCATTCGAGGATGAATGATTCCAAGGGGAGATATTGTAACACCCCAAAACTTTTCTAGACCAAATTCAGACATTGCATGAAAAACCATAGGAAAACTAATTTTTTTTGTCTCAGACGACCCCCAAAACGGACCGTGGAACCAACGAACAGTTGTAACGAGTCGTGGGTTGCAGCAGAATTCTTCTAGGGGGAAACAACGAGTCATAGGATGACCTGTTGATCCTAACAACGGGCCATCCTGTCGTCCGTTGAATCCCGAGTTCAGAGGTCTACCGGACCCTTTCTTGAGACAATGAGAGGGAACAACGGCCCGTGGTAGCCACCAATAAGCCGTTGTTACCACCCATTGTCTGCTTGCAGGCCCCAACAGTGTAGACCACGAGTCTATACAATGACCTGTTGGTCCTACCAATGAGTCATTGTGTTGACCGTTGTTTCAAGGCCCTGTTTTCCCACCAGTACCAATGGAAGGTATCAACGACCCATTGTTCCTTCCAATGGATCGTTGTACCTTACCGTGGAACAGTTCCAGTGAACCCAGTTTTTGAACCCAGAAACCACGGCCAGATTCAACGGGCCGTCGTTTCTACTAATGACCCGTTTTGAGGCCCGTTGGTTCCTGTCAGCCAAATTTCAATTTTAGTTCCCAGTGTTACTTTGGTAATTTCCCACTTTTTTAATCCCTAAATCATGTTGTTTTGGGTTTGTATAGGGGGAAGGTAAAGGGTTAGAACGACCTTTTTATTCATTCCTCTCAACTTCCCTCAAGAACAGGTAGAAACTCCGACAGAAAGCACAGAGCAGGAGCAAGAGTTGATTTTCTTCTCAGGGATTTTCAACAGGGTTTCTTCTACAAGTATGTGGGAATTCAGCAAGGAGATTGTTCTCCCCTTGCGTCCCCTAAAACTCTCTCTCTGTTCACTATCAGTTCTAGCCTTGAGTTTACGAATTTGAAGATATTGTCATGGTTCTTTCATTAATTTATGTTTAACCCTATCCTACATTAATTGTAGCTATTTTCCACCAGTTGGTAACTAAAAATGATGCTTATTATAGTAAATTATAAATTTAGCCCTAGCTTTTTAAAAGTTAGAAACTAGAATCCTGGTTAAGCATTGAATTCTTGAGAATTGCTTGCATCCTTTAGAGTTTGAGACTCCTGTAATGATACTATGTGGTAGAAATTCTGTTACATGTGTGTTCTTCAGGTTTGGTCAGAAAGTCTATATACTTCGAATCACTTAGAATTTGCAGTTTAGTTTCAGTCAAAGTATTAGAACATCAAGTGTTAGTTAGAAATGTTAGCCGATCAGTTTGACTCTAGTCTCTCTCTGAGGTGTCAGTGGTGCCTCCTAGTTATCAGAATTAGAATTAGAATTCAGTTATTGGTCCACTAGGCAGTCATGATATTTTAGATATATAGCTCTGACTTGCCGTAGGACCCCAGTTCATATTTCAGTTTGTTCTTAAACGGTTACGAAGCTTCTAGATAAGAAGCTCTGACCAGTCTAGAACCCAGTTTCAGAATCTGATCTGATAAGACTCTCAGGGTACTTGCAGTTATATGTCCTTGACTAGTCTTGGGCCCTAGTTTCGAGCTATGAGCCTAGTAGTTCAGTATAGGTTTTCCATTGGGAGTAGGACTTAGCACCGAGTGGATCGGGATTCCAGCGCACCCAGGTTCCTAGAGCTACATTTCCAGCGTAGGTTACAGTTACAGATTATTGGATTGAATGGCCCTAGACTTTTGTGATCACCCAGTTCATGCCTTTATACCTTTGCAAGGTATATATGGTCCTATTGATGGGGTGTATACATCGGACTCCACGTCTATTTCACGTGGTTATACGTTGGTTACAGACTCTCCCACTAGTCAATCCAGCCTAGTTTCAAAATAAGAATCTCAATTTAGTTTCAGATCTATTAGTTTAACTAGTTCTGTACAGTATCTTAGACTTAGAACTTTCAGATTTAGGCCATGTATTTGACTACCGGACAAGGTCATTTTGACCATCTCAGTTACTTTAGATTATTTCAGTTCAGATAATTAGTTGTTCATTGCATGTCTTTCCAGTTCAGTCACTTACATCTATCAGTATATTCCTCTCACATATTTAGTACATTCAAAGTACTGACACATACTTTTATGCTGTATCGTTTCATGATACAGCTGCAGGTTCTCAGACTCAGCACCGCTAGCCCATCGCAGTTCAGATTCTCCACCTCATCAGTTGAAGTGTGAGTCCTCATCATCCGACGATATTATTTCTTTATTTAAGTCATTTATTAGTTTCAGTTAGACTTAGAGTTCCCTGGGGACTTGTCCCAGCAACTCCTCAGTTAGATGGTTTTCAGACAGACATGATTTTCAAATTTAACGGTATCATTCAAACGTTTTGAGCTTTATGCTTTCAGACTTGTCTTTCATAAATGTTTTATGATATTATTTTAAAGTTTCACTCTACATGTTTACTCAGAATACTAGTGTATAATAAACCAAGGGTTGACTTGGGGTTACTTGTGACTCCAAGTACCGTGTCCCGTCTAGGGTGTAGACTCGGGGCATGACAGCTCTGTAGGCCTCAATGAAGTCTTTCCAGACATTTTGTAGCTCTTGTAAGCAACGTATAGCCTCGTAGGCAGGGTACTCTTGATTATAACATTTCTAGACAATATGTATATGGGCATCTGTATAAACAGTCTAAGGGTATTGGCCTAAATACTTAACAACTGACAAGATAGACGATGAAGGTGTCATACAATCTATTAGGCTATCAACAAGTAATCTTATGGACAACCTACTCTTTATACTTCTAATCATGAACAAGGAGTGTTAAACAACTAACCACAGGCCCTTATGGCATTGGTAAGGTATCAAGACATCAATAGCTAATCTAAGCGACAACGATTCATATAAATGACTCTTATGTCGCTTTTAATAGAAAGGCAACTAGCTAGACGTGGAAAATCTCAGCAAAGGATAATTATACCACATTATTATTCAACTTCTAGCAGCTAACCAACAATAATCAACATAGTCATGAACACTAGTATGATCGACAATAAGTTGTATCAACGATATGATGAAGAAAACTTTCTTAAAAGAGTTTAGCCTTAATATACCTTGTTTCGACGAGCTGTCTTTAGTCTCTTCTTTCCTTCAACAACCAGCACTTACCTCTTTCAATTACTTGAGTTAATAACCATGAAACAAGGCTGTTTCAAGATAAGATATCCAGCTAAAATGTCACACCAATAACAGCCACAACAACAACATACAAGGCAACATTAACAACCTTTTAGCCATTTTCTATACTTGTTTCCATCATGTTTTGAGGGGTAAAATAAGAGGAAAAAATTACCTAAATTCTTCTGTAATTCTTTCTCTCATTATGAGGTACAATTCCAGCCAAAAATCCTAAATAAACAAGTAAGAACTCAGCTCAAACAATCCAAACCGGCAGCTTACTTAGCTGCAAATTTCCAGCCCTTTTTACT
>JACEIK010000071.1:595751-606178 GCA_018107945.1 Datura stramonium | reverse complement strand
ATAAATGAGTACCCTAACATAAGTTTAAGACAATTGCACTCAACCTTGAAAATAAAAACTTTCAAGAAAAAACACATATAAAGGTGAAACTCTTTAACACTAAAGCAAATATGATGTTTATCTTAAGTAGCTTTAACTCCCAATTGATGCTCTACTTGGAGTGATTATTTCAGGCTCAAGCCTGGCCATATTCCATGAATAACATTGTTGAAGCATTTTATATATTCATAAAGATGAAGCTTTCCGTTATCACTTACTTAGATATCAAACAATTCATTTTAAGATACAGAAGGAGGTAATTATAAAAATAGTGTAAGTACGCATGCCGATAAAATTATTAAACCATATTTCTTCTTTAAGAACCCAAATAATGAACAACTTAGTTTTAGGTTGATGTTGAGATTTATATATCTTTAAATATAGAAAAAAGATTGAAGTTTCTCTTTTTCTTTTATAAAGTTTCTCTATTTATTATAGAAAAAATAAAAATCTATCTTGTATTTGTGAAATAATTAGAGTTAATGTTTACTTCAGTCTTTATTATTTATATTTATTATCATATGTTCTTACCATTTATTCAGCAGGTTCACAACGCTAAGCCCTTCTTTGGTATGTACTTTGACATGTTGACTCACTGAAGAATCAATCAAAGATCATATATATATGAATCCAGGTGAATAATTGTTAAATTGACTTGATGAAGCTTCATAAGATAGATCACAAAACTTGTTAAATTCAAGAATATAGAAAGTATTACCTGAAATGAACTTTTTCCATCAGTAGGACTATCATATGATTTCATATAAAGCATAAATTTCTTGAGACACAATTGAAAGTCAAAACCTTGAAGAAAGCGATAGATGAAGCTAAACGGATGAAGAATAGTATAAGAAAGGAAGCAGTCAATCCATATGATTTTTATTATGCATTCACTTTTTTTTTCACAATTATGTATTTACACATAAATCAACAATTACTATACCAATTCCAACAACATTAAACTAAAGATCAAATTTTTATTTATGAAAAAGTAGATATTAATCAAATGACAGAACTTACAGGTCAAGAGTTGAAGTTCACAGCTAGAAGATTTTCTGTTCATTCTAGCATCATTGTATCATAAATCAAAAGAAACTATAGAGTCTACACCCAATTTGGTAGAGTATACAAAACACACAAGGCAACTGCAACTAATTATTCAATTCAAGAGAAACCACATAAAGTTAAAAATTTGAGACAACTTTAATACAATTATTGGAAATTATATCATTAGCTAAAAGCTTTCTCTTCTCTTCGGTTAAAAAAAATCTCCCAATTTTCACTTTTTAATTATCAAAATCACCTATAACCCCAAGGTTTACTTTAAGAGATTACAAAAAGGGCCTTAGGTTATATAGTAGTTTGTGACCTACCATTTTTCACCTCTATTCACAGCCATTAGTTTGGGACTCTATCATTCCACTTAACTAAAAGCTATTTCTTTTTTAACAGGGGATGGAGATGCAAATTATAACTTCAACATGTAACTTCTATACTGGGATAAAGAAGGTCGAGTTTAACTTGCAATAAATGATATCAGTAACCACTCAAATTCCCAAGTGACATTTAGATAAAGACCTATCATATGCCTCAAAAACACAACCGCAACATGGATGAAAATTCTTCTATCTTATAACATAAAAAAAGTCAAGTGTTAGGCCACAATAAAGTCTTTCAAACTTTAAACATGGAAAATTAACATTCAACACCTAATCAAAACCTTACAACCTCTAGCGCATGGCCAGGAGTGGGTGATGAATGAAAACTATCAAATGTCTACCCTTTTTCAGTCTATTTTCAAAAATATGTGCATAAGACAAAATACCAAATCCAAAACAGACAAAAAAAGTAGAACATCATTGTTCCAATCCTAACCAAATAGATTGAACAGAAATAACATGAGAACAAATAATAGAATTAATCAGATATATTATTTAGAAAATAAAGGTTAAACCAGACAAATGCCCCTGTTCTACTAATTGCAACAACAACATACCAATATAATTGCACAAAATGGATATGGGGTCTGTTTAATTCAACGCCTCTACTAATTGAACAAAAACTGCACCAAGCTAAAATTACTAATACAAAATTATCCAGTAGAAACAACAATTTCAGAAAGAGCAGAATAAGTTATATGTTATTGTCTCTATATCATTAAAATACTACTATTATAGAGTTTTGCAGTAATTATCAATTTTCCTAAATAAACATATTATCTGATTAATTATAATTAAGACAATTGTTAAACATATGTCACTAATAGCTCTAATTGATTTTTTGATATGTTGCTATTTTATTCAACAAAAAAGCAAAAAACAAATAGAAATCAAAAGTGTAAAGCCAAAAAGAAAGACCTAGTTTTTAAGAAGAAACAAAACGGGGAAAAAATAAAATAAAGTAGCCAGAATTGAAGAAAAAACACAAAAAATTTGTAGCACAAAGAATTCATAAAACAAAAATTAGAACAATTAAATTCTCCATTCTTACACCTCTATAATTACGCAAAGATTATAAAATTTTCTCTAAGCCCAAGCAGATGACGACAACATCTATTAACCAACACAAAGCAATTGCAATAGATTTACCATTCAATTGATATGAATTGAAGAAGACCAACGATGAAATAAGCAAACGAAAGCAAGGATAAAGTAAAGAAAATCTTGAAGTAGAACATATTCTGATGAAGCGGTGAGTTTCAATAGTTGTATAAGGATTATACTATCCTCATTTATCTAAAATTTTCAAAATAACCCTTGATCGGCAAGCTGGCAAGACAATAACCAGCTGCTTTCCAAGGCACTTCTATATATTAGTAATATTTTTTATTTTATCTACATTCTATTCTTATAGTTTATTCAAGCAAATCATTTTAAAATTATAAAATAAAACTGTCTTCAACAACAAAAAAAGGATCTATATATTGTTTATCCTAAAAATAGTACGGTTAAATTTATAAAATATCAAGAATATGACTCGTTAGATTGGTCTATTAGTAATCAAATATGTTCGTGAGTAAACTTAAGGTACTTAAATGAGAACGGTAAAGATAATAAAGAAAGTTATATGCCATCATAAAATTTCGATAGTATTCATTTATGATGCATTCAATGATGCTAAAATGAAGTTGGCCTTAGATCTAGATTGTTTTCATAAATAAAGACTGTGAAGTAAAGACTAGGTGAAGTCAAGAAAACTTGAAGCACAAAAAATATTAATGTATTGCTTTTGTATTATTTAGAATTCAATCCCCTTATAAATGTGCTAAAACTACCGTTTATATGCAACAAAGGTAATATATCAACTAATAGAAAGGCTCCAAGAGAGCCCTAAAGTACTATGTATAATGGTTGCACTCCTTGTGAAAATACTTTTAGTGTGCCAACTAATATTCCTCTATAGTTTGCAGGATCCATCCTTTTATCCTTTTGCTACGTCATCGAGACACAAGTACTTTTCAATTCTCAGTCACGAGTTTTTGGTTTTTTACCGATGAAGATCATCCTATGATCTCAGAAATATGTTGCGGTCAAGCTCCCCCAAATATTCCCCCCAAGACTAATCATTTCACCAATAATTTTTCTCGAGCATCCTTTGTAAATGCCACGTGTTTTACCCTTTGTAATGCCACATGTATAATCCATTTATTGTGATAACTTTGATGAACTAGATGGATCTTAGGTGTAACTTACACGTGTATGAAGAACTGCATTGTACTCTGAGTGTGTTGGGACCAATTTTCCTTGTCTCGACTCGAGTCTACACCCTGGACGCGATACAGTACTTAAAGTCACAAGTGATCCCAAGCTAACCCGTGGCATAGCATATTACTGACATACTAGAATTAACTAGAAAACTAAGTGGAAGCTACTAAAGTGTAAAAATAATCTTTTATGAGAAAAGATAAAATCTGATAAATACTGGATTTTTAAACAAACTAATAATAATAAGCTAAAATTGATACTACGCTGTCTGAAAGCTTCTACAAACTGATGAGTTGCTGGGACAAGCCCCCAACTATCTCTAAAGTCTGTAAACTGGAAATGACGATAATTGAAATAAAGACTCTGGTCCTCGAATGATGAAGACTCACCACTATCAACTTCTGGATATCGTCGGTGAAGCTAGCTGCGATGGTGAGGTTGGGTACCTAAGCCTATATCATAAAATGATATAGTATATAGAGAGTATGCGGTCAGTACTTTGAATGTACTGAGTATGTAAGAAATGCAACTGAAACTGAAACATGTTATTAATTTGAGAAGAGACAGTACTATATACATAACTGGATACATGAACTGAGGTGAAGCACAATAACCCTATCTAAGATGCAAGTAAACCTAACTTAAGGATCATGTACATGTACTGAAACTGAAGCTATAATTGTAACTAAAAATTGTACTAAACTAAATCTGAAACTGTACAGTGGGAGCCTATTAACTGACATATAAACACGTGATCTAGATGTGGAGTTTGATGTATACACCCCATTGAATAAAACCCACTGCACCTTGCTAGGGTATAGTGGCTGGTTTGTGTGATCATTAACTGAAAAACTCATTCGGCTGAAATCCTACAGTGGCATGTAGTTCTGGGAACCTGGGTGAGCTGAACCCCGGCTCACTCGGTGCTTAAGTGCTACTCCCAACTAGAAACCCTATTATATATAACAGTACTGATAGCTCGAAACTGATATCTTAAGACTAAGTCAAAACTACTTATGTGGAAGTGTCCTGAGAATATGAAGGATCAAAAATAAATTGGTGTTCTAAGACTTGTCAAAGCTATTTTATTTAAAAGTGTCATGATAGTCTAAAGAACTATGCAGGAAACTGGTACACTATGACACTTCAGAGATGCTTTATCTGAAAGTATCATGACAGTCTGAAGAACTATGCAAGAAACTGGTGTTTTAGGACTTATCAGAGCTGCTTTATCTGAAAGTGTCATGACAGTCTAAAGAGCACTGAACATGCATATCATACTAAAATCATGAGTAAAATCTTATGATTAATTCATATTAAAAATCATGTATACTGAGATCATGATAGAATCGTACATTCAAAACAAACTATATTTTCAATTACAATGCTGAATTGTGGGGGCTAAACCTTTAAAATAATGTTAGAATGAGATCATGGAGATACATTATGAAATTGAGGGTAATTAATGACTATAATATATATTTTGGTAAATCACGTGATATTAAGGTAAACTAGTTTATGAGAAACTTCTCTAAAATGGAAGTCATGGTCAAGGTACTGTAAAGATTAAAATAATAACATGGTATATATCTATATATCATACTTCTAGTCATGAAACCTAGAGTAAAAGTAGAAGAGACAGGGAAATCCAACAACTTGAAGAAATATCCTAATTCATGATTTCTAGGGAGAACTAGTAGCTAGGGTTTCTGAAATTTCTTAGGACACAAGGGTAGAAGGAAGTCCTTGTTTAAGTCCCACATACCCGGAGAAAAAATCTGAGAAAAAAATCTTGAAATTTGCAGCATTTTGAATGGAACCCTAGCTTAGACCTGAGAGAGTTTTATGTCTTCTATGTACTGTTCCTGTAAGTCTGGGAGAAAATGAGAGGAGGAAGATCTATTAACTCCCTTAATCTCCTGATAATATACTCCAAAAAAACATAGTTTAGGAGTTAAAATAGCAGAAAGTTACAAAAATGCCCTTGGAAGAAAGTCTGAAAAACTGCCAGTCAGGCTCCAATGGATCACACAATGGGTCGTTGGTGGTAACTACGACTCATTGGGACCAGTCGTTGGTCCTGTGTCACGACCCGAGAGTACTCCCAAATCGTAAACACGGGACAAGGAGCCCCGAGGGACCCCAAGTTAACCCATGGCATGAACATGTAACTAAGCCATTCACATAAGGCAGAAAAATTTGCTTAATGATCATGAGCTGAAAGAAAATCGTGACATGAAATATAAGAAACAACAATACATGATCCAAGCATAAACAACTGAATACTACAAATAGGTCTGAAAGCCTCTAATCATAATAGACGGGTTGAAGGGACAAGACCTCAACTAACCCCAACAAACTAAAACTGAATGATAGCCAAGATCTGAACATAAAGCCCTCGAATCATGAGGACTCACCATTGAGAATTGAGAGCAGAACTAAGAGCAAGCTAGCAGCGATGTTGAACATGAGATTCAGATCCTGTATCATGAAATGATACAACATAGAAATTATGCGGGTTAGTACTTGAAATGTACCGAGTATGCAAGGTAAGTAAAACAATGCTTAAAAACATAAGAGTCATAGGAGTGGAACATCATGATCATAAAGACTGAAATCATAAATATATAGTAAGGCTCAAGGTTTCCCAAAAGCATTCGTAAACCTGTCATAGATACAACATGAGAGAAAAATTTTTCATAAAATATGGCATGAGCCAAAAGAACATAATCATACATGCATTAAAACAATGAGGAGAAGTGGGAGATTTCTATAACCGACATACCCCATATGAGCACCCATGGAGCCAGACCTGTAAGCCTAGTCGGTAGGCCGTTCATACCTTGCCAAGGATAGAACCATGAAAGGCGTGATATCACTCATAAAGGCCCCGTAGGGCATAGGTGATGGTCACTGAGGAGGTCCTAAACATAACCTACGATGGCATGTAGTTTTGAGATTCGGGACGTAACTTGAGCCCTGAACCTACTTGGTGTTAAGTACTACTCCCAAAACATGTAACGTGCTCATAGAAATTCATACATGACATGCATTGCTAGTTAAATCGTGATAATCATAGCATGCTTGAGAATTCATAATACTAGCCATAAAGTCGGGCCCGTGGATCGGCCAAAATCATAGTTCATAAACCACAAGCAACATGTGGGCATTGCCCATATTTTCAACATCCTTGAAATGCTTAAATTTTATAGAAAACATGATCATAATAACATGAGAGATTGAAGACATGCTTAAAATTCATATCATGCTTGAGGAATCACCATAACCATGAACTTTACCAAACATCCTTATGATTTGGGACCCTATGCTTTTAGGGATTAGATCATCAATCATTGAATAAAACAAGTGAAAACAACCCAATAATTCGAAACCCATGATTTAGACATACTACAACAAGCTCATATCAATTTTTGAGGAATCATGCATTTGGGTTAAGACACATAAAGATTTAGTAACTTTAAACATAGCATTTGGGAAGGATTGGGCATGGGTAGGGACTAAACGACCCATTCAAAATCCCACATACCTGGAATTACTTGATTCTTAACTCTCCTGAAAAGCCCAAGATGAAAATTCGGAGAATTTGAAGAAGAACCCTTAGATCACCTCCTACTCCCTCCTCTAACTCTTGCAAGTATAGAATGAGACTTACCATGAATTATTTCCCCTTAAAATACCCTATCCCGACCTCAAAACGACATAGTTTATGCCTTAGGAGTGTAGAAAATTACGAGAAGACCCTTTCTAATTCGCAGGAATAACTGCCAGGTGACCCTAACAGGGGACCTGATGACTCGTCAGGACGGGCAATGACTCGTCGTGTCCCCCATCAAGTACACTGCCTCATCCTTAATTAAATTTCCACAGGATTGCTCACGACTCACCTCACTAATCATTGGGACTGGCCACGACTCATGGGGTCCCATCTGTTAGGTTCACTGGTCAGACCTCCCAGGTAATCCTCAACCTCACCCCACGGGAGACCTGACACCGTTGCAATATTTTTCCAAATTTTCCTCGTTTGACTCCCGGCTCTGATCCTTGGGTTCCCGAGGTATAAAAATATCTCCCCATTGGGAACATTCATCCTCGAATGTAAGAAACATGCAGAAAACTTAGGAACAAACAATCACCATATGCAAATACTGATCATTTAAGCCGAAAATTGACAGAACGACTACCCCCGAAAAGAACTACATAGCTGGATTGAATTCAGACATCACATACATATATCATATCATTAAACAAACTTGCACGCATGAACGGAACATGAAAAACTGATTAGAGGTTTAGGGAAAAAACTGATACCTCAAATTGAAACTGAGCCGGTAGGGAACAAATGGGGGTATTTTGTCATGCCCCGCCCTGAGGGGTATGACTGGCACCTGGTGCCCTAGTAGGACCTGGACTACTAACTGGCGGGCCTAGGCACATCTGGTGCCTGGCTAACTCTATCTCGGGTTCCTGGAAACAAAGGGATATATAACGGCTGTAAACACAGCCTCCGGCCATCTGGGCCTATAGCCACCTGAACCTGTAAAAATAGCTAACCAGAAACATACTCATAACCAGGAACCAATGCGGGCCGACAAGGATACCATGCTGTCTAGTCTTCTGAGACTCAACAAGGAAATACTGGAAAACTACGTGACCGGCAAGGTCACCACTACTATCAAACTATGGCCTCACACGGCCAACATAAGAACAGAAATACTAAACAGCTATACAACTGCACGGCCTCACNAGTCTATCTTTTGGAGAAAAGTTAGGAGAAATTATCCCTATAAATAGAGGGGTTCTCCTTCATTGTATTTCATCCTATCAAGAGAAATAAGAACTTCTCTTCTTCTCTCTTTCTCTATAATATTCTTGTTCTTTCTTTATTATTTCATAATAAAAACTGATATATTACTATTTAAGGCTTCTAGTTATAAATATCAGTGTTGAATAAAATAGAAGGAATCTCGATCTCGAGTGGGCGTTGGAGCCGGGATCGAGTTGGATCCTAGGTCGGTATCGGGCCGGAGGTCGAGTCCTGCATTAGGTCAGAACATGAATTCGAGATTATAATATTTGTCTAAATTATACCTAAATGCCTTTGAGATAATATTTTCTCCTTGCTAATCAAACATTAAAAAAAACAAATAATAAGAAAACTAGTTATTTTCTAAAAGATTATTTTTCCCTCATATCGATCACATCCACAAAGTTATTTCCCTTTTCCATTTTCGTATATGTTTCTTTCATATTTCAGAGAAGCAATAAGATTGCAAGCTTCCAACAAATACGGCCGGTTATGAAAAAGTTGCACAGCCTATTTTTTAAGACTAATGGTACACATGCAGGTCTCCAATTATCCTACTAACTCTACTTGTAAAATTCTACTGTTTAGGCTAATTATTTGATTGTTCATGGTAGAGAGATGTTCTTTTCAATTTCTTTAGTAACAAATTGATCAATTAACTACCATATATTCAAAAATTATAGTATACTAGATAATAAGCGTAACCTTAAAATTTAGTTTGGAAAAATTACTTTAATTATCATGTAAAACACGTGACAGTATGTCCTCCATTTTGCATTAGAATGCAAATGCTGCTACTTTTTACCTTTATTTCAATTCATTCTATTCTTTAAATTGTTCTAAAAATCACACCTGCATCATAAACATGACAAGTGGGCCTGGGGTCAGCTTGAAATTGGACCAGCCCAGCCCAGCCCAGCCCAGCCCAGAAAAGTCAAACTGGCAGTACATCAATCATACATTGCTTGCAACTCAAGTCAAAATTGTCTTAGTATGATACAATAATGATGAAGCACTGCATACATCTTTGTTTAATTAAATGGAGGTACAAATGAATTTCCTCCCAAAAAACAATAGTTTAAAAGAGTCCAACATAGCCAAAAAGATGGTGGATTTTCAACTGGTATGTCCGACTGCTTTTTCTGAAACATCCTGTGTTTCGGCATTTACCTGGACTGAATTACTTCCTCCGAAGCACAAACGGTGGGAGGCAGCATTGCTATTACACTATCATGTAGGATTTAGGAGGAATAGTAATTAGCAGCCCCGGTTGAAAAGCCAAAGGGACCCTCCCTCTCAGTATGTAGCCATTATATTCTTGAAAAGTTCCTTAGGAGCTACAATTCCACCACAGGAAAAGGATAATCAGTGCCGGTTATGCCGTGATCACAAAATCGAGAAACAAACTTATCTTAAACTTACCCGGCAATCCTGTAAATCTTTCATATTGCTCATATGCCTGCCCGATAAACATTTCAACTCCTGTCACAATTTTTGCTCCACTCTCTTGAGCTTCCCGCAAGAGTCTGGTGATTTTGGGCGTATAAACAGCATCGAAAACAAGTGAGTAGTACCTCAATGCTTCCTGTAATTTGAAAGTAGGTCTCACAAGTTCAATACAGCGACACAAATTTAAAACAATGTTTTTTCAGTACAAATAGCATCAAGGGAAATGAAGCAAAATATAGAAATCAATTTGAATAACAGGTTTCAGGAAATTGTGATGTAAATGGACGTTAAACCTACCAGGTCATAGAGACGAAACAGACCCCACATATGTAACAACAAAGCTCAAAATTTTCATTTACACTGAAAAGGCAAATTTTGAAGTTCATTGCTGAAAGCAATTAAGCAACCAG
>JACEIK010000071.1:582832-595630 GCA_018107945.1 Datura stramonium | reverse complement strand
GTAAAATGTATAGATCAAAATTATTTTTTCATATATATCTATATATTAAATCTTGAATACTCTTAATGAAATTTCTGACTTCATCACTATGTATTAACATTCATCCTCCGAATAGCTGTTAATAATAAGTTCAAATTACTAGAAAGATATCTTGCTCATGTTTAAATATATATTACCGATAACAGTTTCTCATTTGATCTGCTTCACTTTTCAAAATCATAAAATTGGGGTTATATCCAAACATGAGTGGCTAATAAGGGGCTGGATGGGAGCTTCGCGTGAATAAAGATTGGTTAACAGGGTGTGTTTGTGTGTGTATTGATGAAATTGGATAATAGTATATTAGTTTTATGTTATTGGCTGCAACTCCCGAGCATAACATATAGATTTATGATTTTAGCCACAGATTCTCTGCTCTATTATATGTTCTATCCATTTTATGGCTACTTTGCTGAAAATAATGCATCCAGCTTCCTCAAGACCAAAGCTAGTTCCTTCTGACTCACAGTAAGTGTCAAAATACTGAAAATAATGCATTTTGTCTTGCCTTATAGCAATTAAATACATGAACTATTTCCTGTGACAGCTGCTCTTGAAATGCCAATATCAGCCCAGATTTGTATCAAACCCTTCAACCACATCCTATTTTAACAGTGTACAAGCACTTAACAGTGGATATAGCTCAGATTGAAAGCAGCAGTCAATGATCTTATACTGGTTTCTTACCAGCAGTTCCACTTCTGACAGAACTGGTCTCACTCATCTCATCTGCTTTATTTCATTATTCTTGCAAGGGAACAAATCACCAAAGTTCTTTACTCATAGATCAGAACTTCATTTAAACTTTTTAAACCACTCAGAGAACTATAAGGATCTGACCCAGAAGGAATCTTGAAAACGAATGAAATGCCATTCCCAAGAGGCACAAGAACAAAGGAGGAAGTTTGAGATTGTGGGTCATGACAACAAAGGTATATAATTAGAGACTTCATTTGTCGACTAGGCGGGTTTGTAAGGTTATGAAAGGCCTAAAGTCCGGTTCTTTAACATAAAGATGATTGATTTTAATATCTATCTATAAGGATTACACATGCATTCCGGATATGAAGCTAATTGAGGGAAAATGTTTTTCCAAGCAAAAGAAAAAGATACAATAAGAAAATAAGAGACTCCCCTATAAAATGAAATTTTAAAACTCCCCTCGGCTCAAATTAATAAGCTCTTCTCTTCAATATTGGACCCTCTTAAAAACAGTGAAACTTCGAGAAGTAATTGCTGAATGCTGGGTACAAGCTAGCTGAGGGAAAAAAGTTTTCCTAAGCAAAAGAAAAAGAAGAGAAAATAAAATAAAAGGATTCCATAATGAAATTGAAAAAAAAAAGAACTTCACTCCATTCAAATTTATATAGGGCCCACTTGGCCATGAAAATTGTGAAATTTGAAAAAAGTAGTTTTTGTCTTCAAAGTGAAAAATGGTATTTGAAAATTGGAGTTGTGTTTGACCATCAATACAAATTGGAGTTGTTTTTGAATTTTTGTGAGTGATTTGGAATAAAAGAAGTGAAAATATTCAGGTGCTTCTCTCGCCCAGCATTCTCATAGTTATAATAGCTAATCTCGCTCATATCCATTTTTTTCTAAAGACTCATTCTTTTGGAAAAATTCGGATTCTCCACAAGTCCCTCAAGACAAGTGGCTCTGATACCAAATGTTGGAAATTCAGAAGTAGCAGCACTCTCAATCACTCAAATTCTATCTTGAAGACAAGTGAAGGAAATGAATGTTCTTTACTTCACTCTACTTGCTTTCTCAATCAATAGTTCTCTTTGAAGACAAGTGGACTTCTACCAACTTGACTTACATTTTGCCTTATCGTAAATGACTATTATATTTAAGTATTTATAGGACTATCCTCGCATGTACCTAGTTTAGTACATGTATCATCATTTAATTCTATTCATTCCTCTTTTTCTCAAACACATGTATTCAGCCATACATGTATCCTTACGTTAATATCCTAAATACATGAACTAACTAAATTCATGTATCACACAAATCAAAAACTCTTTTCTTCCTCCAAGAAAAAGTTCACATTTCAACACAATATTGAATCCTCTTTGTTTATTCATTTCACTTGCATGATATGACCTTGCAGCTGTTCAACTAAGAATATATGGATTCAATAACGAGTTCTTTTTACCTAAGATGAATAGTTCAAAGAGGCAAACCTTAGAGATTGGTGTATCATCAACCTTTGGTTGCATGCCTATGGAGGTGGTATTTGCAAGAATCATATCATTTTCTGGATGGAAATTGCTAAGCTCGGCAAGAGACAAAGCCTGACCTCCAACTACATCAGCAAGTTCTCTCGCTCGTTCTTCAACAAATCAGACAGAACTTCAGTAAGAAGTAACATAGTTGACAATCAATACTAGAGTAGAACTACTAGGCATGGTGTGAAGAACTTCATGGTCACGAGCTAGACAGAATTTCAAAAATGAACTGTGGAACTACCATAGGTACGATTAGCAATCACCACCCTAGCCCCCTTTTCCTTTGCGCCATAAGCAAGCGCCTTTCCAGCGCCACCAGCACCAATGACCACAAACAATCTACCAGCCAAGGGTGACCCAGATATACTAGGCTGTGAACCTGTAAAAAGGAAATAATGAAGCTCAAATGTTAAGTTTTAATTCAGATAACGATGTTTGCAGCTGGGAAATGATTCTTTGACCTTGAAACGCTTCTTCAATGGCCGAGATTGCACCCACGTAGTCTGTATTGCAACCAAATAACTTCCCATCAGGTTGCCTTACAATGCAATTGACAGCCCCTATTGACTGCAGGATAATCAAGAAACCAAGAAATTGCATGTGATATGATAAATCATCCAAACAACTTGTAATACTGATCCCTGTAACACAAAGCAAATAGAAACAGCTGAAAAGTATTATAAGATCAAGATATAACTAATACCTTAGCAGTAGGATCAACTTCATCACAGCAGTTGAGAGCAGCTTCTTTGTGAGGAATTGTACAGCTACACAAACATAAAGTTGCATAATTAATTCTAAACATGCATATGAATTATACTTAAAATATCAAGCATATGAATTATACTTATAAAAATAACATGCATATGTATTATATTTACTAGGCATGACTGACACGTAAAAATTAGGAAGATGATCTCCAACCAAGAAAGAGAAAATCAGAAAGCAAAACATAAAAGAAAAACCCAGTAAATTCAACACTGTGAGGATGCAGTATTTACATGTATAAGTAGATGATACTTTCAAGCTGTGAGAGAGAGGGAGAAGGAGGATGGTGGGCCAGAGAAATTTGGCATGACTACCCTGATGAAACTAAAAGACATCTGATAAAATACCAGTTTCTGTTTAGAGAGAAAACCTGAAGCCAGCAAAATCTAAAGATGTGTAAGTCCGGAAAAAGTTTGCAACATCATCTACCAGCAAATGCAGAAAAACACCATTAAACCCAACTGATCTGAAAGCTTCATTATATAATACAGGTGATTTGCTATGGCTAACAGGCTTCCCGATAATGCCAAATATTCTAGTATCGGGTCCCAACTGTCTGAAATTGTATATTTTCAAAAGATCTTCGATTGTTGGTTGCCCAGGAGCCGAAACTTTTCCCACTTCTAGAGTGCCAAACGTGAGGTATCCACCAAATTTTGGACAAAGTATTCGAGACATCAAACCCTTCTCTCCCATTACCAGGGCTATTATTGGTACCTATTTAACAAAGTGCAAGAAACGAATTAAAGTTTATCATGAGAAGCATCTCAGAATGCAAGCGAACTCATATTCGCGCAGGTAACTCAAAAGAAAGAAAAAGCAAGCCAGAGACTCAAGGGAGATGGAGGACAACTATAAGCATAAAATGTGCATAACAAAACCTAATAACAAATAACCTACTATGCACATGAATAATATTATAGTGGCAGCCGAAAAGGAGAACGAACTTCAACCATGAAGACAACCAGCTTATGATTGGAGAAACTAATGCACACTGATTTCATTCATAAATTCCAAAATATGAGGAAGGAGGACCACCTTGTAGTTTTAATTGTTGCATTCCATCAATCAATTAGGTTTCAGAGTCTTAAATTTATGATTTCTCCAGGTATTCAAGAAATAAATTAGATCAAAATGCAGTCAAATATCTCAAATCTAAGACTTTCAATCTTGTTAGATTCTATCTTATTTAGTTCTGAACTAGATCTCACTTTATCTTTTGGGGGTTAAATGAAGACTTGATTGCCACCACAATTCTTTTCAAATGGAAAACATTGCAAAGTATGATGCAGTAGGGTGGGATGACTTCTGGATATTTGGTCATGCTATACAACCTACCAAAATAATTCCTTACATCAAAATAAATCACACTATAAAATGCCAAACAAAGACTTGAAGCTGGACTGTAATTGCACCCACTAAAATATTAACTGAAAATTTCACAATGAGATACATATACATATGATACTAATAATCATTTTAACCTAATCCAACATAAAATTAAAAAAAATACTAACTTCATGTGTATATCTTTCTAGATCCAGGCTCGATATCTGGGAACTTCATAAAAGAATCATATAGTACTTTTTGGGGGGCAGTTAGGTTCCTGGAGGGCACATAGGAATTAAGATTAGAATTTGGGTAATTTTTTTCTGCACATATTGGAGGTGGTACTAGTGGTTCCTGATTGGTGCTAGTTTGTCCCTCGTGGCTACCTACAGGATTACTTTTTGTCCTATACAACCCCTTGAATAAGCCTCTTGATAAGGTATAAATCCTTTTACCCTTTTTCTCTATCACCATTCTAACTGCTCCCCAAGGAGTGGTGGGACTCCTTTAACCCTTTCTCGCCAACCATGCAACCACCTAACCCCAAGTGCCCCAGCTAGTGACCCCTTCCTCCATTCCCTTTTATTCCCTGATGCCTAGTTTAATTTGCAATATAGACCATCTACCCACAATCGATGACCATCCACCCTCTTATACATCACTTTCAACTTCCATGGTCAAAAAGTATATTAATGGAATATTATGACATCAAATATTATTTGTTGGAATTCTTTTTAACTGAAGGGATTACGCTGTATTTAAGAGAACATATAACTGTCTTATGAATTTTTGCTAATCATCATCTTATTACTACTTGCAAAATCATTTCAGTGAAAATCACTTTTGAATTAAAACATAATTGTTAACACATAAAAGGTTAGGGGTGTTAATCTCACAAAATTAAGTCCCTGCAGCAGTGCATCCTATTAGGTCTCACCAAATAAGAATCCACCAGCCTTCGCTAGACCAACAGTATATAACACAACCTCATCGCTTGATGTACTAAAAGGTTCCCTAATTGACAAGTGATATCAGGACATCATTCACTTGATAAAATGTCAGGCGTCAATTCTACTATCTACCTTTAACATTTTCTTGCAATGAGAAAAATCATCAGATAAATTAAGACAATTTAACAAAAACCCCCATTTTCATGGGGAGAGAAAGGGAGAGAGAGAGACGGAGAGAGTTAATTTGGAAGTTATTCTCAATTTCCTTTTTCACTCACAAGAAGTTATTCTCGATGTCTTTGTTCCTCTCATTGCTCTTAATAAATATCTAGGTTATTATGTATACCCAGTTATAAGTTTATGTTGCTATACCTAACCTATTGGCATGTCTAGCTTAATAAAAGAAGCAAGAAGCAAGAAGCAGCCAGCTTCTAGATTCCAGCTAAGTAGCTACTGTTACCATGCTCCAAATCCAGCTGAGGAAAAACCATGATGTATCACCATGCATATTTGAACGCAAGACAGAACTTGGCTATACAACTTACACCTCTTACATGAAAGCATGATGTACCACCATGCATATTTGAACGCAACTTACACTTGCAGAACTTGGCTATACAACTTACGCCGCTTACTTGAGAATGTACAGTAATTTGGAAAACACGTGCTACATCAGTGATATCCTGTGCAGTTGTTGCAAATTTCACAATGTCAGCTCCAGATGCCTGTATTCTTGCTACCAGATTGCCAAGATCCTCAGCTGACGGTGTGCTATCATAGTTGTGAGAAGAAACAATAACTTTGCATTTTGTAGACTTATTTCCACGCAGAGCATTGTTGAACTTGTCAATAGCCTAAAGAAGAGGAGAAAAAAGAAACAAACAGCACAAGAAAAGCAATGATTGTTGTTTATTGATGAAGCATCCATCAAAGCAAAAAGGAAGAATAAATGAAGACTCAAAGTATGAGAAACATTGATGTTAGAAGTTAGCAAAGTTTTTTGTATCATATATTCCAACAGGAAGGGATTCTTAGTTGACAAAATTGGTCTGTGACTGAATATTTCTTCATGCAAGAAGCATCATAGGCCATACATCTCAAAAATTCACGCTCAAAGTCTCAATACAAAACTGGCAAGTTAATACATCTATTAAGATGCTTTGGAATTTCTACTATTCAAGTTTCTGCAGATCTAAATGTCAGGCAACCAGATTGATTGGTCTTGTATTCTCCTTCTTATGTATTTACCTGAATTCCATTGAGGACCCTTAGCAGCAGTCACTCAGGGAAAGCTCTTCTTTTTCTTTTTTTCCTTTTTCTTTGGTTGTGGTGGTGGTTGTGGGGGGGTAAGGTGAGAAGGGCCATTTTTAGTGTGAAATTTACCTTTAGCTCAACATCAATGTAATCAGCTCCCAACTCCATTGCTAATCGAAGTGCATCCAATCGACTCATTTCCTCACCAGCATACTGACCACCTTCCCACGTGGGCCTAGCAAAGTAGGTAATATTCATAAATTTTTATAATGCACTTTTCAATGTCTAGGAGTAAGAGAGGAACTATAACATCAGAAATTAGAGCTATATTTACATATATGTCGTAAAAGAAACTAATATTTGTTATCAGTTATCACAAGTTAACAGGAGCTGCAATAAATTCCATTATAAGGTTGAACTCAGGGCTGGTCAGCCACAGATGTCTTGCATGAAGATATAGAAGTTTCCTTGTTTTATAATGTCAAAAATGTATAACAGACATAACAGCAAAAACCAGCACATACTTATCCTGCTTGTATTGCTGAAGTGTGGTTCACAAAATTTCCATGAGAAAACATGCATCACAAAAATGAAGCTGTAATACCCCATACTTGAAAAAAGGGCATATGAGTCTTTATCTCAAAAATAAGTATAGAGAAAGAAATAAAGAAAGTAAATGAACTAGACCAAATAAAAAAGAGCAATTGTGTGGGCCGAGAGACCCACCAGAATATTTCCCAAAAATGGAGTCAGATGAAAAGGAGTAAGAGCCCTGATGGGAATAAGGAATAGAAATCATTGGTGTGAAAGAGTTCTGACAAGTTAGGGGAAAACTTAGAAAAATGTAACTGAAACAAATTTGGACCAAGGGATCCCATATCTTCTTCATCAATGTTTTGGGGAAACCAAGAAACGTTGGTCATATTGATATTACTTCAAATTACATATCTTACTTGGATATCAACTTTATATCTGAGAGAGACTCACGGGTCACGCTAGTGGTGAGCAGTAGCAGAGGTATCTTGAAATCATATAAACAAACACATGAGAAACCATAAGCAACTACAAATATTTTGAGTATTTCTTGAACTCCAACTCTTGAGTTTTTCCTCTGATTCTTAAGTTTCGTTTTCCGTGATCCTGAGATTTCACTGCTCATTAGAAATTGAATACCTAAGAGTAGAATGATGAATAGTAAGGTTATTTTAGTTCATTTCTAAGCATGATTTAAGTAATTTTGCATAGAACTGGATGAATAAATAGTATGAATAGGCCGAAATTGATAAATTATGGACTAATTGAGTTACTCATTGCACGGGTAGACGTAGATATAATTCGACGAATAGAGAGTCAAACATGAAACTCCAAGGAGTGTGTATTTTAAATTAGTTATAATTAGTCTAAACAAATAAATTAACACGAGATCAATATGATGTGATCATAGATTGATCGAAGGAAGTCGTACAAATTGCTCGAGGCGACACTTTTGGTATTTCAACATGAGTACTGTGAGTAGTGACCTTACCGCAATTTGTATTTTCACAATCTACATGATTTATATAAGATTTTGAAAGTGATGTGTTACCGAATACTTTAAAATTACATGTTGGACAAGTCTTTTACTTGATATGATATTGAAATGATTATTCGAGATGTTCTAATCATTACTAGACATGAGTATTGTTACTTGAGATATGATCACGGATACTTGATATGATTACCGTTACTGTAAGATTTTCCTTGACAAGTGCTTTGTTAGTTTGATATATATATTATGATTTCATATGAACCAAAATGCCCTGTACCGTTTTGAAAATGTTTATTATAAGTAAATACTAGTTACAAAACAAGAAAGTTTGGGAGTAGGCCTTGATGGATCTCATAGCTAACAGCGGTTCATTAGACCTGATGCACCTTATATTTACATATTACCGTTACAGCCCTCGCTAGCGGGAAGGTAGAACTAGCATACAGTTACTGATCTCCCTTGAGTATTGATATACCATTATATGTGACTCCTATTGGTTGTCTCTTAAGGAGGGAGCCACACTGACAAGATTCATTCTTGGAGACCTCCCAAACATAAGATTTGATATGACAATGTCTACTATTTTTTACCCAATTGTTAATTGATTTCTGTTTACATGAAACAACAGAACTGATCATTGTTACCATTTCTAAAAGGGCATTTACTTTTATGATATTTTTTACCGTCATGCTAGCATGTTTTTGCACTTATGACTTATCCACTAATAAAAAACCGGTTGTGCTTAAGTGTTATTACTCACTAAGCTAGCGACTCACCGCTATTTTTTTTACAGAGACGGCAGTGATGTTGGTGAGGATTTTATTAACTAGAGCTAACGAATTGATAATTTCTAGTGAGCCCTGCATTGCTTCGCGTGAGCAAGAAGTTGTTTATTTGGTATTGTCATTCCTTAAAAACTCTTCAAGTCGCTTCGTTAGTCATCTCACTAGTGGCATGGGTATTCTTTAGTTATTATAGACTTGTGACTAGTATTACACTTCTTTTCGTTTTGGAGATGGATTTAGTATTATTATATTTAGAATAGATTGTTGATGAATAATGTGGCTTGTTTTGGCGATATTGGTTGGCTATGTTATCAATTTCTGAGACAAGAAAATTATTGAATAGGCCCAAAAATAGGAAAAACTCTGCCCAATTTTCTGTAAATTTCTATTAAAGCTTGCTTGAGATTCTAAACCTTAGCGCGGTCCCTAAATCGGATCATGACAAAGCTGGTATCAGAGCTTATATTATTCATGTGACGGATAAAGCACACGTCGGTAGTAGAATATCACTATCGTTTTGTTGCCGGCGATTACCATAATTGTGATTCTGCGAAGGCGTGATAGGATGTGTCTTGTCTTGTCTTTCTTTCTTGGTCTACCTTACATGTGTGTTGACTAGGATCAAATAGATAATTCTAAAACTATTTATCTTATTATTATTTGGTTTAAACTCAATAATGTGATAGTAGGAATAGACCAGAGGTTCGGAGACATTAAATGTCGTCTTTGGCACTAAATCATCTTTCTAAATGAGGCCACTTGAGAGGTAGAAGGCAGGGCCATATAAGGGATCTGTTGTTTCATTATGAGGGTTGTTCTGCCCCAACAAAATGTGTAATGTAGCCCACTCATGGAAGTAGTACAACTCCACCACTAAAGCAACCAAAGTGTTAATAGTTGTGATGTTTATCTCCATATAAAGAACCATGGAGAGCTTGGTGGAGATAATGGATAGAGCCACACAACTTAATAAGGCCCAAGCTCAACTTCGAGCACCTATATAGATTTAGATTGTCGAACAAAATTGTATCCTTGGGAGATCCTAAAGTTAAAACCACAAAAAAAAATCATATCTGATAGTTTCAGAGGATCGTTAAATGTTCTTGGACGAAAACACTTAAAGCATTATGACTATAGGACATTCCACCATGACCTTTGTAGAGCTAGAAACTTACAGACAGATGACATGGCCAATACATGGTATGATATTGTATTATTAAGAATACTGACAAGAGCAACACCATCGCCTTGAGGCAATACTAAGTTATTTATGGATTCTCTCTTTCTTGACAATTGAAAACATGTAACTTGATATAGTGTTTAAGCAAAAGGTTCAGATGATGGATTGTACTGATATATGACACAACATTTTCTCAATAGGTTAGATATACTCCCTACTTATTGTCTAACGAAGTATTTCAGATTTAGTGGGTTATTGAAGGGTTGATTGCAGCTAAAAAGTTTTGAAATACGTATTGTCTATAAGTGAGCAACCAAGCATTCATGCAAGAAGTCCAAAACTAAGAAATCTCCCTGTTGGAGTTTTGGTTTGAGTCGAAGAGTTAGAAATTATGAACAATTAAGATATTGGAAAATATTTTTACTGGTTGCTACTCTTGTGGGATTTCTTTTATTAGTTGAACATGTATATAAAGCTTATCAGATCCGAGTTGAGAGAAGGGATACCATAGCTAACCAAATTGTACTTATATAGTCAATGTTGACATGTCGATGGGTATGGATGGGTTACCTTTCTGCCAAAATACTTTTGATTGTCACGTGAAGACAGATGTTTGAAATAATCAATAAAGAAGAAGAAGAAGAAGAAGAAGAAGAAGAAGAAGAAAGTTATAAAGATGGGTTATAAAGACGGGTTATAACAGCTTAGCGGTTAGTGATGAAAAATTGTTATGCTCCTTATTTATGGCAAAATATTTTGTTATACTCTCTTATCTATGTTTAGACATGCAAGATATTATAAACCTGGTTTGGAAAAGTACCATTAGTGAGAGAACTATATGATGTGTTTCCTAAGAATTTTCCATGAACACCTGTACGAGAAGTAGATTTTGGTATTGAATTGGCTCCTGACACCTAGATCATATCGATACCTCCATATTGTATGACCACAGCAAAGTTGAGAGCGCTAAAGAAATAATTGTTGGACCTAATAGAAAGGGCTTTATAGAAAATAATTGTGCAAAAATACTATTTGTGAAAAAAAAAAAGGCAACTTCTTGAGAGTGTACTTTGACTACAACCATTGAACAAGGTAACAATATGCAACAAATACTATTTGTGAGGGAAAAAAAAAGGCAACTTCTTGAGAGTGTATATTGACTACTAACCATTGAACAAGGTAACAATATGCAACAAATAACCATTGCCAGTTTGATTAGGGAGCCTCCTGCTCTTCAAATATTGATTTCGGAGGGTAATCATAAGCTTAAAATCGGAGGAAGATATTTCTTGCTTGTGTCCTTTTCAACTAGGCTATCCCTCCCTAGTCAAATCAAAAGCTTGTCATTGTATGCTACATATCTCTCTCCCCCACGCTTACAATTTTTCTGTTTCAGCTTGCAGTAGGAAGTCCTGAATTCTTTACAATTAATACTACTACCAACTAAGGCTTATTTCCTTTGCTTCAGTTATCGTATTATTTATTGTTGCTACTTATTCTCTTCTTAGTTGTTTTTAAAATGGCTTCTTCACTATTGTATTTGCTTTACATACTTGATTTTTACACTTGGTATGTCGTTGTTATACCAACTAAGGCTTATTTTCCTATTTCTTGCACTTCCAAGCAAAAAAAGAAAAAAGGATAAATCTTAATCATCATTCTTAAGCTTCCAGCTATCACAGAAAACACAGAAAGGACAAACTTTAACAACCCAATTCAGATATGGCAGTTTCGCTAGTGGAACAAGACACTAAAAAAAGGAACTTGGAAGCAGAAATTAGGAATTGAAACCTGTAAGTGAAGAGAGTAGGCAAAGGGCACTGTCGGATTATAGTATCAATATCTGGCCGAGGATTAAAGATTTTGAGGCTATCCAATCGAACCTCCACAAGATCAGCCCCACTCGTTTTAGCCTTTTGCATAAGAATCAACATTTGATCCACTGAGTCAGCCATAATAGGTGCACAAATTAGAGTTTGGTTCCTCCTCATTGGCTCACCCTCCATCTTCTTCACCCCAGAATCCACAACCTGACCACCCCACAAAAAATTCTCAGCCCCTACAATTCAAGAATCACAACCCAGAAAAACAAAGACGAAAAGAAGCGTTCTTTTGCTATTCCCCAATAATAAAGGCAATGTCGGTTGGTGGAAGTCTTAACCAAGTTTGGTGAGTGGAGAAAGCCAACCCAATTTTCAAATTCTTTATCATTTTCTTTTTCCAATTTTTTGAAATAAGAAAGTAGTTAAATGAAAAAGGACGACTCACCAACTCCATTGGCAACCAACTCTAGATTCTAGACTCTAGACTAGACTAGAGCACACAAACGTAGGTCGCTCGGTCGGGTCGGATGGTTTGAGAAATTCGGTTTGATTTAATAACTTTCCTGCACTGAGAGACGAAGAAGAAGCTGTGCTTGTGATTTGAGAATTTAGGGAGTTGCGGGATTTGGGCATTAATTTAATATAATTATGTTTTAGAAAATTTGATTTAAATTATTTAAAAACCAAAAACCAAATGAAATAACTAAATTAAAAAATCAAAATTATTTAGATCAACCTAAGTAGGAGAAATGTAGGCTGAGCAGCCAGATATATAGAGATATATACAGGTAGACAAGTAGTATTTATATTATTAGGAAATAAATAAAAGAAAGAAAGATGAAGTAGATGTGATGTGTGGTTTTTCTTTAGCTTTATATGATAAGATACTATCAGAATTCGGATGGATT
>JACEIK010000071.1:540530-582171 GCA_018107945.1 Datura stramonium | reverse complement strand
TTATTATTATTATTATTATTATTATATTAAAACTGAGATATTCAAATTTAAAAATTAAAATATTGAAATAATTTTATAAAATTGAATGACTATAATATTCATTGAACTCCATAAAATGATACATGGATTTTGAAGAAGTTGAAGAATTGCATGAAATAACTAAAGCACTAAATTCAATTAACAAATTCAATGCATAAATCATTCAGAGGACCATTTTCCTCATATGTTTCCTCCATTAGAGTTCTCTTGAATTCTTACTTTAATATTTAATCTTCTTAGAGCAATAGGAGACCTATTGGAGTATCCTCACCCAATTTCTCTTAGTTGCTTATATATTTGTCATTTATCTGAAAATATTTTATCAAATGGTCATTAATATAAATTTATTATACAAATGAAAAAAAAAATATTCTCTTTAAATCTTGTTGAAGCTAGATATCATCATATATACTAAAAGTAGGAAGCCCCTATCCTAAAAGTTGGATTATCATTTTATCCCTACAATAAATTAAAATATGATAAAATATCTATTTAAATAATAATGGTTTATCATTCATTGAATCAATATCAAATTAAATATCTAACAAAATGATAATATTTTTCATTCATTAAATCAAAACTAAATTAAATATCTATTAATATAATAATATTNGTTTGGTTTAAATAACATCCATTATATAATTTTTAAAAAGATTTATTTATTTATAAAAATATGCTTCCAAAAATAAGATAAAAAGAAAGTTTTGAGGGGTCATTGTGTCTTTAACCATGCTAATACATGTATTAAAAATTATTGCATTAGTAATATCATAATTTTTCATGTGATAGTTATACATAGTATAATACCAAATAGAATGTAGAACTAATGCCTTAACGTGGGCACTTTAGTTATTATTTTATGACTTAGGGGTAATTGAATAATGGAAAAATGTAAAAAACAGCCGTCAATATTTTGGTTAAAAATGCCCATGTTGTTAGTAATTTGGTCCAAAATGCCCCTGATATTTTTTTGGATCAAAATACCCTTTTCTTAATAAATATATTATTTCTTTTCTTTTAAAACACTTTTTTTTTTAAATTATAGATATGAACTCATAACAATTAAAAATTAAAAACCTATAAAATTAAAATCCTGAATTCGACTGACATCAAATGTAATTCTAGCGCTTCAAATATACTATTTTAAATATTATTGATTAAACATAGAACAAGGATTGAAGAGTTAACAAGAAAACTAAGCAGGAAACGGATAGATTAGACGAAACCAAATATATATACACGAAAGCTGACAAAAGGCCATGTATTATTTTTTTAGCAGACGAACAAAATGATCTACTTTTAATTTGTTGTAGACCAAAATCAAATTTGTTTCCGATCCGTGGTAACTAGCAGTTACCTCATCATGATTTTATTTATCTTAATTTGCTCTTGGTTACATATAATATATGCAGTAATTTCAGTGGTGAATAGTAGCCAATGTAGTGAAGTTGATGGGTGTGACAAATTCCTGTCCAGTTGCATAAAGAAGAGATAAAGCTGCCATTTCAGCTGCTTTTTGAGTTGGGTGAAACCAATCAAAGAACAAGTATTCATCCCGCTTCTTGCAAACATCATATTTTGGACTACATTTATCCCTTCCTTTGTAAGGTCCTGTCCCACAGCACGCTGCTTCTACTTCTTCGAAACCTATATTGCACACACTATTCTTTGATTCCATTGAAAACTCATACAAGTTATAATTAATGTATAGGAGTAATATTTACCTGATGCAACTGCATTATCAATCACACCCTTTGTCATCAAGAAAGAGTTTCCAAGTGAAAAGTTCATTCCTGGATTTGCTGAGCTGAAGTGTTGCAGCAAGTTGAGTGTTGTGTTATAAAATATTTGAGCATAACCATTAAGTGTCTCATTACAGGCACCACCAAATGTTACACTACGTATAGCCGGACAGCATCCAATCGGCGGAATCCCAACAATTCCAAATTTCCTTGCACCTAGATTATATAAATTCTGCATTTAAATTAAACAAATTAAATTAAAAGTCTCTCATTGTACAAGCTATGAGGATTTACCATAATTTTTATGATAAAATATTTTTCGTAAGTTTTACAATAAAAATAAATAATATAAAGTTAAATCGCGGTTGCTCAATATAAGAAAAAGAATGTTGTGACCTGTAAGTGATTGGCAAAGGCATCGGTGAGGTCAGCGATGAGTTCAGAGGCAGATATATTGTAATTGTAACGAAATTGGTCCAAGAAATCGTTGCTTCCCACACTTATAACGTACAAGGCATTTGCAAGCAGCTTTGAACCTTTGACATCTCCTAATATTTCTGTGATGTTCCCACACACTGTTTGGAATTGTTCTATTTGTCGACTAAGTGAAACTACATGATGCTGCAGCACTCAAAAACAAGGATGATATATTATAAATGCCATTATATTTAGAATATATATAAATACAGAGAAAAAGAAGAAAGATCAGTAATTTTTGAGATCTCACAAATCCAGGATTTCCAGTGTCATCAAGAATTCCAGATCCTCCAGATGCAAAGTTGACACCACCAAGTATGCCACTCTTAAATGTTGACGGTTTTTGAACTAAGGCTAAAAATGCTGGCGGACTTTCCTTATAATTACCCAAGTGCATCGCTAAACAATCATCGTTTAATTTCCTTGTTAGATATATATCGATGTATACTCATAACTAGTATATATATAATCTAAATCTTGTTTTTTAAAGTTGTCCCTGTGAATTTTATTGCATAATAAAACATCTAAAGAAAAAAGTACTAAGTAAAGAGAGTAAGACATTGTCTTATTAATCATTGTGAAGGGAATTGTAGTATACAGTCCCGCAACAAGCATGTGATAATTTTTTGTATATTTCAAAGCTAATAAAGTATTACTTTCTATATTCCAGATAAAATTTTGAATACGATTGTCAAATTACTTAACTTGGACAAAAATTCTTTTAAGTTTTCTGACATAAAATTTGTTGGTAAGAAAAAAAAAAGAGGAGAACAGAAAAAAAGGACTTAGAGAGCTCATCAATTTAATTAGAAAGGGGATATTGAATATACATACCAATGAAGTCCGCAGGGTTATAGCCATTGCTAAACCTTCCTGTAGCAACGTGATTTGGATAATCAATTCCATAATAAGGATTGTTAGCTGTAGCAAGACTGTCATTTACAAAATTATTAGTTCCAACATCTACAGTCGAATCGCCAAATATAAAAATAGCTGGTACATGATTTGCGCCCATGACCAAATTATAATTTGATGACCAAATAACAAGATGTAACATGAAAATCATAACGCTATATCGTAAGAGCATATGATTTCTTAGTTTCACCATTTTTGAGAGCTTAAATTTTCTGTATGTATATAATTCTCTTTTTTGTTTCCTCTCGGTTCACTTTTTTGCTACATCTCAAAACTTATTTATAATTAAGTCCAGGAAAAATAGACATGAGCAAAAGGTTAAAAGTTGCCGTATATTTTCCGCATAGAAGAATCTTATGACATCATGATCAACCCTAGGCCAGTTGGTTTACCTCGCCAAAAATAACTTTAATTTGTATACGAGCTCCTATATAAAATAGAGCATAATATATATGTTAATTAGGGATACTAAAATATATGTATGCAATAAAGTTGAGTAATATTTTTATTTTGGGTTATAAAATACAGTTTAATTTGTGACTTTGGTTCAACAAGTAGAGTGATCGATCATCCGTAAAATTACTTTAAAAAAATGACTTCGATCTCTAGCTCGCTTACAATTATCTTTCCTTCTAACTTCATACTATGTATTTTATTAACTCCACCTAGCAATTATTTGATGTGCTAATATTATGATCATTAATCTTTAACATATATTATATTCCTTTTGAAAAATATTTCACTCACAAACTAATTGCCGAAAAACATTTTTCATGACAAATATTTCAAATTAATTTTGCTTCAAGTTATTGATATTTTACCCGTTATAAAATTAAAATTAGATAATTATTTTTTATCACATTAAAATAATTTAAATATATTCACTAGCTATTACAACAAAATCTCAAAAATATTTTAAATCATATTAAAACAACTAAACTACTATGTGTGAATTGCATCAGAAAATACAAACTAAATGACCGAAAGGTAATGCTAAATTAGAACGTGTTACTTTTTTCTCCAATATATATGTTACTTATAAGGGAGAATAGAATCTTCATATAATTAAAAATGGTAAGGGGTGAAAATGGACTACTTTTCATGAGGTGAGGGGATTTGATGTATTTTCCCTGAAAATGGAATTTCCATCGTATAGTACAACAACCGTCATTCATTTTTTGGACTCATGAATTAATGCAGTACTCTCTCCGTTTTAAAATAAATGGTGTTTTGACTTTTTAATTTTTTTTCAAAATAAATAGTGTTTTATATAATCAAGAAGACATTAATGATGTTCTTTCAAGTTTACCCTTATTTAAGTATAGAGAGTTTTACATAATTAAGAAAATATTAAAGAGTTACATCTTCTTCAAGTATTTATGTAAGTGGGTAAATTATATTTTTCTGTCTAGGAATGAATAGTTTTCTTAACAGATATGCTCAAGCTGAAAGCAACACTTATTTTAAAACCGAAGGAGAATTATTTTTATTTAGAAGGAAGAGGTAAATAATCAAGATACCCCTATCATTCTCAGTTGAGAACAGACGACAAACTAGCATAGGGATACTAGTTTGTTGAATAAGGACATTAATTACGTTAACATATTAATATACTTTCTCAATTCTATTTTAATTGATAGGATAAAATCTGTAGAATGATAATTTGATTATATAATTTTATTAATTTTTTTGGGAACATAGAATAATAATTTTTTTCACATTTTAGAATGACTTTAAGTACTAAACGTAGAATTGAAAAAATATGATCAATTATCTCTTGAATTTTGAAATAATTAATTTTTAATATACCTATGAATTAAAATGAAATGAAGGGAGTACAATATAATACAAAGAAGAATGAAGATCCTTATAGAGTTTGATTAATTGTTGTCGCGGCGACATGAACAAAATGAAGTTATTTACTGAGTTGTCTGAACGAGTGTCGAGCAACAATGTACATCCTTTTCAGTTTTACTAAGAGTATATTCCCCTTTCTGCTAATCATCATATCCAGAATAGGGGGTATCTAATATGAATATCCTCAACAAATTGCATCTAATTTTATTGTATTGTTTATTTGTTTTTTCCAAAATATTTAACTTGTAGGCGATTTTGAAGCAATGTAGCACTAGGCATTCCTCTTTCTGGACAAAATCTTGTAATTAATTACAAGCAGTGAGATTGAGTAATTAATTTGCTTTTCCTGACCTTTGTGTTGAATCTGAGAAGGTTTTGAATGCAGCAACCCTTACAAGAAGGATGCATAACTAGAAAATGTTGAATTAAATATATGATGGAGTGCCGCCATTGAACATGCAAATCGACACTATATATAAACATGATTACTTAAAGAATGACTTCCCTCGCCTACAATTATCTTCACTTGTAATTTCATGTGACGTATAGTACTTGTTCCACTTAGAAATTCTTTGATCATTGAACAGATGATATAAGTAGAAGAAACTGATAACTAAAAAAGGAATCCCTCGTAAGTCGTATCAAAGATTTTCCATAATGGACATATTCAGATGTTCACTGCAATATCATTAACTTGAAGGAGTATAAAAATAATCTGCCATTCCCAGTTGAAAACACACGACAAAACTAGCATAGGAATACTAGCTAGCTCGTTGAATAAGGACATTAATTACGTGACGTATTAACATACTATCTACAGTTGATTAATTGAACAAAATGGAGTTATTTACTTATTAAGCAGTTGTCTGAACGAGTATCGCTTCTAGTCAACAACGTACATCCTTTTCAGTTTTACTATGTGTATATTCCCAGCCCTTTCTGCTAATCATTTAGTATCTAATATGAATATCCTTCACAATTCTTTTATTAATTTCTTAATTAAAGCCACTAAAAAGCATGTGTCAAATTAATGTGAAGTTATGATCCCTTTATTCATCATTATTTCTAGTAAGTCTCAAAAGATAAAAATAGTCCATTGCACTTTGCTGGAGGCAACATTTACAAACATCAAAGAAAGAAAAGGGAAAAAATAGGGTACTAGAAGGAGAATAAAAAGAAGAAAAAGCTAGCTTCCCGAGGGGTTCGGATGAGTTACAGTTGCATGTGACGGGTGTGTTTGTTAGGAAAGAAAACGTAAATAAGGAATACACTTATTTTTCATGATCTTTTTCTTTTGGTACCAAACACACCCTAAAGCAAAAACTAATTAGCTATATATATATGAGACAATTGAAACTTGAAAACATCAGTTCATGAGGGGTTTTGGTATAAATNTATATATATATATATCTGCTAAGTAGAAGAAACTGAATACCTAAAAAAGAACTAACAAAGATTTTTCATAATGGGCATCAGTTCACTACTTCCACTAAATTGTTGGGTTAGTTCTATCAATGAAATAAAAAAACCTTGAAAGTACAATTCAGGAGAAACAAGATACATTAAAAGGAATCACAATGATTAGTATATAATTTACTTGTTACTGTAGACATACATATTTGAAGTTAGAGGAATATAAGGTTAGAACTTATGTCAGCTTCATATGTAAATGTATAAAGTTAGGAATTTAGCAATCAAATTTCATATTTTTAATTTTTTTGAAACTTCAGTCCCATAACTCTGAAGATGATTTTGAAGCGCGACTAACAAAATTTATTAATTTTGATTTTTATTTAAATAGGGCATCAATTTGACTTACTTCTTGTCCCATCTCCTTAATTTACAGTATTTTTTACATTTTAAACAAATAAAATTGAAATATTTTAATTCAAGTCTCTTGATAAATAATTAAGATAATTTCTCTATTTACATTATACAAATTGTAAAATTAACTTCTGAATGTCTTTCTTGGGGATATAAATCTTAAAAGCACTTATGAAAAAATTAATCAAACTCAAACTCTATTTCTAATGTATTAAAATAAAGGGATTGTGATAGAAGTATGTTTTTGGTGATGTGACAAACCTACTAGGGAATCAGGTTATTTGGTTAATTATTATCGAAAAAAATCAATGATGCACGGTGACAAAAGGAAAGGTGCAGACTGCCACTGCTGCTGCGGTACAATTGTTACACCCCGTAAATTTTCGGCACATAGATGGCCTATTCGCGTGTTGGTTAAGAGTATTTGAAAGCCATACATGCTAGAAAAAGGCCCGGGGAAAGATCGGACAAGCGCCAAGTCGGCGCGTGCAAGGCAAAATGCGACTTATAAATCGCATTCCCTGAATGCGATTTATAGTGTCCATTATATATAAGCCCCAACTTCGGTTTTAATTGATAGAAATCATTTGATAATTACGAGGAACTCGTGAGAAACGAGAGAGGGACGGGGATATATATTATCGTTCCGATTCTGTTATAACGTAGTCAAGCCAAATTAACCTCAAGTACCAAGGTATTTAGCGGCGAGGGGGCGTTCCTCACAGTTTTGTTTCGCGAAATGCGGCGGGCGAATCGTCGAGGCACACCGGACTAAGGTAAGTAGAATTGCTCCAAACTAGTGTCAATATGCTCCTAAGCCTAGTAAAGTGAATATTTCTCCCTTCGGACTTACGAAAATAGCAAGTTTCGATCGTCTTTCGATAAGCTTCCCAAATTTAGGCTATAAATATATCGAAATTAGCGTTGTCCTTCCGAGAATAGTGTTGTATTTAGTACTAATTGGCGTGTATATGAATGCGGTTGGAGAATTGGTAGATGCGGCCAGGAGCCTCGTCAGAACGATTATTCTTCGAGGTTAAGGTATGTAAACGCGGTTTCTCGGCAAGTTAGAGGTTTTAGCCGTATAAATCATAGTAAACTCCGTAGTGAAACTCTCGGAGTTGAATGTTGGTATTGAGTAAGTTTAGTAAATGTGGTTTGCATTGCCATATCGTACTCGATCAGAAAGATAGAAAAGCATGCGCCAAGGCGGGATTAGCATTCAGTTCGGTATAGCCTATTGTATGATTAGCAAGCATGTTGTAGAATGAAAATGATTTTGAATAAAAAGTTAGTAAAGAAAAATCGAGATAGACGAGACGGTATTATGGCTACGGACCGCCATTGAGCATTATTATGGCTACGAGACTAGCCATTCGAACGAGGCAGATTGGCTACAGATTAGCCATTGAGACGAGATAGTATCACGGCTCTGAGATTGTACTTGATTAAGGAAAGATTTGGTCAGTGTAATCGATGAATCGGTATAATACGAAGAGATCAGAATAAGAAATCAGATTTCAAATAGTCTTTTCATTATACATGCTTGCTATTTATATGTGCTATTTGTTTGTTGAGACTTGATGTGGCGTGAGGCCCCCTTGTGGCGTCCTCACCGCCACAGGTTGTGTGTCGTGTGTATTTGAGCGGGTGGGTTTACGTCACTCAGGGTGGCATGCGCGTCCCGGCCCCAGGCGAAGATGGGATGAAGCTTTCCCATGCTCGATCATTCGACATTACAGTGCAGAGCAACCTGTTGAGTATGTCAGGGTGCTATCGATCTCGGATATTCCACAGTGTTAGGGCGATACGGTCAACATTGCATTTGAGTAGCCTGTTGAGTGTTACGGAAACCCGGACCACATCTATTGCGAGACCTTTGTCACAGAGTCCCTCACGGACTTCCGAACACGGTTACTTATATCGGAGGGCCAAGGCCCGAGCCGGGAGACGGGGGGGCCGGTAGAGGCTCTAGTGAGCGAGATAAGGTGGTGAATTATTTTTGGATGGTTTTGACACAGGTAGGGGTATATAGATTGCTTGCTTGGCAGCGCCATGCGGCTTATGGGGGTTCGTATTGGCTCTTGCTTGCTACTTGTATATCTATTTATGTGCTATATACTAGCTACTAGGCAATAGTAGTCGCGTGCAGTGCAGCCTCTGTACTCCGGTGAAAGAGCAGGTCGGACCATGCTCGGCTGCTTGATTCGGTTATCTCTGTATACAATTGCTAGTTATACCATCTATATTCGGTTGTTTTCGGTTGTATTATTTTAGTTGCTTTGCGTACTCGTGCAATGATGCGCGCCCGATGGTATTTGCATTACTTACTGCGGTACTCATAGACGGAGGGGATCCTCGTGATTCGGCCAGCTATAGAGTCATCGGCTCTGTCATCCCGGTCCCTGATTTCTAGAGTGTAGCTCTTTTCCTTTTTGACGTACAGTATGGATAGGTCGGGGCCTTGTCCCGGTCATTTCTTTCATTACTCAGAGAGGCTTGCAGGTTATATATTATCTCCTGTAGTCGGTTAGGCCGGTCGTGTGGCCCCGTGCGGTTGTATAGTACATTTTAGTATTTGTTCTTATGTTGGCCGTGTGGGGCCATTGTTTGATAGTAGTGGTGACCTTGGAGTCACGTGGCCTTACCGGTATTCTATTGTTGAGTTTCGAGATGACTAGACATCATGGTGGCCTTGTCGGCCCGCATAGGTTCCTGGTATTAGAATGTTCTGGTTAGCTGTTGATACATTTGCGGTGGCTATAGGCGGTTGGCGGAGGCCCCATGTTCTGACCAGATTATATAGCTGCTTGTTTCAGGGAGCACGAGATAGAGCTAGCGGGCAAGCTAGCCAGGCACCAGATGTGCCTAGGCCCACCAGTTAGTAGTCCAGGTCCTTCTAGGGCACCAAGTGCCAGTCATACCCCCCAGGGCGGGGCGTGACAGGTCTGTTGTGGTACATCCTCTTATCTCGTGGACAAACGACTCTCTCATCTCACTCATCCCATCATATATTTGTCCAAAGACACTTGTTCACCACTTTTGCCATTCTCAAGAAGGACACTTCCTCTCTTGGAAAAGACTTGAAGACAAGCATCAACAGCAGAAGAACCGAAGCTACTCAGTGTGTATTTTTGCTCTTGGTCTTAGGATGTTGATTTCTTGTCTCTTGTATTAATATAGTAAACCTATTCATCGTTGAGAAAAGCTGTTGTAGGTTGTTGTTTTGAGTTGTAATGTCTTGTTTAGCTAGGCTGGAGTTAGCCATCTGAATAGTTGTGATATAGTCATTTCAAAGCCTTGCAATAGAGGTGCTGTAAGGGAACGAGGATTAATAGATTAATTTCTAGGTTATATGAGTTTGTAATCTGAACTTGCCCGATTGTTTTAGTGAAGTTTGAAAATCCTACCAGTGTAGGCAGTGGTTTTTACTCTCTTGGACAAAGAGGTTTCCACATAAAATTCCTTGTGTTATTTAGTTTTTGTCTTCTGTTAATGAACCAGGTAAGGGACCTGATTCTACGTTGTGTTTGGTGACACATATAAACTATCATATTGTTTCAATTAATTTCATAAAATACTAATTATATTACTCTTTTAATTTTTTTTTCTATAACTCCATTTGAAAAAAATTCATTCCAAAATCAGCAAAATTTCGCAGTTTGGCACCAGGCAAAAAAAAAAAAAAAAAAAAAAAAAGAAAGAAGAAGAAAAAAAAAGAATTTTTTTTGCCCCTAAATAGAGTGAGGGAGTCAAGTGTTGCATTTAAGAAACTGAAGGGGTTGATTCGTTATTTCAGTAGCTTTGCTCCAAACGTCGGGCAAATTCTGGACCCAAGCCAAAGTCTTTCTCTCTCTCTGCAATATCTCTCTAGATTTGTTGTTTTCAAGTTTCAACTCTCCGTTAAGTTCAGACTAAACTGAAAACACTTGGCTGCAACTTATTATTCAGGCCGCCCCATAAATTGTATAGCCGGGGACGGAGAGGAATGTATATTGAAAAACAAGTGTTATCCAGTGAATGAATTTTTCAAAGAAGGGGAAATGAGAGCATTATGCAGCGGCCTCTCACGCGACACCTCGGATCGTTTCTCCGACCGTTGCCTCCACTTCTTCCCATGTCTCTCCGATCCTGGTAACTTTTTTTTTTTCGTTTTTACTATTTCAATTCATCTATTTTTGCGTATTTAAAGGTGGGAGTTTTTAACGCTGTAGTTTAATATGAATGTTTTAAACCTTATTCTTGTTCTTCTTTTTTGGTTGTTGGGTTGATTAATTTTTAGCTCGGAGATCCACTTTTTGCTTGAGAATAGCGTTGGTGATGCTGCACTTGATCTATGTGGGCGTTCTATTTGTCTTTGACAAAGATTTGATTCAAAAAACTAAAGAAGAGCCATGGTATGCTCTCACTTTACTTATTGGAGAAAAAGTTTTTGTCTTTCTTTTTTTCAGAATTGGCAGCTATCTTATGAGGGAATTGATGATTTGAGAGCAAAACCAATAATACAGTGCAAACAATGAGTCTTTGTTTCGGAAATTAGCAGCTAACTTATGAAGGAGTAGATTGATATGAGAGAAAAAACCAATAATACAGTGCAAGCAATGTGTCTTTGTTCACCTAATAATTTGCTCTCACTTTACTTCATTGTTTGGTTCGCCTAATTCATTAGCAGCTAACTTATGAAGGAATTGATAGTCATGTTATATTTTAGCAAGAACAATTATACAGTGCCTTAAATAAAAAAGATAGAATCTTAAGTTATGGAGCAACGCCCTTCAGCTTAGTAGAGCAAATTGTTCATTGCACTGTGTTATGGTTCTTGCTAAAAGATACACCCTTTTCTGTTTTGTGTGATATTATTTACTTTTTAGTCTATCTAAAAGCAATTAACGCCTTTCTATATTGGGATAATCTGACCAAAAAAGATAAACAATAAATAGATTTAATCCTATTCAAATAAGTCTGCGATTCAAGAGGTAAATGATGGAGTTGAACAAAGTAGTCCTGTCTTGATCATTTTTAATGCTTTGTTAGAGATTCCACTTTTATTTAGGTGTTTTTGGTAAAATTGCTGATATCTTTTTCCTTGCCTTCAAGGTATACAACTGTCTATTTGATCCTGTTTGCTGCTACACTCGCTCAATACTTCATCACTTCAGGTTCTTCTCCTGGGTAATGTCATGCACTCTTTCTTTTTAATTTACAGGCCATTATTCGTCTTTATGCGCTTCAGTGCTACTTCTCTGAAGGGCCAGTAAAGTTGCATTCTGTGCTCAGTTAAAATTTCTATTGAACATGTAGCTATGTTCTTGATGCAATGAGGGCTGTCAATGAGGCAGATGCATCGCGTATTAGGGCATCAATGACCTCAAAGTAAGAGAATTTCCTTTCTGGTTCTTTACATGGAAAGTAAATTACTGGATTCTCCTGGCATATCTGTGAAATTTCAAAGTGGCAATATGTGGAGAGTTCTGCAGGATTATCTAATTGCTACTATTTTCTGCCTATTGTGATGTAAAATGATCAAGCAAAGACAGCCTGCTTCAAGCAAAAATGGCGATGTAGTTATTACAATTGACGGGAACCAATTAGGAAGGGATCTTCTAGGCCGTGGTGCGATGGCGTGGACAAAGCTAGTGATGGCTATGTATCCTAGTGGAACATCTCTTAGGTAGGGATGACTTGAATAATACCTTGTTTATGCTTTTCGTGTTATTTCTAAAGCAGCTGCATTGTTTTCTTACTATTTTGCAGCCTTCCACAGCACTACTTGGTTCGTTTAATCTTACATTTTGGAATTGTTTATGAACCAAGGAAACGTTTGAGTCAATAATTTGAAATCTGCTTTTCTGAATTATATTTCATGATGCTTGTTGGACTCGGAGGATATGGGGAGACAATCCCCCCCTAAAGATTAGGATATGGGAAGCAACTTATGGTGATGGCAAAGTTGTTGCCACTCATTATCCATTTCGCATGTGATGCTTATATAACTGTAAGATTTGGAAGAAAATTATTAATAATTGAGATATGGAAAGCATCTCAGCATCATAAGGTACCCAAATTGGCTAACTGGTATATTGCGATGAATTGGCTAACTGCAGCATGTGCCATGTAGTAGCTTTTATATGGAGGGGAGAAGCTGTAACAACCCTGTATAAATTCCTAAGAACGTTCAGAAATGCCTAATCTTTTGTGCGATAACAAAGTAAAACATGTTGATATTATGAAAATTATGCTGAGATGTGTTACTATCAAATCATTTAAAGGCATAGCTAATTGTTGTGTAATAAAATTGCCTCCAGCATCAAGTTTACTCATCTCCCTCTCAAAATACTTCAATAAATTAGATTATGATGTGGAACTAGATCCATTTACTAGGAAGCCGGTCATCAGTTCCCACATGAATTTTTGTCAAATAGCCCATCCTCGCTTATTTATCACTTTTGGAAGTAGTTAGAGATGCATTGTAAATACTTAGCTCTTAATTTGTGGAAAATGTTGGCGTAGGCTTCTCCGCTGTAAAATCATCTTGGTTGTCCTTGATAACGTGTTTAGATTCTTTTTGTGGTTTATGATAAACTTGAATTCTAATAATGATAAAGTCAATTGCCAGGAATTATTTTACCATGTGAATCTAGGCCCCTGGGCTTTAGTGCAGAAAATGGTGATCATTATAGATTCACGAATTAGAAATGATGTGATATACTCTTTCCCATAACTTCTCTTATGGTAAGAGTACAACACGTGATGTTCGGGTTTTAGGTCACAAGTTCAAATCCTGCCTCAGATAAAAGGCCAGTATTTAAGTGGAGAATTGTAGAGGAGTGAGCCAATTATCCACCGAGGAACCTTGTGTCATTGGTCCTTGGGGATTTCTTTGTTATTAATTTTTTTTTGCCATGTGAATTTAGAACTATCTTTTTCTTTCCTACATCTTTCTTTTGGCACCACTTTTGGCTAGAAGTATGACTCTATGTTGGTTGTGTAGTTACAGATTGCAAGATTAAATTAGCAAAAGCATCAGTTTCTCTTACTAACTCATTTTTGTTCTCTTCTCCAGAAGTGTAACTTGCAGTTACTGTGATATTGTGCAGGTAGAAACTCACCCTTTCTGTCTTTCATTCGTTAGCAAAACAAGCATTTTTGGTAATTCTGATGATACTTAATGATTGTAGGAGTAATTTTGTATTAGCCTAATAAGTGACATGATTTTAGAGACAAATACTGACTACTTTGGTTTGTAAGGAAATGAGGGAACTTAGCTAATATTCATCTTATATTTCCAAGATATTCTGTTACATTATTTACTCTCTTTGAAGTTCCTGGTATTTCCCAGGTTATGATCTTTGTGTCCTTGATATGTTTATGCTCTGCTCTCTTTTCTTTCTTCTTTTTTTGTCCTCTCTGGTAAATCTAAACTTCATCTATCTTTGATGAACATGTCTTTTTTGTAAATCATGTCTAGAGCTTCTTGCTCTTGTTTCACCTTTGGTTCGCTAACCCCTTGGTCAAGGAGTAGTAGTATCTATGTTATAACTAATTAAAAAAAGGGATGCACAACCTTCTTAAGCTCAGAAGTAGCCCAAGCTTCTGGACATGTTTTCATATCTAGTATTTTGCCTTAGCTTTGCAATATCTAATTGCCTCAGTTAACCCTTCTCCTTGAAATGAGGCTGAGGACAGATATCTATTCAATTGTTTCAAATGGTTTATGACCTTTTGATTCTTTATAAGTTAACTTTTGTGCTCATCCTAATATTAGTACTCCTATTTATCCAATATAGTTTATGGTGCCAAAGTAATTTGTGGAAAACTACTGATATCAGAAGTACCAATTTCTATAATGGGCCTTATCCAGTGACTTTTGTCTTGTTAAGTGCCTAGAGATTATACTTTCACTAGTCTACATTTGTACAGTGATGTCAACAACATTTGATTTTTACTCTGCTTGATTTGCAGCCTCCACGAGCTAAACATTGTCATGATTGTGACAAATGTGTTCTTCAATTTGATCATCATTGTGTTTGGCTTGGCACATGCATAGGGCAGGGTAATCATTGCCCTTTCTGGTGAGCATCCATGCTACTAAGTTGATTCACCAGCAATATTTGAATCTTGCTCGTGGTTCAGTGAAAATTTTCTTGCGATTTAATTGAAATTGTTTATTTGTACCTTCAGAAAAGCTAAAAGACATAAGACCTGTTGCGTATAAGGTTGGAAGTACAGATTTGTTTCTATGATGGTTTCATATGTTATTTTGGAGCTAAACTAGAAATTTTTGTGGTAACCATTTGGATTTAACATGATTAGGACACGTCAAATTGGAGATTTCATGTGCTAGATGTGGCTGTTATTTCCAGAAAATGACACGAATGTGGTTATCTTGCTAATTAATGAATATAAAGCCTTATTCGAGGTTCTTGCTTTCATGAAGAGGCTGCAATTTTAGCTCAAACCGATTGGAACATATCCCTGTCAGAATAGTTCATCAGTTCGCGACACCTATAAGAGGATGTTAGTTCTTCCAAGAACATGTTGAACTAGTTATCTGGGCCTGGAATATATGTGTACTTCGATGTGTCTTATTCATTATTATATGTTCTGTGTAATTAACATGATCGTGGTTCTACTCTTAAGATAACAATTAAAGACACTTTTTTGATAAAAGTAAAGTTGTATTCCTCAGCATTAGGCTATGCTGGCTACCAGTCCAAATTTATAGCATGAACAAAAACAGATACCAAAAACAGCTCATACCAGACTATAAGGAACCTATGAAATCTACAGTTTGACTAATATCTTCTAGACTCTCTTCTCTACACCAAAAATAGAAAGTTTTCATACAATTCCATTTGATACCCTGAATTGAGTTGGTAATATTTTCAAAACATCTCTTGTTTCTTTCCCTCCAAATTGTCCGCCAGATGCATGAGTGTATCATAATCCTCCACTTCTTTTGGCTCTTGCTTCCACCCCTTCTAGTCCAACAGCTCAGTAGATCAGCTGCGTGTTCCGGCATTGTCCATCTTGTCTGAGTTAGATTTAGAAACATAGCCCATATTTGTGCAGTGATTTTGCAATGGAGGAACAAGTGACTGTTAGTCTCCTCTGTTTCGCTGCATAGAGAGCACCATGAGGCTATCTGATAGCCCCTCTTTGGAGCTTTTCATGTGTGAGGCAGGCCTTTCTCATTACCAGCCAGGTAAAACATTTTACCTTAGTTGGTATGGAGTTACCCCACACCTGTTTCCAAGGTCCAAACTTTTCCCCTGCTAGCTCCTTTACTTTCTTGTTGTAAAGTCTCTTCACTGAAAATCTTCCATCCCTGTTATGCTTCCAGTGAAATGCATCTGCTTCTGTGTTTGTACCATTGAAAGCCCCAATCTCTTGTAGTAGTTCAGCTACTTCTGCAACTTCCCAATCATTTAGGAGTATTCTAAAAACCAGATTTTACCCTTAAGGAGACCATACTTCATCTATCTTTGCTTCTGGTTGGCTACATATTAGATACAGGTCTGGGAAGGAAGTTATTAGAGGTTCTTGACCAATCCAGTGGTTCTTCCAAAAAAGAATGTTAGAACCCTTGCCCACTCTGTATACACTGTCTCTAGCCAATTGGTTCCAAAATTTTCTGATGGTTTTCCACACTGAGACACCATAAGTGTTGCTGACCTCATTGGAGCACCAATAATCCCTCTGAGCATATTTAATTGATATTACTTCCTTCCACAAAGCCTGCTCTTCTGAGTTAAGTCTCTATAGCCATTTAGACAGTAGGCATTCATTATGTAGTTCCAAGTTTCTAACCCCCAATCCACCAGACCACTTTACCAATCATGAGAAATCCCCTCTCAATTTGTCTAACCTTTTTTCAACCTTGGAAGGCAGTGGAAAAAGGGACATAACATAGGTAGGAAGGGAGTCTAGGACTGAGTTTATCAGTGTAGTTCTCCGTCCCACTATTCAGTAGGGAGGGACTTTCAATATTGTACTTTCTCGTAATTATATAGGAATTTTTCTTCATCTATAAACATGCATGAAGCATGTGAGGAAACTTGATTTTCCTGTAACTTTCAAGTGGTAATAGCTCTACTTATATTACATGTCAAGACACATGTGCACTGCATGTTTTAGAATTTCAAGTAATTGGTCTTGGTTAGATTGCTTATTTGCCTAAGTATAACAGGTGGTACATTTGCGGAGAAACAGCCTTATCCCTTTGGACTGGCACGTTATATATTCAATTCTTGAAGTCTGACATATCAAAGCCGTGGTATGTAATTTGCATGGTGCTTTATCATTTATCATTTAAGAGATTTTCTGCTTAGCTCTGGTTCTGGCCCTTAATATGTTTCTCCTCTGCTCCTTAGTAATATCTTCCTTTCCAGAAGAAAATAAAGATGGAGGTTCTAGGGGGGAATCAGGAGAACTTGAGAAGAACAATATGCACCAAAAGAAAGAAAAAACCCAACGTGTGAACTGCTCAGTTTTCACACCTCTTATAATAAGAGGATGTTAATTCATAAAATTCATTTGTTTTAGCTGAAGCTTAAAACTGTCAATTGGTGTATTTTCTTCCTAAATCAAAAGCTTCAGTTGGTGAAAAGTAAACTTGTGCATATTGGAATGTTTTACCACTTGTTTGAAATAACGTATCCTCTTTTGAAAACTTGAAGAAGAGTCAATACCACTACCCTTTTTGGATCTTATACAATCACGGCATGTAAGTTATTATGATGGTCCTAAGATCGCAGTTGAAGCACTTAATCCAAAAAAAAATTAGATGGCAATTGAAGAGACAAGTAAGCAATTGTGATCTCAATCCTAGATATCTTGCATTTGAGTCAGAAGCAAAAGTTCCATCATTCCATGAATTGAGCATGCTAGGATGGGTGCAAAAGTTCCATCATTCCATGAACTGAGCTATGTTTGGATGGGTTACAAAGGAGATTTGACATGTACTAAGAGGGAGATAAATGTTGTTACTTAATTTGGATATTCGTTTATGTACCTCTGGTTGGGAAATAAGCAAGTGATGATAACATTTCTAGGTTCTATGAAGGATTGGTTCTTACCCCTTTTTTCTAGGTTCCTTATTATTTCAAATATGCATGATTTTCAATCTGTCAATCAACTAGGTCGCAATCCCAAACTTGTTGGGTTGGTGATATGAGTCCTCTATATTCTATTAGAAATCGTGATATTTGACCATCTTATATTGGCTGTCAACATAGGCAATCCCTATTCTATTGTCTAGATCGGGCCGTCCATACGAAGCTCCTAAGGTGGAATATGCACTACCTTGATTGTTTAAAATTGCTGAAAAGTACAGCAGTTACTGTGGAAGCAGCAAGGGAGCTGCAGATGGTTCCGACTTCTGATTGGGCTCCCTTAAATTGTCCAAGTATGAACGCTACTTTGGTTGTATAAGGTTGCAAAAACCAATTTTTAAGAGATAAAAAATAACAGTGGGAAACAGTAGTTAACGAAGGAGCCTGCATCCTAATGACAAACCTTAAGCTGACATGACTAGATGGTACCAACATGATTATTATTTTTCACATCCCACCATAAAAGAACAAGCCTTGTCATGAAACTCATCCAATCTGAATCTTTAGATGAATCTGAAGTGAAATGCTATAAATGCTTTGTTGCAGGTGGTTATATGCAATTATGATCTTGCTGCTAGTTACTCTATTTTTCTGCCTCATCTTCCTTCTCCTCCTCCTACTTTTTCATAGGTAAGATTTCTCATTACTGAAGATGGATTCTTTTTTTAGCATTGCCTAGCATATAAATTGTGTATTTGTTGGATGTTTTTTAGATTTTATATTCTTAAAATTATGTGCATTAGTCCTTTTAAAAAGAGGATTCTGGAACCCTCTCTTTGGTCGGCAGGGTTGACAATTCTGGGAAAGGATGTAATCATTTCTGTAAGAAAATAAATATCTCGTGTGACAGATAGAGTAGGATGCCTGGTTACCTCCTTTCAGTCTTATGAGGGAGGTAGAAACATATTAGAGCTAAGGTACTCAAACTTTAGAAGTTGCGAGTGAAACCCTGTCCGCTAGCATAACAAAATGGAAGGTTAGGAGGATCATCTCTACTCTATCTGGTCATGTGCAATAAGACATAAACTTCAGCAGCCATTTGGTAAAGTAAAAATGAAATCCACCAATGTTTTTTTCAAGTCCACTAAATTGACATGTTAAGTTTGGTCAGCCAACATATTTGTGCCTATATTATTCCTCTTGATATTTGTTATGCGCCTTTAGCCAAAGTGTCTGAACTCATGTTTCTTGAATCAGCTACCTAATTTTGACAAATCAGACCACTTATGAGCTTGTGAGACGACGGCGCATCCAATATCTGAGGTCGGTTATATCCTTCCAATTCTTGTGTGATTTTATTTACTGGGTAGTGGCAGGTATGTTTCTGTTATCGCTTTGAGCTGCTACTCTGAATGATATGTTTAAAAACATTGGACAATGTTAGTTGCAGATAAGCTCAACAGCTTTGAGTGATTTATTTGATATATCAAAAACAAATGGAGCATGTATTCTCATAAGGAATCTGTCTTGTCTTTAAGCCCAAGCTTAAACTTGCTTGATTTGCAGGAACATTCCTGAAAGAGTCTATCCATTTAGTAAAGGAGCATGCAGAAACTTGTATGAGTTTTGCTTTGCCCAGAGTAGCAAATATAGGATGGAACCGCTGCCAACAGGACAAGAACTTGAAGAGAAGTTGAGACCCTATACATGCTCAGATGTTTTATCCTGTCGGTGTTGCTGTTGACTACTTCTGTTGTATCCTAATATTTGAGTTTTCCTAGATTGTAAACTTGTGAGAAGATCTATGATTGTTTGTACTGCCAGCTTCCTACTTTATGGAGATATCCAATTCAGGCACTTCTACGTGATTTCAGTCATATTTGCCTATTTTTGGGCGACACTGGTTTACTTAGTTTCATGTATACTTCCAAATGATGGATTGTCACTGCTTAATTTTTGGTCCAAGTGTGGAATGGAAGGTAACTTCTCCTCCTTTGTGGTTGGCATTTTGCATCCCTACTCTTTGGTATACGTATATAGGCCATAGCCTAACTATACAAGGTTTTCAAAAAGTCTGCAATTGAGAATTGGAGATGTTGCGCTTGCTGCCACTGACAATACCACGGGAGTATTTAGCATTTTAAAAAGGGGGTTGGTTAAGGTACTTGTGGATTGTAGTGCTTGAACATCGGAGAGTACAGTTAAGATAGCAGTTGCTCGCCCTACCGAAGTACGAGAGGCTTTCGAGTCTTACACCTCTCAATTACAGGACCTAAATAAAGGTTATTTTATGCAGATAGTTTATAGGTTATTTAAGGCGGGAGTTTTCACTTCCTGGTCATTAATAGTCATTTATACTTGATGATATTTTGTAATGAAATTGTCAAAGAGATCAGAACTACATTACATCCTTTCCCGATGGACTTTAAGACCATAAGGCGAGATAAGAAAATCTCTTAAAAAGAGAAAGGATTCAGTTCAAAAAAGATGCGGGCCACAAATGTGTGTAGTTCCAACTTTCAAACTTCTTATGACATCTTCTACTCTCCGTTCCGCAGGCCAGTCCCTGATCCTGTTAACTCTAAATGAAAATTAAACTTTACCCTTATTCTGTACTAAAGTTTCTTTGTTTCGGGAGAAATAATTACTATCCCTTTACACTTTTTTTTTTTAGTTTTATGGCTTTTTTACAAGAATCATTTTTACACAAAAGATCTGAAAAGATCATTTTCTTCTATTCAAATTGTAAAAAATCAAGAGATGTCATTTGCTCTTTTGTTCCCACCTCCTCCTGTTAGTAGAAATTTTTTTATTTAGACGCATCAATTCAAAGTTATTGTCAATCAAAACAGAAAAAGAAATTGCCCCTCACTAGTGGCCGTGATTGACTGAAAATTAGAGAACATCTATTCTCATAAGTAAAAACGAAGAGTTTGAATTTAAAGGGAAAACTCAAAGGGAATGATATTATTTTCAGCATCATAGTGTGACTTGAAAAAAAAAAACTCATTACTATGAGATAAATGAATCTACCTTGCAAAAGGCAATGCCAGATAAGAAATGGAATAGATAAATTAGCAATGTGTACACGCTATGCAAAATTGGCTTTCTCATAAAACTAGCTATTTCTTACACCAACCTACTTCAAGCCGAGGAGAAAAACTCAGAGGGAAACAGCTGACCTGAGGAAAGAATTGGTTTTAATAAAATTAAGCTACGGTATCTGGATCTGCATTGTGAATTGAGACCTGTACAGATGATTCTTGAAGGAAACAAGATCATCATTTTCCACTACTCCTCCATTTTTTGATGGGGAAGATGGTGACTTTTTTCCGAGGGGGCTGAAATCCACCCTCTGTGGGTTGCAACACTGAAATAGCAGCAGCTTCTTCACATCCATCCTTGTACTCCTTGTCAACTGTCAAAGGTTTTAGCTCAAAGGTCCCTTTTGTAAAACCTCTGGCTACCTGTCAATCACAGCTTACAGTAGTATTCAGCAAATACATAATTAAAAGTGCTATTCTGTTACGAAAATGATTAAACTTGCTTACCTTTAGAAGAAGCCAGACTTTAAGAGAACTACTCAAGATTGCTAGTCTTGTCCTCTTTCCTGAAGTTAAATAGTTAGACATGTACTGATCAACCCTGAGAATAAATCTGGGCCAAGATTTGGGGTTTTCAGGGTCTGCCTTCCGATCTATTGTAGACTGATCAACGCAGGAAACATAAGAAGCAAGAATTAGTTTTTAGGAATGCGGTTATTATGTCGAATCATGTTAAATTATATGAAAAAAAGATCTAAAAAAGGAGGTGGAAAAATGGAGATCAAGTGGTAAAATTGGACAAACTTGTTAAAGGACCGAAAGATTTTGGATTGAACTTTTTGCGGCTTAACAGATAATAAGGAGAGGAAAATCCATGAAGATAACCTTGAAATGGTATTTCGAAAGTAGTTAGTTTACTTACTAGCAGCCGGCAAATTTCACGTTCAATCTTGGAGTATGCAGTCTCTAAAGCTTCCACTCTCCCCGTCCCATGACAACACATACATGGTTCACTGATCATGAATGTCACGCTAGGTCGAACCTGTCAGGTATAAGATGTTGTCAACCAACCATGATTAAATAGAAATTTCCACTAGTGTAGTTACGACTTTCAACTGTCAATTCTTCGACAAAATTACAAAGAAATTCTGTGACAAATAACATACCCTTTTCCTGGTAATCTCCATAAGCCCATGTCTGGACAATTCAGACACCTTAACTGTTGATCGATCTCTCTCAACAGCCTTCTTGACCTCCTCATAGACCAATCTCTTATTTGCTGGAAGACGAAATAAAAGAAAAGAAGACTTTCAAACAATTGCACAGCATTTGGTCATGCAGGTACACATGCTTTGTAAGTGCGTCGGTACCAAATAAAAAGAGGACTAGATCTTCATACTGTATTGTTGACTTCAAGATATCATGACAAATCATTTGGTATGAGCTGAATATCAAATATAGTTTTGAGAGAGGCATAGTAGGCTGGGGCAGGTCATGCATTTTTCAGTCTGATTACATGCCAGTTTTAGATGATGAACAGTATGTGTTATGTACTACAAGTAATGTGGTAGAGTTACCAAGCATTCAACAAAGATAACTTCAATTTTAGATTTATATAGAAGACCAATATATAAATTTCCAAGTCCCCCTCTTTTCTTTTTTATCTTTAGTAGTTATACGGGAAAAAATAAGTACAGCCTGATAAAACCACATAAATATTGTGCCATCACTACCACATAAAGAACAGACACACTCACACCAATGGCTAGTGCTACAGCTGCTAAGAATTTTTAATGGTTGAGCTGGCTGAGCTCATCAAATTTAAAATCTTGGATCCACCTGTAACACACATGATTGGGGGGGGAGAGGATGAGAGGGGTAAAGAGAACTGTTTACTTACAATCATCCAACATATCTATAAAATCCACCACGATAATGCCACCAATATCTCTCAGCCTTATTTCCCTAGCAATCTGAGAATAATCTTCAGTATATCCTTAATAACCACAATTATCATATGATAAAATAAAAATAACAAATAGAAAGAAAACCAATGTAATCCTATCTTATCGTACATTTCATTAACTAGCTCGGGGTCTCAGATAAAATGTTCAAATCTAATCAGAGACACCTTAATGAATACTTGCTTAGTTGCTTATGGTCGCAGCAACAATGAGCACATAACATCTCATTTGAATTAGTTTCTCGCTTTCTTCCTTTTCCTTTCCCTTTCTTTCCCATGTTTGTAATTCTGCAGCCCAGGCTGACTGCAAAATTGGTCCAAATTAACGTGACTTAAATAGAGGTGTATAAAAGCAACCAGAAATTGCCCTCGGGGCTTTGGTCTAGTGGTAAGAGTGCAATGCCTGATGTGTGGGTTAGACGCGCGTGAGGAGTTTGACCCTTCCATAGATAAAAGTGTGGTATTTAAGTGAAGAGAAGTAGAGGGCAGGCTCCCATTATCCACATAGTTTCGAGCCGTCCACCACTGGTCCTGGGGGATGTTTTGGTTATCCCCTCAAAAAAAAAAAAAAAGAGTAGAGGTTTAGCAGTAAATGTGACATGCTATGTCCTTCAATATTCCCAAACCAATAGCAGATTAAAACGTCAATATTCACATGATATCCTGTGTAGTTTCTGTTATTAAACAAGAATTAATTCTCCTCAGACCATTTACAGATATTTCTTCTGTTCTGGAGCTTAACAAGTTACTAATTAGCTACAAATGATGCCTTGTCTACCACAGGAAAAAAGAGAAGCAATGTAGCATGTCAAGAGACATATTTAGTGCTGCTTTTCTTCCCTGCCCTACTTAATAAGCTCATGAAACTCTGGAAAGTTAACATTTTGAATTTGGTCATAGCTTATAGCTCTCACAGAAAGATTGAAGTATCTTTCCGTCAAACACTAAGCATCTTCTAATTTACTGAAAAGGATCTTCGAAGCATATTCTAGTTTGTTTTATAACTACTTAGATACATCTGATAACCAACTTGCTCAGGTGTAGAAAAGCTATGCTCTAGGAATACAATATGTAATCATAACAAGATGCAGGTCTACATACTTGTCTGGAAGCTGCAAGGTTCACATTGAGAATAGCTATCTCTTGTGAAGTCCCTTGGCCAAGCACACAGTGTCCACCATTTACATCGATGGAGACTAAAGCCTCTGTCTGTTCGATCACTAGATAACCTCCGTTATCAAGGGGAACCCTGAAAATTTTATAAATTAAAGGATTGAAGAGGAACATCAATGAAACAGGAATATGTTGATTCATGAGAAGTTAAAATACATGTCATAAAAGATAAAGCTAAAATGAAAGTAATAGAAAAGAAACTAAGCAATCTCCACCTTTTGCTGAGAATGCTGTTTATTTCTTCCTCAATATTGTACTCATCAAACAGGGGAGTTCTTTTACTGTACAACTCAACTCTTTCACAAAGATTAGGTGCCATTTCTTGAAGATAGTTTGTAACCTGCACAGAGTCCAATGAAATCTATATTAGAGTACATAATTTAACTGATCCTTAACAAGTTCTAGCCCATAGGCTTCTTTAGCACAAATACTATACAATACAAGAAAGGCATTGATCCAATTTCTTAAGTATGAGAAAATGATTAAAGTTGTCTTAACACCCCCACCCTAATGTAAAAGAGAAGGAAGAAAAACCAACTGATTTCTGTCATGTACATCATCCTCACTATCATATATATCAGCATGCCATTTCTTTCAGATAGTAAATTGAATTAACTGCTTTGTCTGACTACAGTTCACTTTTTCTTCTACTGTCACCTTCAAAGTTAGAGAATGCCTTGATTTAACCAGAGTGCTAGTACTTAAAACAAGCTAAATGATTGCCAAAATCTCCTAAAGACCTTCTACATTTTTGGAATAGAAGAGGAATACAAAAACAAAAAGGCGACAAAAAATTGTGGAACACTATACGTCGACTATATGGTGGACTGTGTGGGAGGAAAGAAATCAGAGATGCTTGAGGCAAAAAGGAACATATTTGTAACTTAAAGCACATATGGCCTTTTAGTTTAAAATAGAAAATTAATTTCCTCAGTTCTTTTCACAAGTAGTTAATGTACTGAGATGCATATTGCAGATTGCTGTACTACCCAGAGTGTTTTCTTTAAGAAAATACTAATGAAATTTTCAAAAGAAAATACTGAAATAAGCTAGTTTTACTTCTTAAATGTTTCATTAACTTAGGTTTCATTTAATTCAAGAAAATCTCATTTACCAACGGTCCACCAAGTATATGCAGATCCTTTATGCCAAAAACCACTCACTATTGAAAGTGGTTATCAAAAACCGCTTGCATGCTCACATGTGAAAAACTAACTTAGAGGAACATAATAGACCGAGCAAGACATGCAGTCGTGCTAGCAGGTAAAAAATCCTCTCACTTCCACTGACTGATAACTGGCTAAGTCCATACCTCATGATATGTCCTTGGAGAATCAACCACCAAACTCTTCACCTGAACATCAATGCCAATGTAAGAAAGTATAATTCGGTTTTCATGCTAATTTAATAAAGCCCTTAACCAGAAGTTCCCTCAAAAAATAAAGAATTGAACAATCCATGACAGAATGAACTGAGATGAGCAGACCTTGTCGCTAAAATAATCCTGAACAACAGAGAGTGTTTGCCCCATTGCCTGGTGAAGCATAACGGGAACTGCTCCATCAACACCTTCATCTGCGGCAAGAGCTGCAGACTTTGCATGCTCAGTTATACTTTTCCAAGTTGAAAGCAAGCCTTCCAAGTCCTTCTGCAATTCATTTAATGAATGACCAGCTGCAACTGTCCTTACTGTAAGACCATATCCTTGAGGCTGTAAAGTTTTTGCAATGACCCTTAAACGTGTGCGCTCAACACCAGCTATCTTCTTCGAAATACCCATCGTGTTGCCCCGAGGAGCTAAAACCTGGGAGAGGAGAACCAATTAGATTGGGTTTTCTAATAATGGACTTTCAATTGTGAGACACAGAATACATAATTATGAAACATGTAATACCCAGAATCTGCTCCTTAATTTTGGATAAGCAGTCAGTGTCGGGCCCTTCGTACCCAATCCTTCTTTAACAACTTGCACAATTATTTTAGTGCCTTTTCGGACCTGGCCCCACTTGCTTTCATCTCTTTGTGAAACTTTATTACCATTTACAGCATGGTCAATTGTTGGATTCTGTCCTTGGTACCCAATTCCACTGGATTCTTCCGGATATTTCTCTGAATGAGTTTCAAGCCCATGCCTTACACTACCATTACAATTTTCTGCAAGGACTTCTGAAATATCACAAGCATCACCGCTTTCATGCTCTTCAAACTCATTGTCCATGTATTCCATGGAATCATCCTCTAAATCAGCATCTTCAATCTCATCTGCATCCACTTCTTCTAAAGTGGATTTATTTCTAGGAAAACCTAGGTTCTCTTCAAGCATGTCAACAGCAGCACTATTAATTATTTTTTCCCTTGAATCATGACAAAATGGGGGAAAGATAAACGGTTCTCTATTGGGCTTTATATCCATAAAGGAGGGTCTTGAAGTGCCAATATTTACAAATGCACCACCCATGTGTGGAGCTAATTTTGTAACTACTCCTAGATATATACTATCGCACTGCACATTATTTTTCACTGGTTCCAGCAACAGTTCAACCAATTTCTCATTTTCTAAAATAGCAATTCTTTGCACAGTACAAACCGAAGAGTTAATCAGAATATTTGTTGTGAAGGAGTCTTCCTTGGAAATTGCATCACATTGGTCAACAGGCAACAGCTTCTCAGGTATTTGTTCATGTTGATTGCTAGATGAAAGTTGAGCTAATTGTTCAAGTTGATCGCCAAATGAAGGTTGAGCTTCATCCTTATTATCTGACCGTTCAACTTCACAGTCGTCAGGAGCCATCTCAGCATCAAAACTAGGAGAAGAGGTACATGATTGCAATAGCCAGGGCTCCTCAACATGGGCATATGTTGCACACAAGGTTCCTGAAGAAGCATTATTAGCATTGACCTCATACTTGGACCATAAATTCTCACAAAGTGTGGACTGATTTAAAAATCCCGATTCTAAATTTTCACAGTCAAGACCCTCAATAATTTTGTCGTCACTAATGACATCACCAGAAGCATCTGACTCTGCCAAATGATGAAGCAAGGAAGACTCATATAGCCATGGCTCCTCAATCATCAAATGTTCAGTTGATATATTTTTGGCACAATCTGAAGCTGTATCAATTTCATCTGAGAAAAAGCTATCCTCGTCTATAAAATCACTAAAGACCTGCTTTAGGATGGAAGAATTGCTGTTCAAACATTTCACAGTACCATTCCCATCTGCATTTCACTGGAAGCATTTAATATCCAAAATAATGCATAAATCAGAGAAACTACATACGAGTATAACTATCCGCAAAAAGATTATCATATAAGTAATACCTCTAGCGCAAGCTGGAATGAACAGACGAATAGGAATAGACCTCTCTACTATCCAGGATCCAAATATGCTGCCCAAAGGCATCCTTGTACGTGATTTAATCCATAAGTTCCTTGGGAAATCTTTTCCTCTTTGTTTAGAAGGTACCAACACAGAGCCATCCTGCCTAGCTTTGCATAAAGCAGCAGACGAAGTCAGCATATCTCCCTTCATAGAAGAGTTGCAGCTCAAATTTCCAGAATGCAGTACCTGCTAAGACCAGCAAGAGCTTAGGCAAACTAGAAATGAACAAAATTCAGTATCTAGTACATTCTCAAATGTGAGAAATGGACCTTGAGCCTAACTCAACCCTAAAAGCTAGCTCCAGAGATGAGGATTGTCCAAAATCATATAAGTAGACCAAGTACCTCATCCAAAACCGATGCAGGAAATCTCCCTCTTTCCCCAGCACACCCAGGACTGGACATCTCGAGTTTGGATAATATAACATGGGGGTCCAACATCGGCTAAACCAAGAATTGTAGATTTGATATCAATCTCTATAAAATAGCTTAGATTAGGTAGATATTGTTCTATTCTTTTTCCTTTTTCCTTTTCAACAAGAAGCGGCATAGCTAGAAGGAAAATTTTGCAGTTTTCTCTCCCTATGACCATCTTAATGGAATATGATAGATTTAGATGGTTACCTTTGACGTCTCCCATAGGCTAGAGAGCTCAGTACAAGACAAGAGAATAACCATCTCCAGAGATGGACCATCCACTGAATCAACTTCCCCGACTCAATGCACCTCAAATAATACTTCCAAATCAGCAAAAGAAGTACTTGAGAAATCATAATGTGCTGCATCAAGCAGCCATAATAAACCTAAACCACCAAGTGTCTGAAATAATTCTGCAAAAAACAGAAAAGAACTCCAATAAGAACAGAGGATGCTAACTCAGCACAGCTGAATTAGGCCAACATCAGCAAAATGGACTTATGCCAATGCTTTCATGATTTTGTTGTCAAGAACTAATTTTAAAATGACAGAAGTGGAGGAAATTCTTCTAAAAAGCGAATGCAATAGCTTCAAATAAAGCATCCGATCACAATTGCATTTCAAGAAAGAATTGCCAAAACAATCTTTTCTTGAACTCCTACCGCCACCCACCCCCGGCGGCCAGCCCACAAGAAAATTGAGGAACCCCAGAAAAAAAAATGAATGATACAGAATTAAGGGAAAGATAGCATAAGCATTCAGTAGCAGAAAACACTAAAAAACTGAGGTGCAAGACATAACAGAAAGCAGCTAATTTATTCGTCCGAAAACTTAAGTCTTCCAGCTGATAGAGAAGAAGCTAAGGTTATTAAATGAATAGGAAGTAGGCAAATAGAAAGAGAGAAGATAAAGAAAATAACTTGATAGAGCTATTCAGCAATAAAGAAGAAGAAGAGAAACATATGTAAAGTGACCTCGGAAAGGCTGTTATCTAGTACATCGGACAGCAAGGAGAACGGCTAACTCTGGTTCTTGAAAGATAAGGAGCCCAGTCCTAATCTCCTATGGGTTTTTCCGTCTCTCTTTTATTTTCATTCTTTTCCTGCAAAGACAAAACCAAAAGAAAAGGAGGAGAAAAGGGTAAATTGCAAAGAGGAACTGTTTTCTAAAGCAATTTATTATGTAAACAATTATTAGAGTAATTGAAAGCAAATTCCAATATCTTTATTTTGCTTCAGTTTCTGCAATTCAAAAAAAAATTTCCTATTCTCAATTTCTGCTTCTGCTATCTATTTGTGCTCAAAAATTATTTTTAAACTTGCATACTTTCGTAACATCACCTATTTATTTGCAATTTTCACACACTGCTTCGGGTTTCCATCAACAATAAATTTTCACATGTGTTTCCTTTTGCAGTATTTGTAAAGAGGGTAACTTTTTTTTTCTCCCTATTTTGCGCATAAAAAGCACCCAAAATAATCAAAGGCGGACTCACATGGTAACGTAGGGGTACATATGCATTCATTAATTTTTAAAAAATTATGTATATATACGTACAAAAGAATTATATATTTGTTTGTGCACCATCAAACATAAAAGTCAATTTGGTGTACTGGTTTGGCGAGTGTATGTAATCTCTCTGCATGAGCTTCCATGGCTGTATTTTTCTTATCAAACTAGGGACCTCAAAGTATAAATTAAGTACAAAGAACATCAAACCATACATCAGATTATGATAATCCCTCTCGTTTAAATTATACTTATTAGTAATATAGTGAGTTTTATCTAGTAAATATTTTTCGATGAAGTAGTATCGGTGTCACATGACACCGCTTCAACTAACATGCATCTCCTTTGATAGTGGCTCCGTCATTTTCAAATTCTGAGTTCGCCTCACACAATAATATTATCTTGTCTAAAGACTTTTCTGTGTTATTGAAGCACTTATCAGTTCTTCAACAGTGATGGTAGAAATATCTTTGAAATCTTCATATATTAAATTTTAGACTTAAATCTCTTTTAAATTATCACGAGAATTTTTTATATTATTTTTTCATTTTTGAAATCCTCGCCAAGCAACATGATTCTGTTAACAATAAAGGAATCTTGTCAAAATAATTAATAATAGTCCCATCCACTTGCATCTTCAGAGATTCAAAATCTTTTAGATTATTTTGCATTTATCCGAACCAGTCACTTTCTTGGTACTATTTTTTTTTTAGTTTTTCCCAAACTTCTTTTGTTGTCTCACAAACGGTGATTTTTGAGACAAGATGAATCTTCAATTGAATTTTGAATTACAGTTTTGACCTTGAATTTTTTTGTTTTCTTTTCTGAATTAGATTTAATTTATGCAAAGGTAAGATTTGCATAGAGCGGTTGTAATGTGAATCTATCGTTACAACTTTTCACGTATCATAGACTTCAAGATATGATTTCATTTTCACTAATCAAATTTGATAATTTTTACTAGTGAAAATTTTCGGGTCATTCAAAAAGAGGTGATTAATTGCCATGTTTGAAAATAGATTGAAAATTGATATTGGTTAAAAATCGGCATTGATTGAAAATATCTTCGTGTATTGAAAATAAACACTTACTAAAATAATTTGAAAATGGTTCTTTGGATGAACTCACAGATCCCATAAAATCAATGACACTCTGATACTATTGTTGATTTAAAAAAAAAGATGATGTAACAAAAATATTAAATATATAAAGGCTTTAAATAACCGACTTAAAATAAAAATCTGTATAATCTGAAATTCAAAAACCTAAAATATCTCGAAAACTAAATAAAATTAATCTAATAGAAATTTAAAATTTAAATTATCCTAAAATTAAACAACTTATTATATTAACAATTTCTATGGCAACTGAAAGCAATTTTGAATAGGAACACTCTAGTTTGTTGAGATTGCATCTTTGGTACCCCATTCTGTGCTATTTTATTTTGTATGGATAATTATATTCTCTTTTTCAAAGAAAATATTTCAAATGGGAATCAAGCTGGTAGATATATACAACAGGAAAATTTGTTTCAAATTCTAACAGTAACAAATGTTAAAAGAAAAATTCAAAAATACGTAATTAATTTCCTTTCATGAATATTTTTTTTCCCTCAGCTAAAAGCAAGACAAGAGAAATGCTTCCGAACCTTCTTCTCAATTTATCAAAGATTTTAATCAAGATTCTTGTTCTCTGGAAATTTAAACAAAAATAACTATATATTTTATGTAATTATAGATACAGTTATCCTAAATATACCAAGGTAGGAAATATAATTTACCAAGAGACAGAGAGCGGCAAAATGGATGTCCAAGATTTATTACACCAATATTTATAAAATTGACACAAAGGAAATAAGTAAACTCCATGGAATGATGCTACATGCTATAAATGAACCATTATTAACATATCATTTGGTTTCTGTACTGTATACTAGTATTATATTGACTGGCACAAAATGTATCATCGAATCCTGGAGAATCTAGGCGCGGCGAGATTTCTGGGACTTGAGAGACTCAAAGCGAGCAGTAAGTGTGTCGTAGTCAGGCAATTTGGGATGAACCTGAGGTACTTGAGGTGCAGGACGGTTAGGGGCTCGGTTGGTTCCTCTCGTGGTTTCTTCAGTTTCCATCTCTTCATCACCATCTGATTCATCAAACTTGATACCTGAATGTGCTGATGGAACATTGTAGCTGTGCCTTCTATAGGACTTCCCACCATCAGTATCAGTTGGTGGGCCGGGTTTATATGTGCCACGCGGGGGATCTTCCATCTCGATTTCCTCATCGTAATCTGAATCATCATACTTCACATTGGGATTTGGTGATGGAACATTATAACTATGTCTCCTATTGAACTTCTGTGATCCTTTCAGATCTAATGGCATCTCTTCACCACCAGAACCGTGAGAATTTTCAGAATTTCTCATGCTCTTACTACTCCAGTGCATATCATACAGATCAACTATGGACTGAGAAGGTGGTGCCACGTCACTGCGCGAGAACTTGGGAGGAGCCTGAGCACCAGAAATAAAAGGGATATTGTCAACAGTTGTATTGTTCATGGAGTTACAACAACCAGCAGAAGATGCTTTTGCATCTTTACTGGCCAGATACGCAGCTGCTTCAGCAGCCGCAATTGCTTGCTTGGCAGATTCGGCAGCTGCTTTAGCAGCAGAAGCTGGGTCGTCAAATTTGGCAACTTTTGAATCTCCGTCCTCTGAAGCCCTGTTAGTAATTGATATCAGCCAAGTCAAAGACTCTTTTTTTTCCAAAAGAAGAAAAGCAAAATCATGGTTTTATGCAGTAAGGGGGGAAACGAACTCTAGCTTATGAATGAATACCTTGGAAGGTTGTTAGGCTCAACAGGTTGCTTTGAGGTTGGCTTCAAGGGTAAGCTAGTGGCACTTACAAAGACATTTGGGCCTTCCTGATCAAAGGGAATAGATACTAGTTAGATGCATGGTCATAAAACGTGTTTGGCATCAAACGTGTTTGAAAGAGAGACTCACTATACGCTCTTCTGGTGGCTTGAGAAGCTCCATCTCCGAATCTGCGGTGTCCCATTCAACCTGGTATTCCTTGGCTATTTCTTTCATGATTTTTAGTTTGACTTCACCACTTGGAGTTTTCACAGAGAGCTTTTCGATGAGCTGTAACAACAATTACCCACTTCTTTTAGACCCCTCCAAGACACGAGTATAAGATTCATTTATTAATGATATAAAGACAGCCATGAGTTTTAAGATAGGAAATATGATTACCATCCGGTTTACACCAGCATTGGGTCGTAGGTCAGTCGCTGCTGAAACAAAATCTTTACCATATTTCTTCTCAAAAACATCTTTAATTCCCATCAATTCTGGAATATCTGAGCACCTGGGGGCAGCAAAAATCAAACTTGATATCCCCTCTTTCAGATCAGCCGGACATTGCCTGCAACAGGCAGATCAATAGAAAGAAAGGGTATCTGTGAGCTTTGTCCTCTAATCTTAAATTTTTGAAAAAAGATTATATAGCTTGAGACATCTTACTTTTGCTTTGCAATAATTGGAAGTCTAGCCACAATAAGTTCACAGAAGAGCTCGAGGAACTCATTTGCTTGCAATATATTTTGTTCTCTTATCACATGTTCGACCTATGAAAATGAAGCATGTGAATGTTCTTTTCCAAATGACCAGCAGAAAGAGACAACCCTAATGATAATAACTTTTTGAAAAGGATCATGAACAAAAGAAATTAAAGATTCCACTTTAACTTGAATAAAGAGAAGATGTTCTAAAGTCACATGTTGGAATATCAAAATAGAAGAAGTTTATTGAGATCTACCACTATAGACGTGAAAGATAACATTCAGGAAAATCCCTGACCGAAAGATAAGCACATGATGTTCAACATGTTGGAATATCAAAATAGAAGCAGTTTATTGAGATCCACCACTATAGACGTGAAAGATAACATTAGCAAAATCCCTGTCCGAAAGATAAGCACATAATCTACAATTTCTTCCCTCTTATAAAGCATAATATTATGGGTCTTTTGAAGTTTTCAGGATTACCCAACAGAACAAAAAAATATTATCAGAAATTGAATACGGTTTGCATTAAATAGAAGAGCTCTTTGGGATCACATTGATTAGTCTAATCTCTAGCCACGACCAGAAAGTTCTAATAGCAGAGGTATCTTGGCTCAAATATCTTGTAGACATATCCCGTATAGCAAAGATGCTAAAGCTCGGAGGTGGAAGGGAATTCAGTAACTCAATCCCATGGTATAAATTGAGAAGGGGACAGGCTTTAGCAAAATCACATAATTTTAAAGTGAACAAAGTGTTGCAGAATGAGAAAGAGCATAAATACAATCAAGCCAGTTGAAGTGTTCAACAAGATTTACTCAATCACAGCCTCCAAGTTTTGGTGAGAAGCACCAAAAGGTCATAAAAAATAAGTCATGTTTATCTGTTTGTAGAAACCCTATAATCTTTTAGAAAAGCAAAATTTTATATTTCCATCTTAAATGATCCATAAGGATTTCGTTACTAATTCTGAGCAGTGACTGGAGAGCTGACCCCTACAACCCAGGCATGATATAGCAAATCCCCCATTCTACGATTACTCAAAGAAATTGCCAAATAAAGCTAATTTCGAGGTTACATACAAACTATTCGATTAGTCAATCAATCAACCTTAAATAAGAGGTTAAATACGAAAATGAAGGGCAAACAATGGAATTCAGAAAATGGAAAAAGTACCCGAACGCGAGCAGTGGCATCCTGACGAGACTCAAGAAGCATAGCAATGTCTCTCCTCATTTGCCTCACAACCACCTCCCTCTTATTTCTCAGCAATTTTATCCTCGCCACCGCCATCTTCGCCATTGTCTTGCTGCATACACACACAGAAAAAAAAAAAGTAAAGTTGATTTCTCTTATCCAAGAAGAAGTAAAGTAGAGGGGGGCATTGGGAAATTCACCATTTAGAGGAATTGAAGGTTCTGCAGAAGAGAGATAGACCCATCTTCACCGCCTTCTTGCAGTGCTTGGTGGCAGCGTTCGCTACTGTCATTCTGTTCCTCAAAAAATCAAGAGAGAGTAAAGCAATGAGAAGAGTGTTGAGTGTGTGTGAGAATGGTAGTGAAGAAGAGACAGAGTTGTATGTGTAACGGTCGCATTGGGGTGCAAAGAAAATATGATTATATTAAAATAATGAAAGTTGAATGACGTGGCGGTCTTTGGGGGCCCATCGAGGAGCGACGACCGACAATAGACAAAAGAGCCGTTATTTTATTTGACAACGTGGCGTTCGCTTCTAGGGCTCTTATTATGGATCTTCGAGGATCCGATGTGGCTCATTCAAGGTTTAGATCAGTGGGCTTTGGGACTAGGAAAATGTCTTTTGGCTTCTACCGTTTTCCTTTTTGAACAGTGTGCTTTTTCTTCCTCTTTTCACATTGCTTTTCTTCCCCCACCTTTTTCCCACTGCTCTCTTCACCATTAAGATTACCATTATTTAAGACATAAACGAATATTTAATTGCTTCAAAATCAAATCAAGTTTCTGCGATCAAAGCTTAAGTTAGCAATGTCTAATATTTAGCATATTGTTTGTGCATATCAAACTTAATTATATACATTTGAACTATCAAGTCTAACTTTATCTCGGATCTGATTATGTGTTAGTCCAAGGCAGTTAGAATCACTCCGACATTTCAAACCTCCGTGATCAAGTAATACTCTCTTCATTTTAAAATAAGTGGTGTTTTACATAATCAAGAAGATATTAACAATGTTTTCTAGAGAGAGTTTTACATAATCAAGAAAATATTAAAGAGTTGCATATTTTTCAAGATATTTATAATTTGTTTGGTCAAGCTTCTCAAATCAGCTTGTTTTGAAAAGTATTTTTTTCATAAGTGCTTATTGAAAAAGTAATTTTGGTAAAAAGTAGTTTGTGTTTGACTAATAAATTTAAAAAATAATTTTAAGCAGGAATTAGTGTTTCACCAAAATTTTAAAAAGTGTTTCTAAGTGTATTTTTCACAAAAGTATTTTTCAAATAAGTGCTTTTGAGGAGAAAAATAGTTTTTGCTACTCCCTAAAAACACTTATTTTCTCCTAAAAGCTTGGCCAAACACTTCAATTTTTTCAAAATAAACATTTTTCAGGAAAAATAAGCACTCTGACCTCCCAGAAGCTTGGTCAAACAGACTATTATTAAGAGTAAGTGGGTAAAAATATATTTTTCTTTCTAGGAATGAGTAATTTTCTTAAGGGGTATACGAGAACTAAAAATACCACTTATTTTGAAACGGAGAGAGTATTGTTTTATCTTCTTTTAGCTTCCATTATAATTTTGAAAAGTTTGGTCCTAAGTTTGTAGTGGCCGAGTATCAATTCCCTGTTAACTCATCAATTTCTACAAATTATTTCATTTTGATTATCTAAATTATATTTTTAAACCTCGAGAAAGAATATTTACTTCTTTAGAAAAGTCTCTTGTGGTGTCTAGATCATAATATCCCATTCCAGTTGTTAAAAGATTCACCATCATCCTTGTACTATAGATATCTTAGCATAATTATTACAGTATTAATTTGAGCACACAATGATAACCCGATGTAAAGGAAGTAGTTTTCTCCCATGTAGTTTGGACACCTGCAACAGATCAATTTGAGAAACAAAACTCACAGACGACTATGACGTCCATCTCACAATAATTTTCACAATTTCATACACAAGAAGGAATTAGATCCATCAATGGATCATAGTGCAGAATGAACACACACAAGAAGGGGCTAGATCCCTTGATGGACTGAAATACAGAATGGGCCTACCCATACCAGATCAGCCCATTTACAACTACTTGTAACTTGCACACACTCTTAGACATCTTTGGGCTAAATCCGTAGAAGTCCAAATAATCACTAATTCTTGGCCAGAATTAGCACCTCTGCAAAATTTTGGCACTAATCTGTAGAAATTGGAATAACACAAAAGACAGACAGAGATAGGACAGGAGGAGAAAGAGAAAAGGATTAGGAAATTGGAAAACTTTGTCCATGTTGCCTAATCCTCTTCCCTTAATTAGCTGCTAATACTATACACAATATGTTCATTTACAAGACTCAATGACTAGAAATATCTATACATCACAGCTTCAATCATGCAAAAAATACTTGAGCTGCCATGCATGAGATCTTAAGTTTCCCTCTAATTTATCTACCGAGAGAAAGTATGTTGAGGAGAGACACCCTTGTCCGGATCAAAAGCTTGAATAACATCTCCAATCCATTTTCAAGATCCTCAATGCTATCCTCCAAGTTCTCCAGATTTTTTTGTGCAAATTCAAAACTTTCCACTTCCTCTTCATGCCCAGAAGCATGGTCCAGCAAGTGGTTCAGTGCAGTGTCAACTTTCTCCAGGTCAGTCAGCTTCTCCCTCTGCCCTTCATTGCCTACAGCCCCTTTATGTACAAGCTTTGAAACCAATGACCATTTATTGGACTTCGGTTTCGAGGCTGGCACAGAAAGAAACATTAGCAATGACTGGAAGGTAGAAATAGTTGTGAAACTCGCATCTTCAAGGACCCTTATTATGGCAGAGAGCTGAGATTCTGTGATTGTGGCTGAGGGGGTGTTATCTATCTGTTTCAGCATAGCAAGGGACTTCTCAATTTCCTTCTGGGTGTTTTTTCTTGAAGAAATGTAAGCACTGACACTGCCCTCAATAGTCAAAAAATCATCCCCTGCTTTGCTTCTCCGAAGCGCAGACTGAAGTTCTCTCACGCTTTCTTTCAAACACATGACGGTATCCCTCGTGTTGCTGCAGATATCTATGAATCTCACTGATCTTTCCAGCAATTCCTTAACAAAATTGTCATCTTGATGCTGGAGAAGCGCCCGCTGAGTCATTGGTAGCGCAAGGAGTTCCTCTATACACTCGTATAATTCCACAAGGCCTGACAGAGCATTTTGTGTTTTTTCTGCTGCCTTTGGAGATAAAGGAGAAGATGATTCCCAAGTTTTGATCTTGTTCAAGACTTGCTCAATTTTGATAGTGCTGGGATGTGATCTAGCAGGAAAACTAACACAACGGGTCCTATAGGGGCTATGAGAATGAGACCTTGGGGAAAGAGCAGCCATTGTTCGAATTGTTGAAAGGTTCATTTTTTTCTTTCAAATTAGGTTATGTTCATGAACATTCTTTAAGCTGGTCTTTATATATGCAAAAGAATCATGGAAGCAGACAAAAGTTGGGAGAAATGAGTAATTAATTTGGGATAATGTGTCAATGTGATGTACATGTGAAGCCAGTGTGGGTATTTTAATTTCTTTGTAATGGTTCTATCTGTCAAAGGCTTCAACCAACAAACAGGAGTACAACTTTCATACTTACATCAACTATAGTATACTAATGATAAGGATAGGGCATATCTCTGTTTAATTTTATTTATTTATTTAAACGATTTATGTGGTACAAACTTAGATTTTTTAAGCTTAAATTTATTATTTTTCTCAAGCATCTAGGCCACCGCCAGCTCGGGCTTAACCAAGGTTCATTCATCCAGAAAAGTCGGTTGGCATAGAGAAAATGGGGGGTGGGCTCCCAAAAATTGTCTCGATTGGAGGTACTTTGGATTGGACATTAAATTAAAGCATACATGTACAGCCAGTGATTGAATTTAGAGTTCATAGAGTAAGATCTAGAGGGATCAACAAGTACTACTACTGCTGCATATGGTGGTTAGAAGATATAGTTGGATACTCTGGTTAAGACAACTCATGATGTTACAAGGTAGGTACTACATTGTCGTGCGCGTACGAGTGACATTTTTTTTCACTGTTCCGAGGTCCACGCACCTACCCAAATAATGCTAGTAGTTTCTTCCGAATTTACCTAATTGATATTTGACATAATATGAAATTTAAAAATAAGAGAAAAAAATTATGTAAATATCTGTATAATTATAAATCGATTTTAAATAGAAAAACATTAAAGAGATACTATTTTATACCACGGTTGGTTTGGAATCCTAATGTTAATTCGAGGATCATAATTCACAGCATAATAGAAAATACATGAAACTGTTGGAGGTGGGCGGACACTCGCTTCACTTAGCTATAGCTAGCTAGCTAGTAGTTGTGTTTGGACACACTCAATTGAATGTCAAATAAGAGGACACTTGTCACAAACAATGAATTTGTATATAGGTTGATAGTCGTTTTCTTGAATCTCCTCCATACCGTGCTGTTTTGGGCTATCCATATCTCAATAATTTAGGAGAAGCTTTAATGCACTTCAATGAAGCAGATCGACTGGTAGTGTGGGTACTTATTTTCTTGCAGTTAACTTACTACAAGAAGTAACGGTTCATAACAATATACCAAGGGGTCATTTGGCCGGAAACAAATCATTTCGAACTAACTAATTTCAATTTGAGATAATTCGGGAATGAGAAATAAAAACTAAAAAATAAATAGTGTCAAGATTAATTTTTGAATTTCACGTTCAATTGAGATAAATTCTCAGAATAACTTATTTAGAAATTAATTATTGCGGGATCAATTAATCCATATTAAGAGTGGGATAAAAATAACACTATTATTCTGGGATAACTAAAATCTCTGGATAAGTTATCTCGAGATTTTAGTTCAATCAAAAGTGGGATAAATTCATCCAAAAATTAATTTCAATTATTTATTTCTTATTTCTCATTGATGGTGCAACAATAATCTCGGCTTATCAATCTGAGATTAGTTATACCGAGATAACTTGTTTTCCAATCAAACAACCCCTAATTGTAGGGAAAAAATTAAGCTTAGTGTGGAGATGCAGTTTTACTTTATCGGATTCATTTAAAGACAATATTTTTTTACGTGAAGTATAAATTTATGTGTAAAATTATACTCCCTTTGATCATTTTTAATTGTCAGGATAAGATTTTACACGCCCATTAAAAAAAAATTAATAGAAATTACAATTTAACTAAAATAACCCTATTAAGTGATAGGTATTTATTGAAAATATACAATAATCATTCTTTTGACATTCTAAAGTAACTTAAGTACTAAAGGTAAAGTTAAAAAAAGACGGTCAATTATTTCATGAATTTTGAAACTAACAATTATTTTGAAACAACTATTTTTAATATGCCTAACAAGTAAAAAAAAATAAAGAAAGTAATAAATAATAATACGAATTCATAATTTTAAAAATATAATATATTTAATATTAAAAAATTTTGAAAATTGAACTCGAAATCCTGAATTAGCCCTTACTTACGCTATCCATGCCTGGAAGTTAAATCCTTTTCAGGTATGAGACTAAATTCTATGTATATATACCCAATGATGTAATTAAACATTTTAAAAATATAATAAAGCCGCAAGCTCCCAGTTGCATGGAAATCCCAAATCTAGAATTAAGATGTTTGCTTTGAAATCAAGAGAAGTTTTGAATAGGGGCAACTTTAATTAAGCATATGGTGCAAGTTTCAGCAGTAGAATTCATATGTAGGTAATAGGGGATGAATTACTTTAAATTTTCAGTACTTTTCTATGTTAGGAGTGATTAATTTATTCTATGTGAAGATCCTCACAAAGTCCCATTTAGATTTCCCTTGTACAGATGTACTTAATTAGAAATCAACAAGAAGCTTTACTTTTGTTGCATCTTTAACTGTTATTCTACCTTTTCTTTTAACTTTTGTTTGTTTAATAATAATTCTTGGCAATGCCTGGATATTATATTAGTAAATAGTAGCAAGGAAGGATATGTTCCTATGATCTGAAATCATCATACACTATGATTAGTTCTTTTGCAAAAAAAGTGGAAACTTTTGTTTGATGCATCCAAAAGTAGTTTTAAATTATTTTTATCCGATATAGCAAGGATATGCTCCTTTATATCTAGAATCTATCCTCCTTTATATCTAGAATCCTCATACACTATGATTAGTTCTTTTGCCAAAAAAAAAAAAAGTGGAACTTTTGTGTAATAATTTTGATGTATCTGCAACTTATCACTTATCATGTATAATAAAATAATTGATGATTTGTATGAGTTCATTGTTAGTCAATGGACCTGGTCCTTTGATTGATATCAACAATAATCACAATAAAGAAAATAGATAAAGCAGTACTGTAAGTGATATGGGATATTTACACGGAAACCTCCTTGTTCAAGGAAGTAAAATCACGACCTATCTTATAGGATTTTATCAATAACTTCACTAAATTTGAGCAACAATAACTATAGACTCTAGTAATTCTTTGGATTAAACTCCTAATCCAACCCTCTTTGAAATAACTCTACAACAAGGCTACAATGCAATAACTCTATCGCAACATCCTCTAACCAGCTAGCTCTAACTGAGACTTTGCGGCTAACTCAAGCCCTACACTCAACTCACTCTAGTTGATGTCTTCTTTTAAGAACTTAAGAAGGATTACAATGAAAGATACCTATACAAGCTTCACAGTGTGAAGAGTAGGCTTACACTTGAGAACAAACACAAAGAGCAAACAATAACCTAGACTAGAAGATAACTTCAGGTGATGGAGAGAACAACTTTGTTCTTGGGTGAGCACCACAACTTTTGCAGAGAATATTTCAATTTTTGAATGAAAAAACTAAGGTTTGATTTTGGTCATTTTTATCCATATATAAATGACCAAAAAGCCTAGAAGCAATCCCATTGGTTAGTACATCTGTCTTGCTGCAACCTTGTTGAAGCTTCACCAACCATCGCAGATAAAGGTATACTTTACAGCTGTATGTTGACTTTCTGACACACGCATGAACCTGATCCCTATAAAAGATGTAAAATAAGAACCTGGTCCACTTATTAGTTTGTATCATCAAAACCAAGAGTACAACAATAATTATTTTAAAATATTACTTCCTCTGTTTATTTTAATTGTTAGGATAAAATTTGCGCACCCAAAATTAATAGGGATAGAAATTTGACTAATATAATCCTATTATTTTTTTGGAACATACAATAATATTTCTTTTCACATTTTAGAAATTATAATGACTTTAAGTACTAAGGGTAGAATCAGAAAGACATGATCAACTATCTCTTGAATTTTGAAACTAGCAAGTATTTTGAAATACCTATTTTTAGATATCTGGCAATTAAAATAGAATAGAGGAAGTATTAATTTAAAAAAATAAGAGAAAGTTAATTTTATTTTTAGTGTTAGTTATTTTAGAATTAAGTGATACGTAAATAGATAAAAATATA
>JACEIK010000071.1:523009-539407 GCA_018107945.1 Datura stramonium | reverse complement strand
GAGAAGGCAAGACTGAAATTGTAAAATTAAGTGGTCCTGAATGTAAATAATTAAACTCGTGGCCTTGACTTGTGAATCTCTTAACTTCCTCATTCTGACGATATCTTCGTGGACTGTCAGTCTTCTTCCACTTTTGATCCCAAAATTGCTGGTAACAAAGTTAGAACATGGCCAACAAGGTCTCTAATTTCTCGGATCTGATCCAACGGGTCACTGCTTCTTGCTTGCTCAATCCACTTTCCTCCAGCCGCATTGACGGTCACATCTCCGATGCTCGTGACGGCGACGAATCTGAAGATGACAAGTACAGTACCGAAGACGAAGAAGAAGAAGAAGACCCACCTTATGTGGAAACTCTGGAAAAGTTCCAAACTTTTGAGGTCAAAAAGGAGGAGACAAGAACTGAGAAAGTAATTGAAATGGAGATGCTTCTAGGGGAAGTGTTCGACGCTGTGTCGGCAATGAAGAAGGCTTACGTTAGTCTACAGGAAGCGCATTGTCCTTGGGATCAGGACAAAATGCGCGTGGCTGACGTGGCTGTGATATCTGAACTGCGAAGGCTTGGGGTGTTGAGGGAAAGATTCCGACGCAATGTAGGCGGTGGAAGTGGAAGAGGGGACTGGAGAGTCGGCGCGGCGACGCTGAGAGAAGTGGTGGCTCCGTATGAATCCGCCGTGGACGAACTGAGGAAAGAAGTAAAGACAAAGGAAATTGAGATTGATAATTTGAAGGAGAAGCTAAAAACGGCGACGTTGCTTAGCAGCAATAGTGGAAAGAAAAGCAAGTCAAAACGAAAAGTTAGTTGCAGCAGTCAAGCTCCTGTTAATATATCGCCGGCACCTGACCTGTTCGAAGCTACAGTTAGCTTAGTAAAAGAAGCCTCAAAATCTTTCACGAGTTTGCTCCTCTCTTTGATGCGCTCTGCCCACTGGGACATTGCAGCGGCAGTGAGATCTATTGAAGCTGCTTCATCCAACACCACCACACCGACGGCGGATTCAATTGTCGGAGCGAACCACGCAAAATACGCACTGGAATCTTATGTGAACCGCAAAATGTTCCAAGGATTCGATCACGAGACATTCTACATGGACGGAAGTTTGTCATCACTGCTCCACCCAGACCAGCATCGCCGTGAGTGTTTTACACAGTACAGGGACATGAAAGCAATGGACCCAATGGAACTTCTGGGAATTCTCCCAACTTGCAGTTTCGGGAACTTCTGTTTCAAGAAGTATTTGGCCATTGTTCACCCCAAAATGGAGGAGTCTCTGTTTGGTGATTTGGAGCAGAGGCGTCAGGTACTGGCTGGGAACCATCCAAGGAGTCAGTTTTACGGGGAGTTTCTTGGGCTAGCAAAGGCCGTTTGGCTGCTGCATTTGCTGGCCTTTTCTTTGGATCCTCCGCCAAGTCATTTTGAGGCAAGCAATGGATCCGAGTTTCACCCGAAGTACATGGAAAGTGTGGTGAAATATTCCATTTCCATGGGGGTAGGAGGGAGAATGAGTATGGGTCTAGTTGTCGGGTTTCCAGTTAGTCCTGGGTTTAAGCTTGGAAATGGATCGGTTGTTAAGGCTAGGGTTTATTTAGTCCCCAAAAATGGGTTTTAAGTTTCTGGGATGGACATAAATTAGTCCATGCACTACTTGCCTTGTCTATGTATTAGTTGTAATAGTTGGTATCAAAATAATAAAAAGATACATTTGACTTGGGAATGTTTTTGTGGAAAAACAATGGGGGACTTCAAAAGGTTGGTATAACTTTTGCTCCGGTAGACTTAAAAAGATAGTTTTGCTCGGCTTTGCGAGATGAATCTATCACCTAAATGAACCTTAAGTTCCTTTGTTACTCTCCGGTCCATTACTACTTTTTGCAGTTTTTGGTACAACTTTGCTTATGTTCTTCTTTCTTTTCAGTTTATTTTCTTGTTCCTGATATAGTAAGGTAATTTTGGATTGAGTTTATGATGCTTCGAGTAAGTTGATAAAAGCCCCTTTTTTCGGGGGGGCTAGGCCATAGGGTAGAAATGCTGTATATATATGTATGATGGTCATTTTCTTTTCAAGATCACTGCTTTTTGAATTTCTCTTATTCTCAAAGCTCGAGGACGAGTTCACCAATAATTCTCTTCAATTTTACAGATTGATAGCTTCTGTTCCATCGTTGATCCTATCAAGAAGTTAGTTTCAGGGGGAATGAATATACAGACATTGATCTTAACAAGAAACGACATTAGGATTCTTGATTGGATTAACCTCCAGAAGATAGGCTGTTTTAGTCTAAATTACCAGTTTCGAAAAAAAAAAAGAAGATAAGACTGTTTGAGTCTGTATGGAGTTCTCAATGTTTTCAACGTGAGCCTGCAATATCTCCTCTTTGCTTTGTGCAAACCTGATTCTGTTATTTGCAATTGTTCATTATCTATATGACTATATCTGCATAAGCTACAGAGTGCAGTGTCTACTATCTCAAGCTCATTATTGTTATCTTCTTTTGGAGTTCACTTGCTATACCTCCCTTTGTGCATGAATGTTGAATCCAGCAACTGTCTACTTTCTTTGGGCTCAGAACTGGTTCTGACAACATTGACAAAGAGGGGAAAATGGAAGTGCTAGTTATTCTTACTTCACTCAATACTATCATCATGGTGTACATATGGTGTTGACCGATTTTTGGTGGTACTTACACTTTAACTACACTGTCTACTTGCCTCAAATATTTGACCAACTTTTTGACAACCTTTCTCCTATTCTTCCTATATGTCACACATTTTGCCATGCTGGTTTCAATAATCAAAATCTCCCTTTTTCCTCTAAGAGCAGACTGCGTCTTTGACTTGTTTCTTTTCTTCTGATATTAAGTCCATCATGCTAGAGTAAATAATAGGAAGCATGAGGAACTCATCTAAACATTTGAGCGATGTCTATATGTTTAATATACTGCTCCAATTTGTCCTGGCTGTTGTTGGGGATGATGCTCCAAATGCCTTGATCTTCCTAAGCTATTTATTTTGTTAAACATGTCATCGTAATACTTTCTTACTTGTATTAATTTGATTTTGTTTCTGTTTTGGATGTTGCTTATTCTAGATGTTTTATTTATAGGAATGAGTCTTATAAACATCAAAATAAGCTTGTTGTCTTCTTATATAGTCGTTGGCTATCCTTACCTCGCAAGTGAGCATTCCAGATTGAGTTAGGTCCGAGGTCCATTTTCTTAACATGGTATCAGAGACGGACCCCCATCCCCGTTGTTATGTTTTCCTTTATTGGTCGCTCATGTTATGTTAGATGTCCAGCTCAATGTGTTTTACAATGTAGGACCACTGTGTGTGTTAGATGTCCAGCCATGAGCTAGCGAGGAGTGTTAAGTGTTCCACATTGGTTGAGAGAACAGACTGTTGTATCCCTATATAATCTTGAGCAATATTCATGTTATGAGTTAGCTTTTATGGTTGAGTTATGCCCAAGGTTTATCTTAAACAATCATAAAGTAATTCAAAAGGCTTCATTAAAAAAAAAAAAAAAAGGTACTTCAAAAGAATTTTATTTTATTTTTATTTTTATTTTTATTTTTATTTTTTATTTTTTATCAACAACAAGCTAGAGGAAGATGCGACTGAAATGTGGAATATTGAGAGTAGAGATTGTAGATGAACTAACAAGGAAGACAATGTTGATACTCTCATGTACGGTCTTCCAGCCATTATGTTCTGATTCAATTGGATGATGCTCCCTTTTGATTTTAAGATCAGCGACAGATTGTTGTCATGCATCCATGTCTGTAGAGCAAGGAGGAGATTTATGCTTTGATCCCTACTTAAAAGAAGTGAAAAATTCACTCGATTGGTCTGTTTTTTACCACAGATGTCTCCTGTTTCTCTTTCATTCGTTAGAACAAGTTTCATGAACTTCTTTGGAAGTGCCTCAACTTTCATACTGTTTCAAAGAAAAAGTATATTAACTTTTATATTTTCTTCTGATGATTCCATCAATATCAGCAACCTGCGTATCAGGTAATCTGTATTTTAGTATATGATCATATTCTTATAGGCAAAAACAAAATGTTTTGATTCTTCATTTGAAGTTCTTCTGAGTTTGTCTTTTAGCTATTTTAATTATTAAGCACAATTGCCAGAAGGTGCAACAAGCTGATGACTAACCAGGAAAGTCGTATTCATGTTTCGTACTCAGCTCCTGAGTCCCAACTTGTTTGTCACATTCCCATAGATAAAAAATCAACTCAATCAATACAATCTCCTCTCTGATCTCCATCAGTTGCCGAGGTTTTATCATTTTGAATCAATGTGAAATGACCTCAGATTTACCTTTGTTCCAATTTTATCGTAATATCTTAGCTTACTAGATTTTAATTTGATGGGTTCTTTTGCTAATATGTTCTTTTCTTCCACAAGGATGGATTTTGTCATCAAGGTGTGATTCATGAAATCTTATTTCAGTAAATGGGAACGTTGACTAGCGCCTTTCTAAAGCAGAATTGATGGTTCAAAATGCCTACTCATCATCTCATCATGATCATCAGAACTAAGAGACTTAAGCTAAGAAATGAGAATTGTATATCTGCCCTCATGTTTGTATGAGAAAGCTATTTTACTGTACCCCCTTATTTAGATTCACAATACCTTAGTTGGCTTTAGATGTTCGATTGTAAGCAGTGCTACCTTGGTGCACCCAAGACCTTCCTGTCTGTTCATATAGTATCATAGGTAGAGTAATATCTCCAGTTTTCTCATCCTGGCATTGTGCTGGTTGTGAGACTTGAGTTAATTTATGCACTACAACTTAAAACTATTTTCTGGATAAAACTTAACCTGATATCAGATTTTGACAAATACTGCAGAACTCTTTCTATACCGCTGAAATTCTAGGCATAACCTGTTAAATTTGGACTCCGTTTCAGGTATTTGAATTGTAGTCCTACTAACACAGTTTATGGCAGGATTCATGCGCACTCCATATATACTACATAGAGAGAAAGAGACATGAAATTGGTGTATACTCAATCACCTGAAGATTGTATATTTCTACATTACTACAAAACTGTGTATATACAATTTACAGTATATGGAATATCAATTGCCAGATTAGCATGAGAAAACATTTAGTAGTGAGCTTCTAGATCTAATCAGGCATCTAAATGTTGCTTCCAATCCATCTTCAAAGCTGATAAGATAAGCCTCAAAACTTTCGAGCCTGGTTTCTGAGCTCATGTTTTCTTCTTGGCATTCAGATGCTATTCTTTCTTTTTGTACCAATCTTGAAAGCAATGACCATTTTGATGGCTTGGACTTCAAAAGTGGCTCACACAAGAAGGACAAGAGCTTTTGAAAAAATGAAATGCACACTGTATTAGCTTCTCTTAGTGCTCGAATTACAGCTACTGTATCTTGATCTGCATCTAGCAAGACTGGTACTGCTGTGTCTTGATCCATTTGTTTCAAAATTGAGACAGATCTTTTGACATCCCTCTTGATCTTCTTGCTGAAAGAGGTAAATCTTTCAGTGCTGTCATCTGTAGTTGAATTTCCTTTTCTCCTTCTGAGAGATGATTGTAGATCTCTTACATTTTCTTTACACTGTGAGACAAGTTCCCTTATTGTGCCACAAAGATCTAGAAGCCCCACTGATTTATCCAATAACTCGTCTAGCCATTTTGCATGTAGACTCTGGGAGAGAGCTTGAAGGGTTTGAGGTAAGTTGAAAAGATCATCTATGCACTTGTATAATTTCTCCAAACCGATTAGACCATTGCTCACAACTGCTGGTGCAACTGATATTTCCAATGATTTGAGCTTGTTTAGCTCCTCTTCAACTCTCTGGGTGGTTGGGTGTGATTTGCCAGGCAAACTGACTGATCGAACGTGATTAGATTTTGACGAAAGAGGAGCCATTTCTTATGATTTTCTTTCTGATGAGGGGTTTTCTAAAACTTGTGTAGGCAATGAAGCTTGAGAGTTGGTATTTATAGGCAGCCAACCATATGAGGAGAGACAAAATGAACAATGGCCCAATTAAATAAGCATGTGATTGCACCGCTGGATATTTTGGATCTTTTTTAAACCTGCTACACATTTGTCTAACAAAGGTTCTACTGATCACTTCCATTATCTCTCATAGTTATGGGATGAACGTGAGGCATCTGAAAAGATCATGTGGGCGTCAGAAATGTTTGCTTCTTTCTGTCTCCAGAAATGGTGCCAATACTGTGACACATGAATTTTTTTATTGGTATTATGTGATTGAAGATGCATCAGCTTCAAGGAGCCTGCGTTATTTCTTCAGTTCTTTAGTTAGTTTCTGTCATGTAATAGGTGGCCAGGTAAGGTTGTCCCCTCCATAAAATCTTAAACCCAGCAACTACTGTAACACAGAATAATTAGATAATTGAGATACAAATAATTACATAGTAGTGGGAATATCTTAAGGTATCAAGATTTTCAAAAGGGGCTTGTAGATCAAATATAAAATTCTTAATGCACGACTGAAGTTTATTTTATGGAATTGTACATGTGTGGAAGTTCTCTTTTGGATTTGTTTCGCGAGAGTGGTTGGTAGCATATCTCTGTAAGCTTATCAACTAGATGTAATGTTTCCAATAATTGGGAGAAATTCAGAAAGGCCTAATGTACTTGGTCAAAGTAATAGGTGGTTTCCATGAGTAGCTTATTTATGAACTGTAGAAGAGCACATATGAGCTGTATAATCTAATTGTTAAAATGTGTTAAGATATGGTGTGCAAGGTAATAACAAAGGGAATACTTCATCAGATTGCAGGAGCAGGCTTCTTGCTTGATGTTACCCATGACTCAGTTTCCGACATAGTTGGTGAGTTCTAATATCAGTGGAATATTGATCTATTTTCATGCTTTAATATTTTATGTTCTCTGCGATTTTAGTGTAGAACTAAGCATTAAAATTGGAATTATTACCTAAAATTTGAAACAAAATTGAGAATTCACAGTATGAAAAATTTACTTTTTTCTTGTTCATCAACCCTCATGGTTGGCATGTGGAGAAACACAAAAAGGTTTTTGAAGACACATTAATCAAAGGAAGCTGAGTTTTACACAAGAAAAACAAAGATCAAAAATCATATGGGCAGAGCTAATTAATACATGCCAGTGCAATCATATCCTGTTATTTTCTTTGGCTCCCTTCGGAAGATTACAGCTAAGAAGTTCTTCTCCTTGACTTGGTTAAAGATTCCCAAGATATGGCTATGATTTCCATCCTTTTGATTAGTCCAGCAGTAGGTGGCTTCTTCTGGCTGCTTCACTCAAGGAGCAATTTTTTATTAAATCAATAATGGATACATGAGTTTATTGGAAATTTAAATATTTAATTTTGTGCATGCATGTATGGCTGGTTATGCTGTGCTTGTTTAATGTTTTCTTAATTATTGACTGAATAATTGCTCTCCTCTACAACTCACCGCAAAGAGAAGGAAGTTTAACATGTTTTACAAACTTTTACAAGTTAAAACCATGATTTTACATTCTCTTTGAGATATCTTATTTTTTAATTATGCAGGGAAAGGAACCCTAAGAATGCAGAACAAACTAGATGGAGAGAATATATTCAGGAGAGAGACCCTCGATCTAATCAGGCACCTAAATGTTCCTTCAAATCCATTGTTAAAGCACTCAGGGTGACCATCTACGGACTCCAGCCAAGTTTCAAAGTTAATGTTGTCTGCTTGACTTTCACATGCTATTCTTCCCTTGTGCCCAATTGCAAAACCAGTACCATTTAGATGATTTGGCTTTAAAACTGGGACATATAAGAAATAGCAAGAGCATTTGCAAAATTGAAATGCACACTAAGTTGGCTTCCCTTAGTACTCTAATCACATATGTAGTGTCCAAATCTGAATCTTGGAATTCTGATTCACTAATCTCTTCATCCATTTGGTTTAAGAGTTAATGCCAGGACTAGCTTTTGGGCTCCTCCTTCATCTTCTTGCTGGAGGAGGTGATCTGGTGAAGACTCCTTTTCTCCTTCTGATAGAGGATTGAATATCACATAGGCACAGACACACTTGTAAGTTGGCTCTGCAATATCTAGCTGGCCTGTCCATGGCACTTTGCACTTAGAAGCTAGCCACAGGGCGCTTTGAGGCATGGCCAACAGGTCAAAGGGAAGGCTGGAAAGCTTCCCATGAACATTATATATGTGAAACCTGACTAGCCAACTTCACATTTGTGCAATAAAAGTTTCCGATTAGCATGAGAAGATAATTAGGAGAGAAACCCCTAATGTGATCAGGCACCTATGTTCCTTCCAAATTGTATTCGAAGTCGTCAAGCTGAGCCTCAGAAGAGTTCTAGCCACATTTTAGCTTAGTCAAGTTCCCTTTAAGTCTATTTTTGGGGAGCATACAGGTCGTTGTTTTCAGGGACTGCTAGTGGACTTTTTGGTAGCAATGCAATTAAGCTTGCTGAGCAATGCCACAATAGTCTGTCAAATTAAACTGATACTGAGTCGAGCAAAGTGGAAATGTTAATTTTCCATTAAATTTTCGAAAGGATGCTATGTTGGCTGCTTTGCCTGCTGATCTGATGCCAGATCCTTGTGCTGGATATTGATTTTCTTTTCTTTGTTGAATTTGGCTAAGGAGCTAGAAAAGAAAAAAGGACATAGGATAAGCCTCGTGATTAGTTCTAGTTCTTCCAATTATCTCAGAAGGAAGACAGATGATGACATCAAGATTGTCATAGTTACATTGGTCACCATATCTTGTTGGACTGTGAACTAAGATAAGCAGATCATAAACTATATTTCTAATTTATCAGTGATGCGTAAAATATGGTGAATAAGGAGAATAAGGAAAAAATTCTTCATCCGCATTATGGTCTTTCATTAGTTTGATCTTTGGAGCCAATTTGTAAAGTATGTAATTAATTTGCTATGCATTTATCTGTTTCCCCTCTAGTTTTAAGAGGACCATTTCAGTGGATATGAGCTACACAAACTTAAACTGATATCAGGTTTGGAGAAATACTGCTAAGTGCTTTCTTTGTGCTGAAACTCGCAGGCATAACCTTGTAAATTTTGATCTAAGAGGCACAGAGAGAGAGAGAGAGAGAGGCAATAAGTGGTGTAAAATATTTCACTTGAAGTTTATGTGTTTCTAACATAAGTACAAAACTGTTTATATACAATTTACAGAGCATGGAATAACAACTGCTAGATTAGCAGGAAAGAACATTGAGGAGCGAGCTTCTAGATCTAATCAAGCACCTAAATGTAGCTTCCAGTGCATTTTCAAAGCTGTCAAGGTGAGCCTCAAAGGTTTCCAGCCTAGTTTCTATGCTTGTGTTTTCTTCTTGGACTTCAGGTTCTATTCTGTCTTTGTGTACCAATCTTGAAAGAAATGACCATTTTGATTGCTTAGGCTTCAAAGGTGGCACACACAGGAAGGACAAGAGCATTTGGAAAATTGAATTGCATTCTGCATTAGCTTCTCTTAGTGCTCTAATCACAGCTATTGTATCTTGATCTGCATCTAGCAAGACTGGCACCATAGTCTCTTGATCCATTTGTTTCAAAGTGAACACTAATCTTTTCACATCCCTCTTGATCTTCTTGCTGAAAGAGGTAATTCTGACAACACTGTCATCTGTAGTTGAATCTCCTTTTCTCCTTCTGAGAGATGATTGAAGACCTCTTACATTTTCTTTATATTGTGAGACAAGTTCCCTTGTAGTACCACAAACATCAAGAAGCCTCATTGATTTGTCCAATAAATCATTAACCCATTTAGCATCTAGACTTTGGGAGAGGGTTTGAAGGGTTTTTGGCAAGTTGAGAAGATCATCTATGCACTTGTATAATTTCTCCAAACCGAGTAGACCATTATACATGGTGTATGCTTTTGGTGCAGTTGGTACTTCTAATTGTTTGAGCTTGTTGAGCTCCTCTTCTACTCTCTGGGTGGTAGGGTGTGATCTCCCAGGAAAACTGATTGATCGAACATGATTGCGTTTTGAAGAAACAACAGCCATTTCTTAGTTTTTTTTCTCTGATGAGGGGATATCTCAAACTGGTGATTAAATTGAAGCTTCAGAGTTGGTATTTATAGGCAGACAACCATAGGAGGAGACAAGATGAACAGTAACCTAATTAAATCTGCATGTGATTGCACTGCTGGATCTTTTTGGAACTCGTAAACCTGCTACACATTTGGCCAACAAAGGTTCTACTGATTACTTTCATTAGTCCTCGTAATTATGGGATGAACGTGTGGCATCTCATTATCATGTGGTAATGAATGAATTGCCTTTTTCTGTCTCCAGAAATTGTTCCAATACTATGACACATGAATTTTTTTATTGGTATTATGTGATTGAAGATGCATCAGCTTCAAGGAGCCTGCTTTATATGTTCATTTGCTTAGTTAGTTTCTGTCATGTAATAGGTGGCCTGGTCAGCTTGCCTCCTTCACAAAAGCTTAAATCCATAAACTTCTAGAACACAGAATATTTAGATAACTGAGATATAAATGATTAAAGAGTAGTGGGAATATTTTAAGGTGTCAAGACTTTAAAAGGGGCTAGTAGATCAAATATAAAATTCATATTGCACGATTGAAGTTTATTTTATAGAATTGTACACGTATGGCAGTTTGTTATTTGAATTTGTTTGACAACTTCTTGGGAGCATATCTGTATAAGCTTCTTGACAAGGTGTAATGCTTCTTATAATTTTGAGATCAAATTCAGAAAGGACAAATTTACTTGGTCCTAATAATGGTGGTTTCCACTAGTATTTGGGTATATGAACTAAAGAATAGCAGATTGTGAGCTGTTTTTATCTAACTGATTAGGATGTGTTAAGATATGGTGGGCAAAGTGAATAACAAAGAATTATTTCTTATTCAGTTGTGCACGAGTGCCTTCTTGTCCAGGTATTATCCTTGACATGGTAGGTGAGTTCTAATACCGTGGAACATTGAGCTGTGTTTTATACTCTATGCAACTTTGGAGAAGAAATCTGAACAATAAAGTGAAAGTGTTCCCGTAAAATTACAAACATAATTAAGAATTTGCAGTATGATAATTTTAGTTTTTGCTTGTTCATGAACCCTCAGGGGGTTAGCATGTGGAGGAACACAAAAGGTTCTCTGAAGACGAAATAATCTAAGGATGATGAAGCTATTGAACAGACAAAAACAGTAAAGCTATACGTGCAAACCTAATTAATATAGCTCGTGTCCATGAAAGAATTATCAATTTCTGTTTCATTTAGGTTCCAAAATAGGCTAAATTACTCATCAATCTTTGAATAATTTTTAGCTTTATCCTTTCTTCTTTATAGAAACAACATCGCACTTTATTGAGTTGCCTTTTGAAGATAAGCCAACAAGTAAATAAGAAAAAACATTGTTAAAGAGATGGAGAGATCTGCAGTTCAGAGACCAAATTATGGCATGGCTATACTGTATATATCTTTTTTTCATTCTGAATATAAAATGACAACATAAATTGGAGACTTGTAAGCTTATCCTGTAATACTAAAAAGCCTATCGATGATACGTGGTTGAAACAGCCTTAGAAACTTGTTATATGTGAGAGTAATATCATTCCATTGTTAATTTAGATATCTGTTTATTGCACACAGAAGGGAACAAAATCGTGAAAAAAGAGAGACGGGGATCATATTTGTCATAACATCTTTCACTTGTATATTGTCCTTTTCTATCATAACTACAAAATTATATATACAAAATTTGGTCAACTATAGAGTTTCGAAGGAAACTGTATTTATCAGAGAGCTCCTTGATCTAATCAGACACCTTTATACTCTACCCAATCCACTCTCAATGCTGTCAAGTTTAGACTCAAAAATTTCCAGCCTGGTTTCCATGTTCAATGTTTGGTTCTTGGACTTCACATGATACTCTTCCCTTTTACACCTATCTTGAAACCAGTGACCATTTAGATGGCTTAGGCTTCAAGAGTGGCACACACAAGAAAGACAAGAGCATTTGGAAAATTAGAATGCATGATGTATTGGCTTTTCTCATTGCTCTAATCACAAATGCTGTTTCTGGATCTGCATCTAGGAACACTGATCCTTCAGTCTCCTCATTCATTTGCTTTAAGGACAAGACTAATCTTTTAGCGTCCTTCTTCATCTTTTTGCTGAAAGAGGCGAACCTGACTATGTTGGCTTCTGTGTTTGAATCTTGCTTTCTCTTTCTGACAGATGATTCTACATCTCTTACATTTTCCTTACATTGTGATGCTAATTCCTTTATTGTGCCACAAACAGCAAGAATTCTCATGGATTGTTCCGATAGATCTTCAAACCATTTTCCATGTTGGGAGAGGTGAGGCAAGTTAAGAAGATCATCAACACATTTATGTAGGTCTTCCAAAACAAGGAGACTACTGCAGATAGTCTCTGCTGTTGATGCAGTAGATATTTCCAGTGTCTTGAGCTTGTTGAGAATCTCTTCCACTCTTTGATTGTGTGGTCTACTGGGAAAACTGATTGACCTAATGTGCCAAGAAGTAGTAGCCATGGTGGTTAGTGTTTCTGTGTTGTGAGAAAAGCTGAACTTTGTGATGAATAACAAGTACCAAGAAAGGTCATTTATATAAGAAAATAGGCATTCAAGGAGAGAAAATGTGGTTATGTGGGTATCTTTTGGAGTTTGGTAAATTGCTATGCATTTGGCAAACAGAAGCTCTAATAATTAGTCATTCTTTTAAGTATTCAGAGTCATCTAAATGAATAAATTATGTGGCTTTGTCTTCATATGGGGTTCAATTACAGGTTGCCCCTTCCCTAAACTACTAAGCATTGGTCGCATCACTTTGTGGTGCAATCAAGATGCTAAGAACGTGGGTCCATTGAGGCTTTCTCATTTGGAGGACCTGATGTCCTTTTAATAATACATAGAAGATCTGAAAAGATATTTTGGCCAATATTCAAATGGACATGTTGCGTATATTTAATTTATACACGTACATGTGGTTGTTTGCCATATCGATTTGGAAAAGAAAAACTAGTTGATTACTGAATTGCAGCATGGCCAATGAGTAAAATTATTGCCAGAAATTTCTAAGCAACAGGTTATTTCTTATTCTTTTTATGGTTGCAAACTGGAAAACCAAAGATGCAGTGTCCAAAGTTATGTAGGCAATATGGAGGATGATGTATTATGTAATACTTAAGGAATATGGAATTCAAATATTTTATGGTTAATGGATGACTGTATTTTTAAGTAAATCGTGAAGAAAGGTGGATTGATTTATAATTGTGCATGCTTAGTCTTCTTATGTCCCCTGACATGTTGGCCAATCGGGGTTAAATTAACATTTTTCTAGCCTCATTTTAGCTTAATCAAGTTGTTCTTCAAGTCTATATTCGGAAGCATGCCAGGGCATTGTTTTCAAGGACTCTAGTAGAATTACTTGGAGTAATGCAACTAAGCTTGCTGAGTGATGCCACTTTACTCGTTCATATAAAGATGATATTGTTTTGAGTAAAGTGGCATGGGTAATTGCTCCATTCATTTGTTCAAAAGAACACTGTGTTGGCTGCTTTGCCTATGATCTGATGCCAATTCCTTGTGTATTTCAATCTTGATTTTATTTTTATTTAATTGACTGGGGAGCTTGATGAAATTTAAGGATCTAGGATAAGCTTCTTGATTAGGTCTACCGCTTCTAATGAACTCGAGAAGGAATTCAAACAGATAATGAATCAGCAAGGTCAAGTTATGGTGGTCTCATAGCTAGTTGGACTATTAACTAAAGATAAGCAGATCATGTACTATATTACCTAATTTATTTGTGATCTGTTTCTTGACTGATGAGTTCAGGTTCAAGGAGGCTGATCGAGGGGACCCAGGTCTTGGTCTTCCTTTATAGCGGGAGGTTTCTTTTATATCAAGAGCTTGTTGGGGACACCAGTGGAGTTTATTAACATCCTAGAGTCACTGTGCAGAGGAACGGTTAGCAGATCCAGAAGCCTGTGTAGCGAGCACTTATGGTGACCTAGAGTCACTGAGCAGAGGAACTGTTAGCAGATCTCCAGAAGCCTATGCAGCGAGCACTTATGGTGAAGCTGCCTCCACTCAGACCTCATTCTCCTGCAGATCATGTTATGGATTAGCATCACTCTTCAGGTCAACTATTTATCCGTCTCACTTCAGTCTGGAAATGCATATGGAAATCATGAAGTAAGATTTAGTGCGAGATAGAGAAATAGCTTTATGTCGGATAAGGAGAATACTTCATCTGACCGTACACTAGAGTTTTCATTGGTTTGATTAACAAAATCAATTATGTAGAGGAAGTATGTAACCCGCATGCTATGAGTTTTATCTATTTCAAGTCGTCCCCCAAGTTTTAAGAGAGCCATTTCGACAAATAATTTGGGCTATTGGTGAATTACACAGAGAGAGAGAGAGAGAGATGAAATTGGTGTATATTCATTTATTTGGGCTATTGGTGAATTACACAGAGAGAGAGAGAGAGAGATGAAATTGGTATATATTCATTCACTTGAAATCTTTGTATTTCTAGCATAACTACAAAACTGTTAATATACAATTTACAGTGTTTGGAAAAATAACCGCCAGATTAGCAGGATAAAATATTGAGAAGCGATGTTCTTGATCTAATCAGACGCCTAAATATTGCTTCCAATCCATCTTCGAAGCTGTGAAGATAAGCCTCAAAAGAGAGCCATTTTGACAAATATTTGGGCTTTTGCTGAATTACACACACACATATAGAGAGAGAGAGATATATATGAAATTGGTATATATTCATTCACTTGAAATTTTTGTATTTCTAGCATAGCTACAAAACTGTTTATATACAATTTACAGTGTTTGGAAAAATAACTGCCAGATTAGCAGGATAAAATATTGAGAAGCGAGGTTCTTGATCTAATCAGACGCCTAAATATTGCTTCCAATCCATCTTCAAAGCTGATAAGGTAAGCCTCAAAAGTTTCGAGCTTGGTTTCTAAGCTCATGCTTTCTTCTTGGCATTCTGATGCTATTCTTTCTTTTTGTACCAATCTTGAAAGCAATGACCATTTTGATGGCTTAGGCTTCAACAGTGGCACACACAAGAAGGACAGGATCTTTTGAAAAAATGAAATGCACACTGCATTAGCTTCTCTTAGTGCTCGAATTACAGCTACTGTATCTTTATCTGCATCTAGCAAGACTGGTACTGCGGTGTCTTGATCCATTTGCTTCAAAGTCGAGACAGATCTTTTAACATCCCTCTTGATCTTCTTGCTGAAAGAGGTAAATCTTTCAAAGCTGTCATCTATAGTTGAATCTCCTTTTCTCCTTCTGAGAGATGATTGTAGATCTCTTACATTTTCTTTATATTGTGAGACGAGTTCCCTTATTGTGCCACAAACATCAAGAAGCCTCACTGATTTATCCAATAAATCGTCAAGCCATTTTGCATTTAGACTCCGAGAGAGGACTTGAAGGGTTTGAGGCAAGTTGAGAAGATCATCTATGCACTTGTACAATTTCTCCAAACCAATTAGACCATTGCTCACAGCTGCTGGTGCAAAAGAAACTTCCAATGATTTGAGCTTGTGTAGCTCCTCTTCAACTCTCTGGGTGGTAGGGTGTGATCTCCCGGGCAAACTGATTGATCGAACGTGATTGGGTTTTGAAGAAAGAACATCCATTTCTTATGGTATTTTTTTTTTCTTCCTCTGATGAGGGGATATCTAAAACTGGTGATGGAATTTAAGCATCAGAGTTGGTATTTATAGGCAGAAAATACGATAGGATGAACAATTGCCTAATTAAATCAGCATGTGATCGCACTGCTGGATCTTTTTGGAACTTGTAAACCTGCTACACATTTGGCCAACAAAAGGTTGTACTGATTACTTTCATTAGTCCTCCTAGTTATGGGATGAACGTGAGGCATCTAATAATCATGTGGGTGTTTAAAAGATTTGATCCTTTCTGTCTCCAGAAATGGTGCCAATACTGTGACGCTCACATTTTATTTGATTGAAAATGGAACAACTTCAAGAAACCTGCTTTACTTGTTTAGTAAGATAATTGAGATACAAAATGATTTTGTGAGTGGTGGGAATATTCTAAGGTGTCGAGACTTTTAATAAATCATATATAAATTCAAAATGCACGATTGAAGCTTATTTTATGGAACTGTGCACGTTTGGGAGTTTGATTATTAAATTTGTTTGACATGGCGCTATGGGACAATTTCTCTATAAATTTCTTCACTATGTGTAATGCTTTCAATTTTTTTTTTTTAAAGAAGAAATTCAGAAAGGAGAAATTTATATTCAATCGGGATACATTTGGTTGCTGTTTTTCTATTTCTTTTGTTTCCTTTACTTTTTAGTTTTTTTTTTT